>JACTAT010000010.1:5368281-5825307 GCA_014526335.1 Chrysaora quinquecirrha
TCTGCGTTAGTTCATTGTTTCGGTCTGTTTCTGACACTCATACTCTGAGGAATGTCAGATGAAGAACGCTTTTAAGTATGCCAAAAATGTTTCCACTGTGTTTGTCACAATTTTGAAATCTATTGTTCTATAATTTAAATAATATAATATAGCCTATTCTATTGTTTACTTTTTAAATACCCACACCACACCAGTATGCCAAAAAAGTTTAAACTCTGTGTCAGAGATCTTTGGTGTAGGCTAAATGGAATGCACACTGCTGGTTGATTGGTGATCTGAACAGCTTGAAAGTGCCATATGATGTAATGATTTATGATGTCTTTCTATTGTTTTTGAAATAATTGGGATGGGTGGGGCTAACCCATCCAGTAGCATTTTTGTTTGATAACTGTTTATATTTGATCTACCCCTATTTGCTCATGTGAAGTTTTACTTTGTTTTTATCCTGAGTTATGTTGCTTGTTTTTAGGGAGCTGCAAAAGTACTTTGATAGGCTAGTTGGAAATGATGGAAGAAAAAGAGTTCTTTTTCCATTGTGTGGCAAATCAATTGACATGAGATGGTATGTTTGGGGGTGAAACAATAGTACATTAATTTCTAAATTAGGTTCCCAAGACTCCCCTCAATGAATCTGGCTTTCCCTTCTCTTCTCTTACACAAGTCGATAAACAATTCTCTCTAAGAAGAAGCTGCAAAAATGCATGTGACCATCACTGCCCATCAGCATGTAGCCTGCATGAGTTTGGCACAAAGATTCCAAAGCTGGAATGCTCAAAATCAAATGCTAAACTTTCCCTAGTGTTTTTTAATGTTTGGAGGTGAATGGAGGTCTAACCTCCCTGGACTCATACGAAAGTTCTGCAGGTGATTTTGAGCACTTCCACTTTGCAATCTTTGTGCTAAACTATGAAAGGTCAGGTGCTCATATGTAGCACTGGCCATTTGCATTTTTGCGGCAGCTTCTTTGAGATACTAATATTAACTTGACTTGTTGAATGGAGTCAAAGGGTAAGGGAAATTCATTGAGTGGAGGCTTGTCTTTATATGACTTATCTGGTACAACTGGCTGTCATTCATCAAGAATAAGTATACATTGCTATATGTCCCTATTTGGGAAGTTTGCATCTGGTAAAAATCAAACAAAATCGATGTTGTTCGAAAGTTTTAATGTCCAAGCAGGCGCTGTCTGGCCCAGGGGCAAAGTGGTGATCGCCAGCTGGGCCCTCTCCGTAGAAGTTCGAGAAGATAATTTACATACACTGAAGTATTACAGTCATGAGTAGGGCCCCACAATGACCGATATCTACAGTTCTCGTGAGCCAATTCTAAAACGGATGGATATTACAATTGTTTCGTGCCGTGCATCATGCAACGGCTGCAACCACATGCCAAATCATGCTTCTTATCTCGCATAGAAATCGATAAGAAGCATGAGACTCGATAAGCTTTGCTTCTTCTGGGGCGTATGAAATCGTATGTAGTTAGTTTTAACACATATGTTTTCATGAATCATTATCAATAGAAATTCTAAGGTTTTTCCATCATTTTTTCGTGGGTTTACTATTTCTCTCATTCCAAAGATGAGGTGCTCTGGTTGCTAAAATAGCCATTTTGGAGGGTCTAGCAACCAAAATTTTCTTCGCTGCTCAACCATGGTGGGCAGCAATTTTAGTCTTCCTCCTTGAAAGTTGCAGACGTTGAAACTTGAAAGAGCGAAAAAAGTGCAAAGTATGTTTCTCAAATTGAAATACAAGCATAGATCCCCTTTAGCACACCTATCAATTAATAACTAATATCGACTGAGTGTATTTAAGGTGAATTCTTTATTAGTGGAGTGGTTCACAAACTTTGTCTGCAACACCCTGAACCAGGCCCTTTTGATGTGCTAGCCACCTTGCAATTGTGGTGCCAGACCGCCCCTGTGTCCAAGAATTCTTTATTCTTATGAAACCAGGCTCCCTATAGGAAAATATCCAATTGTAGGCAATACGCCAATGTTATGCCTAAAAATACCGTATTCTAGGGTTGCAGAACAAGGTCATGATGTCATTGGAGTTGATGGTAGTGACTTAGCTGCAAAAAGCTTTTTTAAAGAAAATGGCATTGAGTATAAGATGGATGCAATCAATATGGCACCACGAGGTGCGCTTGTCTTTAGTGTAAGTCTTGTTTGGTAATTCAAATATTTTTTATTTGTTTCGCAATGTTTTCGAAAAGGTTCAGACACATATTTTGCTTAACGCAAGCAAAGATGTTTGACGAGCAATGTTTCGCGACGTGGCCAAACTGTAAAACATTTTGCTTGACATGCAAATTTTAAATGATTCACAAAACAATGTTTGATCATTTGGCCAGTTCCCTACTACCGTAGAATTACAGAATGAAAACCTGTTTGTGTTGAGTTGTATAATGCTTTACAACTACACATTACCAAGCTTTTGATGCAAAGCTGTAAGGGTCTGGCAGAACGATGAAACATTGCTTGTCAAACATTTTAAATTTACTTATCAGTAGAAATGTTTTACCGTTTGGCCACGTCCCAAAACTTTATTGGCCCAACATTTTTTGGTGCTCTGAACTTTTTCAAAAACAGCGAATTCTGCCTGTCAAGCAATGTTTTTTACGTGGCCAAACGTTGAAACACAGCTTGACAAGCAAATTTCAAATGTTTGACAAACAATGTTTGATCGTTTGGTCAGGGCATTATCTTATGATGATGCTTTTTCATATTTCCAGTCTCTAGATGACAGAATCAAGATATTCATCTGCAACTTTCTTGATTTCAGAAGGTAAGCTTTGAGATTGATAGATTGATTGATTGATAGACTGATAAATGTTGATTTCTTGCTAGTATAAATCTTCTGTTTCACCGTTGCAGCACTGTTGCTGGTGGGAAAATGGATGCAGCATTTGATAGAGGGGCATTAGTAGCAGTCAATCCAAAAGATCGACCAAAGTAAGCATGTCTCAACTCTTTGTCTCTTTCTTCATATTAGCGCAGGGCCTTCGAGAGAGAGCGTGAGAGAGAAGGGTTTAATGGGGTTAATGCCACCAGGAACCTGTTATTTTGCTTCTGTCATGTTACATTGGATGGTTAGGTATTTACTCTTTTTTATAAGAATACTATAAATTTTGTCCAGCCTCAATATTCTTAAGAAATGTTCGTTTTGAGCCTGAATATATTCTTAAAGTATTCTTATTTTTCAAGTCTGATATGCGGTTTTAGGGGAACATAGTTAAAAGCAAAATCATCTCATATGGTCGAGCGAAAGAAATATTTAACTATTATAACAAAAAGAATGTTTTTAACAATCATGAAGTTTCGTTCTAACATTGCAAAACAGGCATCTGCTGAAAAATGAGACAGAAATATAGGAGCTGAGGCTGAGCAATATTCTTACAATATTCTTAAAAGTAGGATGATTCTGAGCCTGAATATTCTTATAAACAATATTCTTATAAAAAAAGAGTGCAATTTGAGTTTCCTCCGTCAAGCCTTATTTCATGGAGAATGTTTTTTGATAATAGTTTAACAATAAAATCTTTTGTGGGTTAATCAGATGAGATAGGGTTAATCATCATCTGTATCCTCAATTAACACTCTTTTTTCAGTCCTAGCTCATAGGTTTGGGGCTTCCTCCCTATTGGAGTAAAGGCGTTTTTTTGAAACCAATGAAAACGGAACAATTTTTCTAGGTATGCCAAACTGATGGCTGACCTGATAGCTCCCGGTGGTAAAATTTTGGCAGAGTGTTTTGAATATGATCCTCACGTCTATGGAGGTAAGTAACGCATCAGTTAATTTTCCCGTACACGTTTTTTAATAAGCATGCCAATTGCTTAGCTCCTATCTGAGACTGAAATCAGAGCTCAGAGGTTTAGCCTTTGAAGGTCAATAGAATTTTTCGAATTGTAAACTTGCCCTCCTTTCCGTCTGAAAATTATAGGAATTGCAGCCAATTTCTCACAAAAATTTTTGCCCGGGGAAAATGCTGTTCTGCCTAAAGCTTCTACGAACTATGTCAGGGTGCTGTTTGATATGAAGCAGCAGATTCAGAGATCATGATTCGATCGTGGGGATGTTGATAGGGAGGAGGAGCTCACGATAGGATCGAGGTGTTCGCAAAAAGATCGAGGAGGTCTCGAGAGAAAGCCCGCGATAGACAATCGAGGTGTCCGTGATAGCAAGCATTGCGGGGTATCGAGGATCGAGCGTGACGCGCACGATACGCAATCTGCAATGTTAGATCACGCGATAGCAGTAATGTAACTTTCTATAAGTTAGGTTGTAGCATTTTCTATTCTTGTAAGGTTTTGAATAAGTAAAGTGAATGGTTTTCGTATATGAATGAAATATTATTTTTGTATATCGCGGTATGAATTTATTTAATGTCTGCCTTAACCTAGTGATCTTTTTATGTTCCAGGCCCACCACATCACGTCCCCGAGAACCACATAAGAGAAATTTATGGTAAGTGGCCTATGTAAAAATTACAAATACTTTATAAATTCCGAATTTCAAAACAACGTACTATGGCATTAAATCCCTAAGTTTCCAAGGGCCCAAAGTCTGGAGCTCTCTTCCAGCTGAAATAATGTCTGCCCGAAATAATAAAGCAGTTCAAAAGTTTGATAAAAACATGCAGTTTCTTGCTTACAAATGCGCAGGCTCATTTTGTAACCAATGATATCTTTGATGCAATCTGTGAAGTTGCTTCATGTTAGTGTACTTGTTACTATTGTAAAACTCCCTGGTGGCCAAACGCTGCAACATTTCAAATGCAACATTTTTCTGCGTTATCAAAAAAAGAACTGAGAACAAATTATTGACGTTGTTTCTATGGTAACCATGCTTTTGGCGCAAACGTTCTTGCTATACGCATGTGTGCGTATAACAAATATGCGTATATCAAGTGTTGCAAGACCTGGCCAAACGATGTGAAATCAGTTGCACGGCGCAAGCAACAATTTTGACCGTTTACAAAATTCATGCAACATCGTGCAATAAATGTTGCACACTGCAACATGGATGGCCAAACGACGTGACAGGGTCGGCAACAAACATTGCATCCAAACGTTGCGTCGTCTGGCCGGGGCTTTAGTGTCACTAGTGTAAAACTAACACTTGACAACGTACAATACAGTACAATACATGTATGGCCCTGGCCAAACGATGCAACATCGGGCCGGTAACAAATGTTGCATGGAAATGTTGCGTTGTTTGGCAGAGGCTACACTTGTGTTGTTCTGGTATATGCTTATCTTACCTTAGATAAGAAGATTGATATTCCAATTTCTAAATCACGTCAGATTGATTTCTTTCTGCATCTCTCTTTTCTACAGAGGATGGTTTCGATGTTGTGCAACTGGAAAATGAAATTGACAATCATCCCAGATTTAAGAACCAATGGAACATTGATGTAATGCATAGACCTTTTTATCTAATGAGAAGAAAATGAACGATTTTAAATAACCTTAAAAAATTAGTAATCTTAAAAAATTTTAGCCAATAAACTTCCTAAATTCGCTGTTTGTATTACACTCATTTTTTATCAGAAAAAGGAAATTTTCGTGATTGGACTAGAAAAATCTCTTCTTGAACGGACAAAAAGAGCAATTATACTCTTTTTTATAAGAACCATGAAATTTTGATCGAGGCTGAATTTCCTTAAATGTTTGCCTGTTGCATGTATAATATCATGTGCAACGTAACATCAATGTCAGCCGTTACAATAGGGCCGTGCTGATGCAAAACCGTTAACGGAACTTTCCTGAACGCGGAATTTTCGTGAAAAGCCGTGCGCAGCAAGCTAAGCCATGAGGAACTGGCGTACTGATTATTGTATTTAGCGTATGCATTAAAAAATGCCTGTAAACGAATGGTCTATTATAATTCTTTTATACATAAAATCATGCGAAAAGGTCCGTCCGGCTTGTTGGCCTTAGAAAATTGGGGAAATGATCTGGCCAGGTTGAAAAACGAGGGCGTAGACACGTGTATGTCTCCTATGTGAACAAAAGGCAAAGCTGAGGGTACCTAAAACAGAGCTTTCTATTGGCTGAAGCAATCAAATTTGTTTTATAATGTTATGCTCATCCGCTAAACTGTCATACGAAATCTTGACTTTATCGCAACAGCAACTAATAAAAGTTATAACCTAATTTGAATTGATTATCTCATCTTGTGAAAGTGACCAACAAAAATGCATGTCTTGGCTATTACGATCGTTTTAGCAGGATTTTTTACAAGTGGTGTTTGGTCTTTAAAGTGCAATGTTGGAGGCAAAAGCGACGGTGTAGGAATGGTTGTCTCAATGACATGTATGTCTGGACTGGATGCCTGCTTTGCAAGCCTTGTATGCAGCAACAAGGATGGCAAGTCAGTTAAAACATATACCTACAGCTGTATAGCCTCAACGTACTGCCAAGGTACTGGTACAGAGCGCACTGCAACGAAAGGTGCATTAAAGGGTGTGTGCTGCTTGACAGACAACTGCAACAGAGATCTTCCCAAGAACAAGGAGTGTGCAAACGGAGAAAAGAGCACATTGACCCCATTGATAGACGACTGCAAGACAAATTCTACCAAGAAGTGCGCAAACGGAGCAAAGAGCAAATCTATCTCCTTGGGATTACTTGCGATTAGCCTTGCAGCTGCATTTGGTTATCATTACATTTCAGGATAAGATCCATCGGAGGTAAGAAAATGAACATATGAATTTATAAAGACAGACGTTATTTCACTACGTACCTGTTACGAAATAATTCTGCTTAACTATATTAGCCTAGTAGCTTATAAACTAGAAACAAAAGGTATATAGTGTAACCCTTCGTCAGTAGGTATAGTTATTTACTGCGTCTTACTTTCGCGTTACACGCTTTTTTTATAAGGAACCACTCTATAAGGAACCTACATGTAGAGGGCCTGAAAATTTAAAGAACTTATACTATTAGAGAGAAAATAAATAAAGAACTTTTTATTGTTGAATAGTTTTATCACTGCAAAAATCAAGAATTACAATGCCGGTTCCTTTCATTTGCAGTCGAAAATCACATAAATTGTACATTACGGATGTATCCAATGTTTCCGTGAGTAGTCTCGAGCTTTGCTCACATCTAAGGGTCTCTGTATAGTAGTCATGAAACTGAACATGCAATTAAAATTAAGGAACTTTTGGAACTACAATCGTCTCAAAAGAAGTCCAAAAATAAGGAGCTTTAAGAACTAGGCCTTGAGCTAGGTTTTTATAAAAAAAGCGTGTAATTTATTTGCTATCTGAATAATCTCTGACAAATTTTAAACTTAGATTTTATGTCAATGCATTGTATGTCCATGCTATTGACTATATGTACGCGACATTAATTAACGCTTTTTTGTACGATGATGTAGCTACCATACCAGGACCATGTTATGATACACGCATTTTTTTTATAAAGAAGTGCTTTATTTATGTACGCGACATTAATTAACGCTATTTTTATACGATGATGTAGCTACCATACCAGGACCATGTTATAATACACGCATTTTTTTATAAGGAAGTGCTTTATTTATGTACGCGACATTAATTAACGCTATTTTTATACGATGAGGTAGCTACCATACCAGGACCATGTTATAATACACGCATTTTTTTATAAGGAAGTGCTTTATTTATGTATGCGACATTAATTAACGCTATTTTTATACGATGAGGTAGCTACCATACAAGGACCATGTTATGATACACGCATTTTTTTATAAGGAAGTGCTTTATTTATGAACGCGACATTAATTAACGCTATTTTTATACGATGAGGTAGCTACCGTACCAGGACCATGTTATGATACACGCATTTTTTTTATACGGAAGTGCTTTATGTATGTACGCGACATTAATTAACGCTTTTTTATACGATGAGGTAGCTACCATACCAGGACCATGTTATGATACACGCATTTTTTATAAGGAAGTGCTTTTTTTATGAACGCGACATTAATTAACGCCATTTTTATACGATCAGGTAGCTACCATACCAGGACCATGTTATGATACACGCATTTTTTTATAAGGAAGTGCTTTATTTATGTACGCGACATTAATTAACGCTATTTTTATACGATGAGATAGCTACCATACCAGGACCATGTTATGATACACGCATTTTTTTATAAGGAAGTGCTTTATGAGGAAGGTAGTACTCGAATAGGCAAAAACAGGAACAGGAATACACGAATGGAAATTTCAAGTACTGGATTGCAGACTGCTAAGGAATTTGAAAAATTAAATCTTTGAATTGACGCGTTTTGTGTTTTGTATTTCAAGCACAACTAGCGATGAAAAGCTCACAGGGGTTTACAGCAACACAGTGAAGCCTAGTACAGTGTATATTCTGACCCCAGTACTCCCATTTTGAATTTAAAAGAAACACAAAGTAACAAGTTAAGGAATTTCTAAGGAATTTTGAGTACTCATAAAAGGAATTTTCAGTACTGGGCCTTAGCCGAACTTCCTTATAAAAAATGCGTGTAAAAAACCATGTGTGGGAACCTCAAATGCTGTACCTGAATGCGCACGTAGGCTGGCTTATTCGTGTCCGCATTCTTGAATTTTTCCTTTTGATGTTTGTGCGTCGTACACTCTTTTTTTATAAGAAACCTGTTTATAAGAAACTCGCAACTGAGATCAGTATTGGTTAAGAAACTTTCAGTACCTAAAATGATAAGAAACTTGCATCCCACTCGCATGTCTAAACAATTTTAGAATTAGAAATATAGCATCGAAAAACGAACTTTTGTTACATGTTAAGTGTCTATTTTAAAAAAAAAACAGCTGATGTAAACTTGCATTGTAGTGCTTCTTCTATTTATCAAATTTTGATCCCTTAAGAAACTTTCAGTACCAAATTGTCCGAACTAAAAAACTTTGGCCTTTGTATTGTACTGAAAAAAATCTTAGTTCTTATAAAAAAAGTGTATGAGTTCGTATTAGTAAGATTTTAGATGTTTTCTTGTTACATATGTATAATTTCCTTGTTCAAGGGTTAAATTTGCGTAAAATGGCGTTAGAGCTACTGCTTCTATGAACAATAAGTAACAGTCTGGAATATCTGCGTTACTATTATATTTTATACCCTTTTATACCATTTAGAAATAGCTAGACTTAATTTCTTTATTTCTTTTCGTTATTTTAAAAGGTGGTATGTATTAGCTTTTTACTTGTAGATTTAGCTATTTTGTCACCAACGTAAAAGAAAGTGTTGAAAAAACATCTGCTATGTAATTTAATTCAGTCATTGCGTAGTTCTGTTTTTGACATGAAATTTCTGAAAACACATTTTCTTGTTTCTTATTTTCATCTGAGGCTGTGCATGTTCTTTGTTCTTATAAACTGCGAAGGCGCATTATGTAGCCAAGCAACTGTTTGATAAATATGGCGGACGAACCGCAATAAGTCGCAGATTTTGGCTTCTGATTATTTTTGAATAACGTTGAGTTGACTTTTATCAGAACTAAAAAAGTTAACTTTTTAACTTTGAATCTAAGCTTTGAAAACAATCTTAACAAGTTTAATCAGTTTTGCTGCTGAAAGGAAAGGATTTCTGTATGAACTGGCTAGGCCTGTTTTTCTGAAGATTCTCTGAGGTTTTTTTCGCAAAGAAAATACAAAACATAAAAACTGAAGTAGCATGAGCAAATCAAGATCAGAGAGGGGAAAAACACCAGCTCAGTCACAACCACCTCCTGTACCAGTTTCAAATGATGTTGTGCCTGGCAGATTGACAGAAAATGACTGGTAAGAACAGAGATAATATTGCTAAAATTTAGATTGTTTGTCTGAAAGATGGCTTTGTCATGACCAAGATTATATAATCTTTCAACGAGGCGAGGCTGGATGTAGCTCTTAAAAAACCTAGGGTTTTTATAGAGAGATTCTTTGCTAAGAAATGATATGTTGCAAAGATATGTAAGCTTAATGCAATGCAACTACGACATGCACAAAGACATTCTATTCTATACCAATTACTGCCTGCCTTCTATAACAGAATATTATGACAGGTTGATAGCCCAGAGCAGAAAGCCATCTAATACATCTGTTTTAGTTAGAGATCTGCATGAGTTGGAAACATTACATGCAGACTGCAGTGTGCAGAATGCCTGCAAAAGATGCAAATCAGGACAAAAAGTTGCATGCCTGCACCCCCTGCTCTGCCTTGTACTTGAAGAATATTTGTGCTGCCATCCCCCAATTGTGGACTATAGCCATTTGCAGTTAAGGCTCTAGGGGTTTACCTGACAAATCCATTGTAAAACTGCCTTTTTCTCAATAACTATGGGGGCTTAGCTCTCCAGCAACCCCTAAGCTACTCCTTATAACCTTGAAAAGTTATTTCTGTCTGCACACCACTTTAGTGCACGTGATTTGTACTTTCTTTTCTTTTTATTTTTCATTTTGATTTTTGAAAGGAATCAATTACTTGACGAAGAAACAGAAGAAGATTTTGTGACAGACATTTTGCAAGATGTCATTACTAATGCACTTGATACAATTTACAACAAGATTATAGAACAAAGAGTGATTCCATATACAGTCAATGCTGCCCGAGAACTTCTTTTGGATGTTATAGAAGTAAGTTGAATATGTTATGGTTATGGAAGGGTTATGTATTTTTTCTAAGCTGAAGTTTTTGTCCATCAATTTTGAGTGGGTCCCTTAAAAATCAAACTTTCCTGAGCGCTTTTGTTGGAGCCACAACAGTCAGGGCCGTCCCTACATTGGGGGTTTTTGGGGTGCAACACCCCCCTGGAAAAAGGACCAGTCGGCAAATTGGTAGTTTTGGTCAGTTTTTTACTACAATTTTGAAGTTTTATGCCACTCAAAGACCGTAAAAATTCCGTACGAACTCCACAATAAATTTCAAGAAAAATGCATTTTTAGTTCTGAAAGGGCTGTTAGCGTGATTCTACCTTCAGGTTTTTTCAAAATTTTCAGGGGAGCATGCCCCCAGACCCCCCTAGTGGCATGTGCCTTGGCGCATGTTCTACCACAATGTCTGTTTTACTCGTGCCCATCAAAATTTAAGCACCCTCGTAAGCTGATTCGATGACGCATAGAAAGATTTTTTCAGTTCGACTCTAGTCGGCAAATCGAGACGGTCACGCCCCCCTTGAAAAATTTTGTCGGGACGGCCCTGTCAACAGTCTGGGAATGCAACTGGTTGTTAGTCCCTGCAAATATGTTTTCCAACCTTGAAATACTTTCCCTGACAGGGAATGGAAGAGCTGATTTCTTCCTTGTGATTTGGGGGTTTGACACATCTAATCATTACAACATGATCACCCAACATTGTGTCCAAAGTTTCAAATCTTATACCTATCCTCATCTTTTCAACAGTGGCAGTTTTTAGTTAACGATCCTGGTGAACAAAATGTGGAGACAGATGAAACTTGGCTTGAAGATGAAGGTAGGAAAATGCTTTGAAGGTTAATCAAATGATATAACAGACAAGACTACCTACAGTATCCATCTATACAGTTATTGTACATCAGCCAAGTTCTTGGACTGATGATTTCACATATAGGATTTTCCTAGCAGGGTTTTTGAGAGGCAATAGGAGCTGTATGGTAAAGAAAACTAAGAGGATCCTGAAACAGTTTTGGGTGAAGCATATAGGAGGCCCGTGGTTCCATGTGATGCGTTAGTGGACCATTTCAACAAGGAATTCGTAAAGGTTCAGAATTGCAATAAACAGCGGAAACATTTTTGGCATACTTAAAAAGAATCACAATCAGAAACAGAGTTAAAAGCTATCACTGGCCACTTGAAGGTGCTGTGGCGTCATGGTGTAATCCAGCTGACTGGTGGTGTCAGAAGCTCAGTGTGGTCAGGGTTGGAGCCCAGCCACGGTAGCATCACGGCCAGGGTTGAGGTCTCGATTAGTTAACCTACTACTGAGATCCTAGGGGCTGGCGCTAAAATGCCATTTCACCTTCACCTTCACCTTCTCCTTCACTTGCTCTCAGATACCATAAATTAACTATTGTTATCAGGAAATAGACAAGAAGCTGAATCTATTGTGCAGCACAGAGAGTCATTGCCGTAACTTGCATTCTTTACTATTGTAGCTATTTAGATGAATGTGTACATCTCTTTTGCCTTCCTAGAGCCTTCTCCTGGAGTTACAGATAGTTGGGCACAAGGTATAGTGCCTGTAATGAATATCAAAGAAGAGGATGAGATATTAGAGATCAAAGAAGAAGAAAATAATGATGTCAAGGAAGATGAAGGCACAGAAATTGATACTGACCCAAATCAAATTACTGAAAGGTGAGAGTTACATGGTTTTTATTGGTGACATGGTTATAATACGAGTATGGGAACAAGAAAACAACATAACAAAATAAAATATTCAACCTAGTGGCATTTCACTGCGCGAAAAAGCGTACGCGATTCCTATTGAAACAAAAGGATTCTTACAAGATACCTACAAAAACAATAGAGATTCCAGCTGAGGGTGTGCGAGATTCCAAGGAGGGAATTGCCCCTCGTAAATAACATAACTGATGACAATAAGGCTATATCTTAGACAACGCTCTGTAAGCTGTTTCAAGTCTGTAATAATGAAATGAAATGAAATGAAACGTACTTGGGTAAATGTACTTGTACTTTTATAGTCCCCCCTCAAATTGATTCCCTCTCTTAAACTTGAATTATGCAGTTAACATCCCATCTTATAAACGCCTTATTTATTCTAATAAACGTTTCTCTTAAAACCCTTTCTGTTAATAGCTAACTAAATCGAGTAAAGAGATCAGATGTATAGTGGAAGATGTTTAAAAACATGCTTTGTTCTGTACAATAAAATTCAGGGTTTTTTTAAGAAAATTTTAGAACTGCACATTATCTTTATAGCTGGTAAGGGGAGAAGGCTTTAACCGAAAGAAGGGTGTTTTTATCTTTTATATGAAGACCTCATATCTTCATACAGACCACTGTTCATTCTCTGAAGCAGAATAAATAGCTACCGTATCATTTTCAAGAAGTGCCTTTATTGGGGTTTGGCAAGCCCATTTGACTGGGAGGGAAAGTGTTGAAGGTAGAATTTACTTATGATGACGTAAATATGACAAAATCCACTCACGTAAGGGGTGCCTCTGGTGGTCATTTTATGACTCAAACTGAAATAACATGCAAAAATTGTTACCAGATCATGCCGTTTTACTAACAACAACGATATCCTAACTGCACAATTTATCTTTTAGAACTGCACAAAGATTTTTAGAACTGCACATTATGTGTAGAACTGCCCGCTAAAAAAACCTGATATAATTACAGGAGTTGTTAAATGTACGGTGAATAAACGGAGTAAAGTAATCAATCATGCTCGAATTTTCTTTTAGCGTGTCAACTGCGCTGCCCGAAATCGAAAATCAAAGCGAGGATTCATCTGAAAATGTAAAAGAGACAGAACCAAAAGCCAAAGGAATATCTTTAAAGGAATCAAAGAATGTAAAAGTTCCCAAACCTCCGAAATCAAAGGTAATTTCATCAGATTCATTAACCCGGGGGTCCAATACTGCTGAAGTTGCCCTATATGGCAATGTGTGACGTGACCTAGGTATCGCCATGAAGGCATAAAATTCCAACCAAATTGATGGCACACCTGTTCGAATTAACAGCGGAAGAAAAGCAATAACTGAATTTTAAACAGTACGAGAAAGCTCAGATAAATCAAAATCGGAATTTCGCCTAAGTTTGAGCCGGGCTGTTATTCTTAATTAATTTAACTGTTTTGAGCGGTTTTGAGCCTCGATTCGCTTATAAATTATATTCTTAGAACCATTTCAGATTAAAAACAAAACATATACTTAGGCTTTACTTATCTTGCTACTCTAGATTTAACGTATTTGCGATCTTAAGGCAACTGAAGTATAACCAATACTAAGCTTAGCTTATATAAAGAATTTCTAGGTAACGTTATTCTTCTAGAGCGTCACCTAGAAATTTTTTGTATAAGCTAGGCTATATAACTATAACGAAAAGTAGAAAGAGATCCTACTTTTCGCGGCTCGACATTTTTCCACTGAAAGTAAGCCAACAGAATTCGTTTACTTTCTGATGATATGAAATACACCTACAAAACAGCACAGAGAACAAGATGGCCGAATTTTTAAGTCAGCAAGTTCACGGCAGCCATTTTGTAACTATTCAAACGCTCCCAAAGTAAAATCAAGTGGAGAGCATGTATTTCCTTCCGCCGCAGAAAATTGTCGCATGAAGAGTCGCCTGCCGCGACATTTTTGCGTCTAGTGGAGATCCGTCTTATATGCATATAAGAATTATATTCTCATAACAAAAGTGTGTATAAATGTATGGAGTCATAGTTTCAATTCATGTTAAATCTGTTTTTAGAAACCTCAGGAGAAATCATTTAAACCCTACCGAGGAAGAATACCGTCTTTTCATTCTATCACCATGACACCAGTCACGGGTGAGAGGCCGAGGCCTGAGAACTATCATACAAGCGAGGCTGTCAATGAAAATGGAACGGGATTTCTACTGTCATCTGAGTCATTAATTAAGGTAACAGTGTATGCTTCACATTATTGAGTGATTCTGTTACTAATTAAGCTTTTCTTTGTCATTGGTGCATTTTGACCCGCATTTAAGTATGTAGTCCGCCTAAGTCACTGGTACTCTAAGCCATAAGCAGTGTCAGGCAAGAAAGCTTTTAAGCATGGCCAAAGCTCAGAGGGGTTTATGTTTGCATTGCCTACAGAATATTTTTGAGCTCATCACTTTCTGTAGGCTCTCGTGCGCATACAAAAAAGCGGCCACTCTCCGCCGAAAAATTGGCGGAGCCAATCAGATTGCAGCGCTTTATTTGCTGCATTTTGACTGGCTTATTGAAGACCTCCCACTTTATTGCAGTTCGATTCTTCGTCTGATCGAACTATAGGACAAAATCTAACCAATCAATGAGCAGCAAATCCAAGTGGCGAATGCTACTTCGATCAAAACATTCGAATTTAGAATACAACTTTAATCTAAAATTGGCATCTTTTCAACATTGTCAGGATATGAGTCTCAGTGTAGCGAATTGCTGTTGCTGTTGATCCGATTTTATGAGCGAAACTGAGACTCGTGTAATAAGTCTAGTTCCAAGTAAAGAAACATTATCATCTATCCCATAAGTGAAATAGTTTCGCATTAGAATTTTCAGGGCCCCGGAGACCGATCGTTCTGGGCATTGTAGGCGTTAGCGTTGCCATTACAACACACCTAAAAAGATTTGCAATTCATTCCCCTAATATAGCTAACAGAGTTGTCAAGTTATGATTTGAGGTGGAAGTTTTCTGAATGCTTATGATGTTTTGATTTAACTTGCGTAGATATTTCAAATAAATAAGAGAACGCTAACTTACCACCTGAACCATCTGACAAAGTCTCTACCGCTTGAATCCATTAAGGCCTACTGTTTATCATGTACTTCAGGTTTATTTCAGCAGGGTTACACATGTTTACTTTGCATTTTCTTTATAGGCACATTATGGATTGCCACCTGGAACAAAAGACATTGCATATGATCATAAAGGAAATGCAATTCATATGCAAAAATTGAATTTCGATCGACTTCCATCACACAGGAAAGTTTTATTTATAAATTCGCCTTTATAACAAAAGCCTTAACATTACAGGGCAAAAAAACAAGAAAAACGTGCGTATTGAGCCTAGACAAATGAATTTAAACATTTCACTGCAGGTCTAAATTGGTGGCAAGTTTACATACTTGATGTCTGAGGTTTTAAGGGCTAAAAATATTAATTTTGGGTTTTGAATTAGGTGGTCAGTCTGATACCTTAAAAGGGAAACATATATTTGGTTAACATATTTGGGATCTTTAAAAAACAGGCTAACGTATTTTTGGAGTTCAGATAATGGTTACAGTTAGTTAAGTTGACAGTTAACTTAAGTTAAATTAAGTAAGTTAAGTCAAGCGAAGTTAATGGTCCTCCATGCTGTTGTACTGAATTTTGTATTGCGTTCCTACATGTATTCCGTATTACAGACGACAAAAGCATATCCTGATGCATAGGTGCATACATGCTTAAGTTAACTTATATTCTAAATGCCTAAACTGATACCTCTTAGTTATAAGCTTACGTTATGAATTGAAGTCAATTGTCCGTTTGAAACATCCGCTTTGATAAATGTAAATTTATACTAATTACAATTATCACTTTTTAGAGTGAAAACAAGATTTGCAGTCATCGATCCTTTAGAAGAGGCATTTCAAGCGAAATTGGCAAACAAAAAACAACGATACAATTTTCTGCGACATGAAACCAAAGACATAAGAAATAGCAACAACCAAACAGTTCCCGAAAAGAAAACAGCAAAGGAGAAAGAACTGAAGCTTGTGTCACCCCTTCCACCTCCACTGGTAAAGATGTCTTATTTTTTCCTCTAGAATCATTTTAAATCAAATTGCTCACTTTGCTTTTCAATGGTCTTTCCTCTACTGTTTAGTAAGCGCGTAAGCGATATTTCAAAGATTTAGGCTCTTTGCTAGTCTCATACCCAGGGGGGCGGCTGCTTGACATTTGGAATCAGAGTGCTCATGTGGTTAAGAGGGTCTGAAATGGTGGATATTTAATTTTCGACAAGAAATTAAAACGCTATTAGATAACAACAATCACAGTGTGTAAGAGAAGAAAACAGCAAAGGAGAAAGAAATGAATCTTGGGTTACCCCTTCCACCTCCACTGGTAGATTTTGCCTAATTATACGTCTTCTAAAATAATTTCATCACATCTCACATTTTGCTTTTCAATGATTTTCATTTTCATTTCACTGCTTAACAAATTCATATTGCAAAGGTTCAACAACGTAATAGGTTTTGAAGCTGTGATACTCTCAGAGCTAGGGGGATTCCTTGAATTTGGAACAAGGATGTATTGTGCTAATGCGGTCACATGGGGTTCTGAAATAAGGATATTAGTTTATTTTCGACACGAAACTAAAGCGTAAGAATTAACAATATCAGAGTGTTTCAAATAAGAAAAACAGCAGAGGAGAAAGTACTGAAGCTTGTGTCACTTTCTACTCTGTATCAAATGCTTAATAAACTCAATGGTGATTTTTGTTGGTCAATTACACGCTCGTCCTTTTGCTCAATAACAATAATTCGATTTATAATAAGACCAGAATAAAAAAAATATAAGAAGAATCTCATCAGCGGCTTTATTCATTATTTTTATTTTTATTTCTAAGGTTGATACGATTGATGTGTCTCCTGGTGTTGTCATTAAGGAAAAGGGTGTTATAAAAAGAGGACTACGACAGGTAGTTTGCGTACTTAATCAAAATAACCTTATTTAATGTAAGCAACACAAGACATTTATACATGCGAGCGTTAATTGTTTTCCCGTTAATATTTGTTCTTTAACGTTAGTTCACGCCTAACATTTATCGGACAATATTTTCAACTTTATCCTTAACGAACTGGAAGAGTAAAAAATGTAGCTTCACTGCTTAAACAACCCTTGAAACTTCATAAAAGCATGGTTGTAGTGATAGCCTTGCTAATGTAGCTGAAAGCAATTTTCGTGCTTAACATTGAAAATTCGTAAACCTATCGAAAACCTCCAAGTTACGGTACTCGTGCAACGCTTCTTCGAGGCATGATATCCTAGTGGTTTATGAAAAGAACCGTTGACCGAGGGTATAGTCACGTGTTCTAACATTAGTAGTCACAATCCTAGTTGAATTGATCACAATAACTAGTTGAAGTGGTCATAACTAGAGAGCAAGTAAATTTTATATATCGCAGTTGAATACCAAACACTGGCAACAGTATCGCTTCATATTCTTAAGTAATCTGTTTTTATTTTCTAGCCTTTGAACCAATTCTACACAAACGATGCATCGCAGTTACAGACGCTGGGCAGCAGCCTTGCAAGACCATCTTCAAAACTCAAAGAACTCATTTCTGACCCTAATCCAATTGTGAAACATTTGAACTCAAATAGGCCATTGCCTGCCATTGGCGCTAATGTGAACTAAATATATTGGACATTCTTTCTTCAGCAAGGTTGTAAATAATTTTACTTTTTGGATAATTTATTCCCCTAGTTTTCAAATATATATTGTTTGATGCTTCATTTTTGCAGTTTTATGGATACAAATTACCCGATACCGAAGTATGAATTCTATATACCGACCTGCACCCCCGAGAGTTGGGGTAGCTTTAATAGGGTAGGATAGGACATTTGCCTCAGGGACAGGATATACATAAAGAGGAATGCTGACCAGAAAAATTGTTCTTAAGACCCTGAAACCAGGGGTTTCATCTTTAAAAATGCACCAGAGGCGAAATTATTTTATTCAAATGAAATTGTGCACATTTATTCCATCTGTAAGCCTTGTTGAACCCTGTCTCTCTTTTTAGAAACGTTATTCGTTCGTTAATATATCCCAAATATTATCCGCTCTCTTTTCACAAATTATTTACTTTTGTCGCGATGATGAAACACTGACTTTCAGAGTCGCGAATTTGAGATTTCGAGGTTCTCAAGATATCTACTGTATTCCGTTGTCATCTACCGGGTATCTACCACGACAATGCACGTGGAAACTCGATTATAGAAGAAAAATAAATCATAAATTTGTTCAAGTTTTCAAAAAATTACAGGAAGTATGTAACTCACATTAATAAACTTCCAGGTTCATACAACGCTTTCTTTCGTTGAGTTTCTTCTTCTCCTCGTGTTGTTTCTTGTCTTGCTCGAGTATGAAGGCCTGAGAGCTGCGAGAGCTGATCGAGAGCTGACTGGCTCTGGCACCTACTGGACCGTGTCTATACATTTAATTCATTTATTTAAATTAGTTTTCATTTATGAGTTTTGTTAGATTTGTATGCACGAAATTTGCAGCCCTTCGTTTCCCAAGGGCGTGTCAAAACAAAGGCAAATCATGTGAAAGGTTAAAAGGTAATTTTTCATTTTGAAAGAAAAAAAGAAAAGGTGCATGAAAAAATATGAACCATGTAAAAGCGAACAAAGCAAAAAAAAAAATCAAGTCTATGCTACTAAAACAACAAACAGCAGTTAAGATGGGGAAGCTGAATTACATAAATACCAATAATAATAAATTTAAAAATACATCCCATGCATAATAGCAAAATATTAAAAAGTTTGATTAAAAAGTTTAAAAAAGTTTCATCAATCGTGGTACTAACTATATTTATCAGAAGATTTACAAGCTGTGTAAAAACACCGAAACTCTAAAATGATAAAATAAATGATAAAATTAAAAGATCAATTTATGAAAATAAAAAAATGAATGAATAAGGTGGTTATATTCATAAAAATAAATTTCATAAAGTCTTAAAATTATAATAAATATCTTTGAAAAACATATTTCGTTTGTTTTTGAAAATGAGCCTATTAAAGACCTTTGCTTTAGGTACTTATAAATAGATAAAAATTCGTAATATGCAAAAATCGTTTGGCTAATTTTGCCAATTGAACAATATATAAAATAAAATAATCTGCAAAGTTATTCAACCATAAAAATAAATAAGAAATTTCAAGAGAAAAACGACAACTTTTAAACGGCAAAACATGTTTCGAACATTCTATGTTCATCTTCAGTTGCAAAAATTGTTATAAGCTAATCAAGATATTACAAGGGTTAAATAGAGCTATAAAATATTACATAACTTAATAACACACGTGAGGTAAATAATCAAATCGGTAACATTAAAGGTAAATAAAACGTACAAATGGGAATAAGTAAATAATAACGAATGAAAAAAAAAAAATAAAAGTAATTAAAAAGAAAGATTCAATTTGTAATGATAAAGTTGTTTGTTAAGCGTAGGTTTGACCCAAGAGATATGTAGCGCTTCCTTGATCTTAAGACAAAAGCTGCTATTAGCGCTGTCAAGAATAGAGAAACTATCCTCAGAGCCAAGAGGGCGGCAAGAAGGGGACTCATTAAGGTGTTTAAAAATATGTGAGTTTTTGTCTGTGACCAAATGCTCCCGAATTCGTGTTGAAAGATGTCGAGAAGTTTCACCGACATAAGATGCGGAACATCCGCCACAAAGAAATTTGTAAACAACACGAGCCCGAAAGCACTTAGGCACAGAATCTTTAACCCCGAACATGGAGCGTAATTTAAAAGAATTGAAAACAAGCTTGATATTTATATCTTTACAGTATTTTTTAGCCAAGTACTTTATTTTACGTTGAGTTAAAACCGAAAACCTACCAATGTAAGGAAGTTTATAGTAACAAGCACGATTAGTTTCCCTATCATTAGTACCATGGTTATCAACTAAGGGTGGAGATCTAACTTTGTTTAAATAATTACGAATAACGTTGTTAATAAGATAAGTTGTCGTTTTTCTCTTGAAATTTCTTACTTATTTATTGAATGCTCGAAAATTTGGAAATAAAAATAAATGTATTGAAAATTAAGAAAACATCAGGGGACACCCGGGATTGAACCAGGGACCTCTCGATCTGCAGTCGAATGCTCTACCACTGAGCTATATCCCCATGCTTGCTTCAGGTGAAAAATTGATATAATTCCTGTTCAAGGTGCCCAACTTGATTGTTAAAAGGGAAAAAACAGGGGTATAGCATAGATGCACCACCGCCTGGTTAAAAGCAACGAATTTACATGAGTCTCTTTGGTGTACTGTCAAAAGTTTGTAACTCACTGAAATTTGCTGCTTATAAATTTCCCGTGGGTTGTTTGTTGAGATACTGTAGCGTGCTCTTCTCATAAAGCCCTCAACAAATGTGCCCAAATGAAAAGTGTTGATGGACAAAAAACGGACCAAAATGTTCCAGGGGACACCCGGGATTGAACCAGGGACCTCTCGATCTGCAGTCGAATGCTCTACCACTGAGCTATATCCCCTTGAAGTAGATACAGGTATAAACAGGTTAATAAATACTAAGATTACATCATCGTCGTTGGTAGGTGGGTCGAGACGAACATTCATTCAGAACACAGCTAAGAAACAGCTGATCAAGCTTTGAAGATTGCGTAGGCTAGCGCGCTACCCCCGTGTTCCCCGCGAGTTACCCCGGGAGACAAATCGTCCGAAAAAAATATCTTCAGAAAAAAAGATTCTAAGAAGGAAGCAAGACTCTGAATTTAGGGTTTATCTCTGACAATTGGAATAATACTAGACTTGTATACATGTATCAGCATTTGCGTCTTTAAATAAGCTTTAGTAAACAATTCCAGTTAAATATGTAGTTAAAGTTGTTTAAAGAAAATATAATGCAAAGAAAAAGCGATTCCGTTAATTCAGTAAATACTCCGTTAAAACCCTTTTCTATACTGAATGGTTTACAAGAATCTCTTAAACGACGATTTTACCGTTTTTCGGGTTACTGTACTGTACTTTAGAATCACAGAATCACCCCATACAAAGTGATGTGAAGTAACGTGAAGGATGTTCAGGATTCGAAGTATCGAGAAGGGTCTATCATATGACATCACGGATCTGTAACGTGGAGCAATATCATTAGTACAGAGGAGGGTAGGGTACCAATGCAACGTGGATGGTTATCATTAGTACAGTGGAGGATTCGAAGCCGATACGAAGTATAGAGAAGGGTCTATTATCTGTTCTCACACATCTGTAACGTGGAGCGGTATCATCAGCACAGAGGAAGGTGCCAATGCAACGTGGATGGTTATCATTAATAGAGTAGAAGATTCGAAGCCGATACGAAGTCTAGAGAAGAGAAGGGTCTATCATCTGTTCTTACACAACTGTAACGTGGAGCAATATCATCAGCGAAGAGGGTACCAATGCAACGTAGATGGTTATCATTTGTACAGTGGAGGATTCGAAGTATAGAGAAGGGTCTATCATCTGACAGCACACATCTGTAACATGGAGCAATATCATCAGCGAAGAGGGTACCAATGCAACGTGGAGGGTTATCATCATTCATCAGTACAATGGAGTGTGAAATATCGAGAAGGGTTTATCAGCGGGTTTATCATCTGACATCTGTAACACGAAGGGGGTGGGGGTACAGATATCATCTAAACGGGGTCTAAGCTTCCCCATTCAACTACTATCCATCCTTCGAAGATGCTTGGGTTGGTTGTATTCATTTTATACTCAAATAATTCAACATGTATGTGTATGCATTAATTTGAACGACGTTAAATATAATCTACGTATTTTTTATTAAATAATAGTTTGGGCTTTTTCTAATCAGTATCTTCTAGTAAAGTTAGCTCTCAAAAGATGATGACTGGAGTCGAATTCTGAATGCACCACGTTATTCCATGCACCAAGTTGAATAACAATAGCAGTGGCATCATCGTTGGAGCCATACTGCCTTGCGCAAGAGGTCAATGCATTTGCAGCTTCTTGCGGACTTGAATACTGAGACACCAATGTGACCATATCATTATCATTAATCCAATTTGAAACACCATCAGTGCATAAGATCAAAAACTCATCTTTTGTATGATCTAAATCTGATATCGAGACATACGGAGTATGGATTACACCAGCTTTGTTCAAACCGAAATTCCCAAATGATCTTGTCATTGAGAGAATTCCGTTAACGTAAGGGATAATTTTTGTCTCCCAATCAATCCATCCACCGGATTCTAAAATTCTGTCCACTTCTCGCTCGTTATCAGGGGTGTGGTCATCCGTTAGACAAACTGGGCTGCCTGATTTGCATAACACTGCTCGACTGTCACCAACATGTGATATCAAGAGTTTTGATTTGTTGATTATGAGAGCCATCAATGCAGTGCTTCCCAAACTCTCTGTGAAAAGAAAAGTGTTTATAAAAACCCTCAAAATGCCCCCTGAATGAATCTGTAAATTCATGGCAGAAACAAGGGATATGCTGAGGAAACATTAAACCTAGTGCTTTGTTGAAAAGGGCTATTCAGCAAAGTACTTTTATTCAGGTTTGTGCCAAATCTTATGCCAACCTTTTTCGAGCTTATAAAGCATCCCTGCTTGGGATAAAATAACCTGGACCCCATAGTTGGGTACACTTTTCCACAAAAGTGCTCTTTTTTGTGCCTCCAGTAGTAAGTGGAAATGGAAGAAAAGCAACCAAAAATACAGATCTCTGGACGTTTCATCAGAAAATTTTTGGACTGTGTCCTCTGGATTGTCGGAAAATCCTTCCAATTTGTGCCTAAACAAAATGTGTATTTTAAATTCTTTATGCCATAGCATGCATTTGGAAAACTGTAATTTCCTTAAAGCAAGGACCATAAACCCATTCTATTGTATTGTGTCCAATTACTGCATCCGAGTAGCAAAGCCAGCAGGTACCGGGGGGCAGCTACCTCCCCCAAATAACAGGTTTTGTACATCTGACGCTAATGTCTGGCTACACCTGACACTGAAGAAATGGGCACTTGCAAATCCAAGTATTTCAATAGAACAATAGGCTAACAATAGGATAAAACAATAGAATATAGAAAGGGGTTAGGATCTCGTTCAAAAGCTATACCCTCTACAAAAAGGGCTACACAATTTATTTAGTTTTTGATTATACTGTGGTTTAGCATGTTTGGTAATGGTCTATGAAAATAATAAGTGTCCCATATCTTATTGGACAGCTGAGTGTTTGTGAAAGAAAATACAATTGTGTTCTTACCTTTTGTCTTCTTGTCCCAATCTTGAGAGTTGACAGAGTCTTTCAGATAATTCTGGCATTTCTCAAAAGCAGTTCTGAGCATATTTTCCCCGTGAATAACATAATCATCATTATTTAATAGCTTAAAAGAGTCTATTTCCTCTGTAACTATTTCTGGAAGTCTTTTATTTACAAAATCCCCTGCAAATTCACCACAATGCCCGTCAAAAACACCAAAATACTTTATACCCGGTTTTAATTCAGTTATTCTGCAACGATCCTCATTTACCTTGTTTCTCCCACTCACCGAGACGTAGCCATATCTGTCGACTGTCAAAAGACAAAGATTTCTTCGAATTATTCTAGTAGACACACCAGTTCTGGACTTGAAATTGAATTCTAGGCCACTCCAGCCACTGGAACCTTGCTCTTTGAAAGGACCAAATGTTGACTTGGAATGAAGATTTCTTACAAGCAGAGCTTTATTTAAGTCAAAAAGGCTTTGCAGAAACGTCTCATCATGAAAATTGAAGGAATGAAGCTTGAGAAATGAAATATTCAAGACCAATTCGTCATCATGCATGCCACCGTGATGCCACAACTCACAAGAACATACAAATAGGCCCTCTAAGGGTGCGCGATGCGCAGGTGCACCTTGCGCAGTTGACAATAACGAAATTTGGAGGTGTGGCAGGGCTTGAGCATAGAAAGCAAGAAGGTGCAAATTTCGGTTCAAAATACCTACAGTGCGCTTAAGTGGTCTGGTGCGGAACAAAATAAAATCACATTGCTTAAAGAGCATTCTGGTGTCAACTGCTACTGCTAACAGGATCCTTGGAACGCTGATGGACAATTTTTCAAGCGTAATTTCATGAAACGAAAACTTTTTTCGCGTGAATGCGTGAATCTACGCCCCTGCGTGTCGCGTGAACTTAATCACGCTTAAGTCTTGCATAAGTACACGTTTTTTTTTAAAGAAACCTGGCTCGGGGCCTAGTTCTAAACGTTTCTTAATTTTTGGCCCAGTTTTAATTCTAAAAGTTTCTTGACAGTTCCTTAATTTAATGGAAAAAATTGCAGTAAAAACGATAAAAAAACGTGAATAAAGCAAGCAAATTATTAATATTTTTGTATTACAAAGAATTGGCCATGCTGGGTGCGAGAAATCGCACGGAAATGCATTAGAATTACTACGTCCACAAATGTGAAATCAGTATGTTGGAAAACTGTCACAAAAATGTCTTAAGTTTCTCAACTCCTTCCTCCTAGTTCTAAAAGTTTCTTAACTTTTGGGGTGTCGAGTTCTAGGTTTCTTATAAACCGGTTTCGTATAAAAAAACGTGTATCGGAGAGAAGTTGCGTATACGTGAAAATGAAATTTTATCGTGCGTGATCACGCGAATCGTCCAAAAATTGCACTTGATTGCGTGATTTCGCATCCCGTTGGGAGAGGGCGTCTACAGAGCAGACCCTGGAGACACCAATCGGCAGTGAAAGAAAGACAAAGTATCCCAAGACAAAGAAATGACCAGTATCAGCTATGTGCAAATTCTCAAATTCTAAAACTTTCTGATTGACTTCAAGACAATACTTGTGTGCTAAATGTGACAAAACTTATGTGCTAAAACTTAAATACAAGTAGCTAAATATAACTTTAAGAATATCATATTCAATAATTAACTGCTATTGCCCAGCATTAACGTTGTCTTATGAATTTATAAACGTAGTATGCATCAGGGCCTCCTAATTCCGACTTGCAGGCATCAGAAGGTCCACCTTGATTGTAACTGACCTGAGCAAGCGGTCCGGACCAGCACTGACCCGGATATTTTAATCCGAATGCGGCGTAACCTTTGCTTGCAGCAGCAATGGCACATTTCGATGAGATTTTAATTATCGTTGCATCATCTATCGGTTTCGTCCTGAAAAATGAATGACGGTTTCTGTTACTTAAGTCCGGATAAAGAAAATTCGAACCGAGTCCACAACTGTTCATTACTGGATTACTACACTGGACCATGATATACAGTACTTCCTCCAAGTTATTCAACGATAGCCCATAAGCCTCCACACTATTACCAGGCACAATCTTAATTATCAAAGATATACCTCCATACTATCACTAGGCACGCTCAACTCCACATTACTCGTGATTTAATGAAAGATAGCTCTCCACATTACTGAACATCCTCCACGTTACTTCCGCGATTACTTCGAGATAGCCTCACCCGTTTCTCCGCATCCACTTCATTAATGGAAGATGATAGCCCTCCATATTACTGAACATCCACCACATTCTTCGAGATAGCCCTTCACATTACTCCGCATCCACCACATTACAGCAAGATAGCCCTCCACATTACTGATGATTGCCTCCACATTACTTGAAGATATCTCTTCACATTACAGCCCTACACACTTCGCACACTCTACAATACTCAAAGATAGCCCTCCACACTACTGTGCACACCCCTAAAGATAGGCCACCAAATTACTGGAAACTGGATCTTCTAAGCGCCCTCCTCGTCATTCATGATAGCCCTCCACACTACTCATGGTAGATGGCACGATAGCCGATTACTGCGCAGACATTTCCTAAGGTTGTTGGGACATGACGCAGGAAACGAACGCTTCCTCGCAAGGTTATAATTTTGGTAATGACAGAAGAAAATAGCGGCAACGTACCAGTCGATTTCGTCTTTAAAATCTTTCACCATGTGTTTGAATGTTGCATTGTAGCAGCCGACTGGCAATACAGGCGGAAGTACTAGAATAAAACTCAGTGATTGAGATAAGAAAGACCTTCCTTGCTTCAAAAGAAAAATGTAGCTAGTTGTTTTACAAGGCTTTTTCGATCCCAAGAGCCTGGGCAGCTTGCCGCGCCGCGCCGAAACAGCTGAAATCACTCAAATTCACTAAGTACGCACGGTGGGGCGGCGCGGCACAATATATGAGCCAACGACATTTCCACTGAGCTATAGAGTTCAATGAAATCCCCAAGTAACTCTCTGAATCATACAGCCCAAGGCCCCCTCCGTTTTAACTTTATTTGTGTTTTGGCTATGTTGAGCCTTCTTCAGCACCATAAATATTTTTACATATTTGTCATGAATGTATACTTACATCTTCGCTTTCCAAAACGATAGACAAAGTTGACCTTTATACCGCCGGTACCCATGTAGCATTTATCAGATGGACCATCAATATCATAAGTTTTAGAAACATCCTTTCCACCAGCCCAGCACTCTCCATAAAATTGAAGTGCGAAGTATGTGTACGACTTGCTCGACGCTGAGGAGGCGCATTTTTCTACAGTTGGAGCCATGTTATTCCTGAAAAGCGAGACAGATTCTTTAACAAAAATTTCTTATTATGCGGTGTTCACATATTTCTAAATTGCAAATGATTTATCTGTTGAGTAGACTTTTTCGCGCAAAATTTTACTGTCCTACCGAATGTGCTATTGATTTTAAGAGCCTTAAAAGAGCTATATTTTTTAAAAGCCTTGACCGTGAAAAGAGACTGTGGTGCTACCTTTCATCCCGCCTTGTCAAAGCCTCTTCATAAAAATCATGATTTTTAAGCGCTCATAAAATCAGAGGCGAAAATTATGGGGGATTTGGGGCTCGAGCCCCCTCGCCAGTTCTTCCAAATTTGTCGGAAATTTAGCGATTTTCCCACGCACAAAATAGAAAACTTTTCAGTGAGTGTTGGAAATTTAGGCCTCTCGGCCCCACCAGTCGGAATTTTAAATTTCCGCCATTGCATAAAATCAACAAGACAAGGGCTTACACTCTTTTTCTTTTATAAGAACCAGGAAATTTTGATCGAGGCTGGCTGTTCTTAAGACTTTGCCGTTTTTGAGCCTGAAATGTTCTTAATCTGTTCTTAATTCCTTGGTTACTTAGATATCTATATTTTTTAATGAAAGTCTAGGGTGGTACTAGGTTTGTGTGAAAATGCAGCAAACTTGTCTATTTCTTTGTTTGCTTGCTTTTTACGTTCAGTTTGACTGTCTGGCTTACATATTTAGCTGACATTCTTAGCGCTTTTTAAAAGGCCAGCCTCAGCTTGTTCTTAATTTGTTCTTAAAATCTGGGCAAAATCCAGGCTCGTGTTCTTATAAAATTGTTCTTATAAAAGAAAAAGAGTGTAGATAGTAAAACTTCGCATCAGGACTAAATTTCGGTTTCTAAAAACGAACTTGGTAACGAAAATTCTGCATCCACAAATTGTGAAAATTTCCATAACGAAGCCTTTCGCCGAAGAGGACGATTTTTATGACTGATTTTTACCAGTGTACATTGATGGTCTCCTTGTTTCGTTTAGGTCAATAAACATCAGATATTTCTTAGAAAGTTAAGACACTCTGAAGAAACTTTTACTATGAAAGAAATGCCCAAACTTAAGAAACCTTAAGCTAGAGACCACAGTTTCTCATAAAAATGAGTTTAGTTGCCAGTCTTACCAGTCAATTGTGTTTCTGAAGCTACCAAGGTAATCTGGTACATTTCGGCTCCCTCTGTTGTCCCAATAGCAGCCAACAAGGTAATAATCTGCACCACTTGCTTTAAAAAAACCGGACAAGAGTTAGAGCTAGAGGTAGACTTATTACGTGAGTCGTAGCTCAGTTCTACTGGACGCACAAACTACTAGAATGCCTCAAAAGGATCAACGACTAGTCCAAGAATGTTGTCTAGAGGTCCAGCCCCTAGTCTTAGAACAACACGAGGAGGGTCAACTATTAGTTCCGAATGTCGTCTAGAGGGCCAGAACCTAGTTTTAGAACAACACGAGGAGGGTTAACGATTGGTCCCCGAATGCGTCTAGAGATCCAGCTAGTCCTAGAATGCCTAAAAGAGGATTGTTTTGTTCAACGACCAGTCTGCAAGTTATGCTTATAATTAGTTTAAAGGAATTAGGTGGGAAGTTTAGGAACACGTGCAACTTTCGCGAGGAAAAAAGAGGCAGAAAATTGAGATGAAAGGTAGAAGTATAAGTTTCAACGGAAATTAAATGAGACCCCGACGACCCCAAGAAATGAGGGTATGCGAAACGATCTTTTATACGTAAGCTGGTGTATTCGGTACGAACAAAAGAGTAACTGGATCGTAACAGCGAAGCGTTTGAAGGTGAAAGGTGAAATGGTGTATTTAGACTGGCGCTAAATACACCATTTTACTCAGTATTAAGTTAACAAATCGAGATCTTGACCCTGGACGTAGCGCTACCGAAGCTGGGGATCGAACCCCCAACCTCAGTGTGTTTCTGACGACATTATGAACCACTGGATTAGACCACGACGCCACATTTGTCGTACGTGATAATAGTCATTAATTTGGTTGTTGTTGTTATTACTTTATTATGAGTAGGCAGTTATTTCTAGCTTTTTCAGCTAATTTAGGCCTATTAAGCATGCTGCAACCAGGCATGGGACCCCTAGTTTAACGTCCCTTCCGAAGGACGGCAGAGTGAGTTGTTTAGTCATCCATCTGGAAAGTCACCAATCCAGATACTGACCTCACGTGACCAAGCTGTCTAACGAAAACTGACTGAGAAACTTGGCCACTGACTTCACCTTTTTGGGCTTGGGTACCTCGAACTAGCAAGGTACGAGAGCCTGACATCAATACAAGACTTGAATTTGACAGCTGTCTGAATGGCTCCATGAACCAAACAAACAGCCAAACAAGCAAACAAGCAAACAAACGAATAAAGAAACAAACTGACAAACAAACAAACAAACAAACAAATAAAGAAACAAACAAACAAACAAACAACCAAGCAAATAAATAAATAAACAAACAAACAAGCAAATAAATAAATAAACAAACTGCAAAACAAACTAACAAAAAAACAAACAAACAAACTGACAAACAAGCAAACAAACAAACAAACAAACAAACAAACTAATAAATAAAGAAACAAATAAAGAAACAAAAAACAAACGAATTAACTAACCAACAAACAAATAAACAACCAAACAAACAAATAAATAAACAAACAAATAAACAAAGAATTTGACAAACAAACAAACAAGGAAACAAACAAACAAACAAATAAACAAAGAAACAAACAAACAAATAAGGAAACAAACTGCCAAACAAACTAACAAACAAAAAAACAAACAAGCAAACAAACAAATAAACAAACAAACAAACTAACTAACAAGCAAACAATGGATTCTTACTTGCATCCCCAACAGCACAAGCTGGTAAGTTAGTACACTCTTTCTGAGCTGGAAACGTCTTTTTCTTCTTGATACAAATATCACTAGAAACTTTCTTTCCATTGCTATCTTTGCAACGCACAATCATCGTTCTTTTGCCTAAAAATCAAGGAGAAATAAACAACTCTTCTGGAATAGAAATGTCTTACCGTGCGAATGGAAATATAGAAATGGCTACACGCGCGAAATTTCACCTGTTCTGGCGACGTGACAGACCTAAAAATGTCCTGTTCTGGTGAGAAATCCTGAGGTTGCTACACGCTGCAGCAAAATGCTGCGACAGCAATTCTGCGACAATCAACTTGCTCGATTAGAAGACCGTGTTTCAGGACATTTCGTTTCTGTCGTGAAACAGTTTATTCGAAAATCTATCGCTGGCTACAGAAGTGTCAAGTTTTTATCATGTCCTGTCGTCATTTCAAGCAAAACGTCTTACGAGATTCATGTTGAAACGAAAGGATTTCCAGGGTAATTCCTTGAAATCGATAGAATTCATGACAAGGGGGTGTAAGAGATTCCCAACGGCTGAACTATCCCTTGTTTTACCCCATCAAAAAAGCATTTATGATAATCATAATGAATACCTGAATCACACTTCGCAACACAATCTCCATACGATGCTACCCATGCATAAGTCGGGCATGCGTGTGTGTTGCAAGCTTTGGGCTCAACACTTTTGAGGTCAGGTTTCTGGTCAGCTGGGCACTCTCTGTCTTTCAATGTACAGGCAGCAAACGGAGTCATAATGCCTGCAAAAATAAAAATTATTTCATTATAAGTTTTTGGGGAGATTTAAGAACTAATTCTAACCAAGATGTGAATGCCTGAAACACGATACTATAGCTACACTACACTACACTACTCTAAACTACACCATAGCTACACTAAACTACACTAAACTTCACTATACTACACCATAGCTTCACTAAACTACATTTAACTACATTACACACTAAACTACACTACACATAGCTACGCTACACTACACTGCACTATAGCTACACTATAGCTACACTAAACTGCACTAAACCACGACCATGGCTAAACCACACTACAAACTACACTACACTACACTACACTATAGCTACACTATAGCTACACTAAACTGCACTAAACCACGACTATGGCTAAACTACACTACAAACTACACTACACTACACTACACAATAGCTACACTAAACTACACTAAACTACAGTATACTACACACTTTACTGCACTACACTACACTACACTACACTACACTACACTATATTACACTACACTACACTACATAAACTACACTACACTATATGACTATACTACACTACACTATAGCTATAGCGACTACACTACACTATAGCTGTAGCGATTCTAGGTTTCGCTCCTCAATCTTAATTTGTCACCCCAAATATGCACACACACAGACTTTGTTTCGGTCTGTTTCTGACGTTCATACTCTGAGGAGTGTGAGAAGAAAAAGATTTTAAGTATGCCCGACAATGTTCCCGCTGTTTATCGCAATTTTGAGGTTTTGTACTACTCAAAAACTATTTACTGGATAATTATAAATGTTCTGAATAAAAACAAAGACTACAAAAAATAAAAGTAATTAAAAGAAAGAAAGAGTATTCAAATGGATCATAGTCAGATTGAAGCAAGAAAAACTGTTGCTACGAGTAGAATTTTTTGCGACGCTACAAAGTCATCTACTCATACCTCCACCACATTCCTTGGAACAAGGGCTGAACTTGATTGTCCATCCTGAACAAGGTTTATCAGCATTACATGTTTCTTGTGTTGGCGGTGATTTCAACATTGAACTGCACTCTAAATCATGCACCACCACAACGGTGCCATCTGCCTTGGTGCGTTTGCAAGTGATTTTCCGTGTTCGTATTCCAGCATTGCAAGTGGTAGAGCACTAAAAACGAAGAGCATATGTTCACTTATTCACGTATTTTCATAGGAAATTCTTTGTAATAAACCAAGACATAGCCAATAAAAATAAAAGAATCTCCAGTACTGGAAATCTTCCACTTTAGTTTGTCGAATATCTTCTTTTATTTCCCGTGTTTCGTCTCTAATAATTCGTTTCTTCTTTTTTGCGACATGCAGACAAATTTAAAAGCCACAAGCATTCAAATGCTATCGATAAATGGGTTTAAAACATTATATAGATATAACAACCATGTCTGAACTACCAAAATCTGAATTTTTTAAGAAACTTTCAGTAAACGGCTGATATTCTAGTATTTTACAAAGAAACGCGTATTCTGGTACCTTAAATATTCGAATTAGCCCCCCAGGGGCTTTAAAATTTTTAACGTTTTTTGATTAGGGCTTATTTGGGGGTGTGGGGAGGTAAAACGAGGGGGGTTATACAAATTTCCATTTGCTTCCAAATGATTTTAATTTCCTTTCATCTTTAACAGAAAATTCTCCAAACAGAACAAGAAAATAACAATTGGGTGTTAGGGAGGGGAGGGGGCTAATAAGATGGTCGAGGTGTATTAGCTACTGTTAGACCCAGGGTGGTGGCTTATTCGAGGGAATTTCGTGAGGGGGGAATACAATTCGAGGGTTTACGGTGTACGGAAAGCAAGTATTGCATTGAGTTGTTCGGTAATTGAGGTTCCACTCAACCTCGCTCCCAAGGATAATTATTGGTGTAGTTAGTTCAACCCAACATAGACTTATTACAGAAGTCATATTTATCCCTATTGAGTCTATGCTGGCCGCTCAAAATACACTATGAGCAAACAGCTGTATGGTTGTAGTTGTTGTTGCTTTTTGCGAAAAGTGGGACTCATGTTATGTATACTTCCAATATGGCCAATGTAGTGTTCACAGTGAGTACTATTTGCCTGGGAATGAGGCTGGGCTCCACTGTATTGCAAAATCTAATAGAAAAGAAGGTTTTTGTGGTTGTGTTAAATGAACCCTCATAAAAATCGAATGATGTAACGTTGAATTCCTTTTTCTATCAAAAATATGAAATGTTAACATGGTGCTGAAATTGCAGAGACTTCAAGGATTTGAAACAAAATTACAAATATTACCGCACTCCATTCTCCTGGGATCCATTCCGCCACACAGGCAAATATGTTGCAGGGTATTTCTGTAAAAAGTTTCGGTTTTGTCGTCTTACAAGACGAGTCGTCGATGGTATGGTACTTCTGATCCGCGCGGAGTTCCGAGCATGTATGGCGGCGTGTTTTAATACCGCGGCCACATGATTTACTACAGGATGACCAAGGGTAAGCGTACCAACTAAAAAGAGAAAAAAATATAGAAAATAAACGAAAAAAGCTCATTAAAAAAAGGGGAAATTCCGCAGACAGCGACCTTTTTCTGATACTTGGCTAGCTATACTACACTTAGGTTCGAAAAATATTGCACCACTTTTTTCAAAATGGCGGCTAGCTGTGGCTCTCGGCCTAAAGCAAACTATTTACATAACAAAGTCAAGAGAACTCAGGAGCCCCATGACTAACAATCTTCTTCGCGGGAAAATCTTCGGCTTTTTACTGGCTTTAGACTTTAGACAGTGAGCCACAGCTAACCGCCATTTTGAGCAAGGTGGTTCAATACTTTTCGAACCTGATTGGAGCACCCGAATAGCAGATTGTTCCTGCTAGTAAATTCAAGAAAAATTGTTGTCAAGATTTACAAATATAAAAAGCGCCCCCTCGTCTGTTCGAACAGTATATATTCAAGAGATCCAATTGCAAAGACTAAAAATCAAATTACATACACAGCAGGGCATGCTTGAGTATTGCATGCTTGAACGGAGGCCATTTTGGGGTTTGATGCACAGAAGGCAAGGCTGACCACGGATTTATCGTCTTTTCTTCTACACTGCACTTTTCGTGTCTGAGTGCCTAGAAATAATTGTAAATGCTAAATAAGCTGGATGCTAAAAGAGCTATGCTCTATGAAAAAGAAAGATAAATTTGATACAGAATTATAAAGCGAGAGAAAAGGAATCAGATGATGACAAAGAGTAAGACAAAGAAGAAGAAGAAGAAGAAGAAGGAGAAGAAGAAAAAGAAAAAGAAGAAAAAAACAAGGAATATGAAGAAGAAGAACAGGGGAACAAAATAGATGAACGAACAAAAAAGAAGAAACACAGGTAGTGAAGAAAAGCAACAAAAAAACAAGAAAAGGCAAGCAGAAGAAGAAAATGAAGAACTGGAGAGGAGAAGAAGAGAAGGAAGAAGATAACGATTGAGTAGAAAGAGAATCAAATTAAGAAAGAAAAGAAGAAGTAGAAGAGCAGGAAAGAAATGAAGAAGCACAATAAGGAGAAGAAGAAAAAGAAGAAGAGGAAAAAGAAAACGACAAGGAATATGAAAACGAAGAACAGAGGAACAAAAAGGCAAATTACGAAGAAAAAGAAGAAGAAGCAGAAGAGCAGGAAAGAAAGGAAGAAGCAGAATAAGGAGCAGAAGAAGAAGAAGAAGAAGAAGAAGAAGAAGAAGAAGAAGAGGAAGAAGACAAGGAATGTGAAGACGAAGAACAGAGGAACAAAAGAGACCAATTAAGAAGAAGAAGAAGAAGAAGAAGAAGAAGAAGAAGAGCTGGGAAGAAATGAAGAAGTAGAATAAGGAGGAGAAGAAGAAAAAGAAAAAGAAGAAAGAAAAGAATAAAAGGAAGACGGACAGAAGAACAAAAAAGAACAAGGGGAGGAATAGTAGGAAGAGGGCAAAGAAGAAAAAGAACAAGGGAAACAAGAAAAGTACGAAGAAGAAGAAGGCGAAGGGAGAAGATAAATGTTTTGGTAAAGAAAAATGACGACGAATGAAGAAGAAGAAAAAGAAGCTAAATAGAGAAAGAAGGGGAAGAAGATGAAGAAGAAAAAGAGGAAGCAGATTAAGGTGAAGATGAACAAGAGAAGAAGAAGAAGAAAAGAAGAAGAAAAGGAAAAAATGGTGAGGAAGACATAGAAATAGAATAAGTAGAAGTAGAAGAGAAGGATAACAGGATAAAGTAGAAGATAAATATCAGAAGAGTAGAAAAAATAGGAAAGTGAAATAAGACAAGATTGCAATTATGAAAAAAAAGAAATGGGAAAAGATTAAGAAATTAATGAAAAAGTTAAGAGAGAAGAAAGAAGATAACAATGAAGAAGAAAAGCAGAATAACAAACAGAAGGAGGCCAGAAGAAGATCTAACAAAAACAAACAAAGGAAGAAAACAAAAAGAAAGAAGTAAAAAGGAAGAATAGGGTAAAAAGAAAAGAAGGAAAAACGTAAAGCAAAAATGAGAAAGAATCAAAGCAAAAGAAGATGGGGAGAAAAATAAAAGGAAGAAGAGAAAAAGTGAATAAGGTAATTTTAAATAGAAAATTGCAGAGAGGAGTTGCAATAATTGGAATACAGGATAAATGTGAGACAATACCTCCAGCACATGTTTTACTGCACGGTCCCCATTTGGTAACGGCAAAATATTCAGTTGCTGATACATCTCCTTCTGCTGGCATGAAATACTTCCATTTGACACCCAACGCTGGATATCCATAGATATCTACATACTATAGAACAGTAAAAGAAATTAAATGATGAGTACATACAGTTGACATCCGCTATCTCGACTGCCCGCTATCTCGAGCGATTTCCATTTCGCCTCGTTTTGGTATAAGGGTTTGTATAGAAAACTCATCCGCTATCTCGAACCCCTTTATCTCGAAGATTTGCTGTCTTGAACCATTTTCTATTTCCCATGGAGGAAAACCTGCTCTTTATCTCGAAGTTTGCCAAATTTTCTGCTGGACTGTATAAAGAGACAGGCTGAAAATATGTATAAGTTCGCCTAGCGGAGCGGGAATGGCAGCAGCTGAGTTACATGCTGCCCATGTATACAATAGATGAAGCTGTTCTCTTTCGAGATGTGCTGCATCGCCATTATCTCAATTTCAACAATAGTAAGGATGAAAGCAGATGAGCTTTGACTCCAATGTAAAAAATACCAGACTTGTTTGATGAAATTTGGGATTAGTAACCCTGCATGTTAATAGGGGTTCCTTTTCTGACTTGAAAACCAGGAAAACTATAATTTTTTATATTTACATGGGGCATCCGTTATTTCGAACATTCGCTATCTCGAACAAATTCCAGTTTCCCTTGAGAGTTCGAGATAGCGGATGTCAACTGTACCGTGAAAGTTCTATTTGGCCTCCCAGGGGTTTATTAATTTTGGACGTTTTCGAGGGGCGTTATTGGAGAATGTTCTTCATGAAAACTGGAACAAGTGCTGCTTTTTACCAACCAGGAGGCATGCTACAAGCATTACATATACAATTGAATTATATAAGAAAGCTTTAACCAAAAATGATGGTCTGGCGAGAGAAAAAATGACAAATACCATGGAAAAAAGGAAAAATAAGAAGAAGATGAAAATGAAAAGGAAGAAGAGGAAAACGAAGAGGAGGAAGAAGGTGAAGAAGAAGAAAAAAAACAGGAGAGCAAGAAAGGAAAACAGGAAGAAGAAAAGGAAGAAGTGAAAAAGGACAAAGAGAGAGAAGAAAAAGAAGAAGATTAAGACGAAAAGGGAGAAGAAAGAAGAAGATAAAAAAACAGGAAAAGAAACAGAAGAAGAAGAAAAAGAATAAAGAGGGAGAAGAAGAAGAAAAGAAAGTAAGAAGTAGAATGGAAAGAAGAAAAAGACAAAGACAAAGACGAGGACGAAAAGGGAGGAGAAAAGGAGGAGAAAGAAAAAGAGAACGAAGAGACAGAAGAAGAAGAAGAAGAAGAAGAAGAAGAAGAAGAAGAAGAAGAAGAAAAGAAGAAGAAGAGGAGAAGAAGGAGGAAAAAGATGCATTAAAAAAAGTCAAACGAGGACTTTTGGTGGCAAAGCAATGCTAGGAAAGCAACACATGAATGAAACAGTGCAGATACTCACAAAAATTCGAATTTTGTCAATGATTTTGCCTTTGATAAAAATCTTATCGGGGAAATCATAGTCGTTCATGATATATTCGACTTTTGTTCCAGCAGCGTTAACAGTTGTAGTCCAAGATGGTAACCAATATGCTAATTCATTGCTATTACCAACTTTCAATCCTGAAAATGATACCAAATTTGAATGTCAGTAGTTTCACACCCTCTTAATGTTTATTACTGTCTTAAAGGCCGATCTTCAGTAGGGGATTGTAAGAACGATCGCCACAAAAGTTAACAATATCAATCGCAACCCAGATCTGGCATCTCATCTAAGACAAATCTAGTAGAGTATTTGCGAATTTTGTTAATCGTTCGCAGCATAGTTATGTATAGATTAATGTTGCTTGTCGTTATGTATTGGATATGGGGTGGTCGTTGATTTTTCGCTCCCTTTGGTATCATTCCCTTTAGTGTTGTTAAATGGTAAGGAAAGTATCGTAGAATATAATATATATTGTAAAATTTTTATAGCAATAAAAAAATAAAACTGCCCAGGGAACAGGCGCAGTAGGAAATTTTTTATCGTCACGTCGAAAAAATTCGTTTGGCGAAAAGTAGAAGTAGTTGCTACTTTTCGTATGACGATTTTTTTTCGATGCCTATGCCTCTTAGCCAGTGACTTCCAGAAATTCACATATCTAATTTCCAGTTGCATTCTACTTGGAGCTGCATTCTAAAGTTGGAATAGACCTTTTCGAAGAGGCCTGAGTAGGGCGCGACACTTCGCGACATTTGAGTAAATGGTACTTGTCACAGTTCATGGTACAGATATTAAACAGCTTGAAAACATACCTAAATATCGACCAGTGCTGCCCATTTCTTCAACGGTTATTTCCCAAGCTCCCTTTGGAATTGTGAAAAGTTCGTGCTGTTCTCCTACAGAAACAAGAATATTGAAATAGTAAAATAATTTTTTTAAAAAGTACAAGACTCCAAATGGCGATAAACGGCGGAAACATCATGGGGCATACTACAACTACATAGCTATGGCATACTTATGAGCGATACCCCCGTTTCTCTCATTCATTTCGATCTATTTATCCTCTGCCTTATCCTCTCATGTTTTACCGCATTTTCAATCTCATCTGACTAATCTTGTTTCTCTAATTTTTGCTCCTAACTTTACTTCCATTGTTATTTGGATTTTTCTTGTTATTCATTCTGTTCACGTAGTTTTTCCTTATTTGTGATATGCTGCATTTAGCGCCAGTCCCTCTAAGATCTCACTCAGTAGTAAGTTAACAAATCGAGACCTCGACACAGGCTGCGATGCAACCGTAGCTGGGGCTCGAACAACGAACTCGCTGAGCTTCTGACACAACGAGTCAGCTGGATTAGGCTACGACGACACAACCATCTTCATGCTTGTATCATACAACATAGTTGTATTTATCCACCCTTTCCTGTTACTCTTAGTTCTTATTTGGTTAATTTAGTCATTTTGTAAAATCAACTTCTTATTTAAACTCAGTATATTTTTATTAGTTTTGTATTAGTCTGTGTTTTACAGCGAAGGGAGAACAGAGGAAAAGTTTTCTTTCTGTCTTTTCTAGCAATTTCTCCTCCACAGAAGCATAGAAATTATTTCTCCGCATATACATGCTATGTCCAACCACCCATGGTTTCACTGCTGCCAATCCTAGGTAAGTTTTAAGCACTCGGGAATTTTTTACATCCATTCAAAAAGATTGCAAACCTACCCAACTAAGAGTTTGGTTATTTACGAATTTGTGTGCCAGTGTGATGGCAGGCAGTGAAAAATCAGTGCGATTAGATTTTAAATTCGTCAGATAATTAAATACACTAACATTACATACCATCATTTCTATAATGTGTAGTGTCGTTTCCAGATTTGCGGGTACAAGTCGACCCATCACCTCCACAGACACCGCATCTGTCATGGACAGCCCCAGACTCCATCTTCATATCACAGCCAACCTCCTAATCATAACGAGACATGAAAATTAGAAGGAGTAAATTCGAAATACGGCTCTCACACTGAATTCATTAATCGAGCTTTGTTTTGAACCAATCAAATATTCCTTAAAAAATCCTTGATGTTCTTACTGGTCCATGGGCTGAAGAAAACGTAGAGCTCCGAATGAAAAGTTTTCCATGTTTATTTTATGTATTTTTTCTATGTCTGTTTCATTATTCTGCTGCGAAAGCACCATTGTTATTTCGCGTGTGGCTGATTAACGTGAGATAGAGCAATTTTGTCACTCAAGCTCAATTTTGTCTCTTTTTATAGACCTTTTCGACGAGGTTTGGGTCGGCGCGACATTTTTCTAGGAAATGGCGGAAATCTTGAGTAAGGAATCCTCTCCGCGTGCAACGACAGGAATTGTGGTCGCTTTGGAAGAGGTAGTGCTGCAAATCTTGCTTCAAATTCACGAATAATGGAACACAAAGACAGAACAAGAATCTGCTACAATAAATGTTGAAAATATCTGCAGAAACTCAGGCAACAAGATGCAACTAACACCCTAAAAGAAATAAGCTTGATTAAACCACTCCTTATGCAAATAAGCTAAGACTTGGGTCATTTCGTTCACTTTTACTCCATAAAAACGTGAATTTGAAGAGAAGTTTGCTGCACGAACACTCCTGAAGCGACGGGAATACAAGTCATTGCACGAGAAGAGGATTCCCTTATTCAAGATATCCGAGAAGAGGATTCCCTTATTCAAGATATCCGAGAAGAGGATTCCCTTATTCAAGATATCCGAGAAGAGGATTCCCTTATTCAAGATATCCACCATCTTCCAGAAAATTTCGTGCCGACCTAGACCTCTTTGAAAAGGTCTATACATGAATTAAGCCCGGAACAGGTTTCAGCTTGCAGTTTTTACGTTCCCTTCAGCCCATAATTGGTCCAGATTTTATGAGCGGATACTGAGACTTGAGTATTGAATCTATGTTTCAAGTTTTCGGCGATTCGAAGTAGAAGGTTGAGAAGTTTCCAAACCTGGTAAATCTCTCGTCTGATGCCAAGTCTACGAAGACTAACAAAAAAGAATTAATCCCAATAAAATACGCCCTAAAACCAACAGAATACAGCAATAACCCATACCCTTATGACTCCATCAATGCAGACACCAGTCCTTGCTGCCGATGTGACAGTACCATCCTTAACAGTACCATGTTCCCATGCACTTTGACTAGGCGTTTTGCAAATCAATACGCACGGTCTTGCCCCTGGGGTAAGAGAAAAAAAATGATCAGCTTTGTGAAAATGTCAAATTTACAAAATTATCTTCTTCTTTACTGCACATTACAAGTGAAAACTAGACTTATTACAGTATTTGATGATTGTCGGTACTTCCATCAATCTGGACGGATAGCAAATATAGCCCTTTAAAGGGTCATTTATTCGCTCCACTTCAAACTTTCCTATTATTTCTTGTATTTCTTCAAATTTAACTAAATCTCTATGGTAAAACGAGGAAGGTGGATTATATGGGACAAAATTCGTTGACATTGGAATTGAATATGAAATTGTTAAAGCCAAACTGAAAAAGGGCCCCAAATAAAAATTAAAACTTAGGTCACTGGGGCAAAAGTACTGATTTTTCTTTCACTTGTGGGACCAGGAAAAGAGCCTACTGGGGCAAATGTCCCGCTAGTCAGTACGAGAAAATATCATGCGCTAATCTGCATTTGTATGTTGCAGAGGCTGAATAAAATTACTTACGGTCCATAACAACTACTTTTTCTGGTGAAATGGCTGCGCATTGGTCTTGTCTGAATGTCTTAGTTCCAGCAGGGCATGCCTATACAGAAAGATACAGCATGATACCATATTACATCTTAGGGGGGTATGTATTCGAGGGAGTGTTTAAAAGAGACGCTTATTTTCAAATCAACTTTATTTCGATTAAGAATATTAATCACGAAGGGTCCTAAATTGGAATTGGAAGATGACGATGGAGGGCCTTTGTTACAATATTCAAATGGACGGAGCTCTCGATCGAGGCAGCTTTAATAGACTCATTGCAAAAGTCCCACTCTTCGCAACGCAAACAGCAACGGCAGTCTTTAGCAACAGCAACAGCTATTTACTTAAAAAATTGAATTGGATGGCCTAATGTTCAGAGTGGAAGTTCTGAGCACTGATCAGTTGTTCTGAGCGACCAATCGAAATCAGATTGGCCTAAGGAGCGAAAACTACTACTCATGGAATAGTTCTAGGGCGTTTATTAGAAGGAGAGTTTCACTCGAATCAGTACCGTATTCATAACAGAGATTCAATCTCAAGTTACCTGCAGATTACAAGCTTTCTTATCCTTGGTGCTTTTGCCAACACAAGCTTTTCCGCCATTTTTGGGCCTAAAATAACAAACTTCTCTGTCGAAAACAAAACAAACCAAGGTAGAAGGCAAACTCCGTTGGTTACCTCCTATAGGAAGAGTGTAACGTGCCGCCCAAGTTTATGGTTTCTTCGCAAATGGGTTGCCCTGGAAATGTGGATTTCATATTTCGTGAAAATTTTCCCCGAATTACATACAAGTTTTCTTTGCCAATAACTTGTTACCTTTAACCGTTAATTGTCAATGTTTGTTTAATTTTTCAAAAGCAGTAAGCTAATTGACTTTCCTCAAGATTTTAAGGAGGGTTTAGAAAACTTAGAGATGGCCTATGTACAGTATGTTTAATTTGTAAGAAAAAGTTTTCTCCTGGTCTGTTCATAGGATGTGTTTTTACATAATGGCTATGCCCTGCAACACAGGTCTGGGTGACAGAAAGTAGAAACACCTAAAGAACTTCAAAATGTAAAACAAGAAAAACTTTCTAACAACAAGAAATTGACACAACTAAAATCCATTGAAGAAGCACCCTCCATAGAGAGGGAGAACCTTATTAAATAGCCTCGATTTCATCGCTAAAGGACAAGGCATTTTAGCTGCAGCTTGGTTGTTTGACGTCTTACAGTTGCTTACAGTTATTCAACCGAGTCATCAGTCTTCCTATTGAATCAAGTTTCTTAATGTTTAGGTAAGTTCAGTCCTAGTTGCTTATTGGGCAGTTGCTTATTGATGAAGTGTAAACTTTATCAAAGTTCATTTGGTGACGTAACTGAATATCATCAGAAACGTATCAAAGTTGCTTACGCAGGATTAGTACAGGTTCTTTGTTTCCACGTCGCACCTCCTCCACAAGGTCGATTACATGGAAGGTAGTCTGAAAATTCTGTCCAGCCTCCGTTGATTGGTGGAGCTGGGGTGGTACCATCTCTGACGCATTCGCCAAATATACACCACTAGAAAAAGAAAAGTATCAGAACAAAAAGGTATTAGCTCCCAACATACGATTTTCGACCCCCCGTTTATTTTGACCCCTATCAATAAGATCCTGAATGCTGTTCCCACCCCCCACCTATTTCAAACCCCAGCAATCAGACACCTTAGGCTAGGTACCAACCTTACATAGTAATATGCAAGACTTATGTAACTCACGCAGTTACTCACCAGCCAGCCCAGTTCTTATGGTCGTGTGATTATGACTTGTGCTTCTCAAGCAATAAACCCCAGTTCGATTCTCACACATGTCACTGATTAGCTCCAATAAGAGCGAAACGCGTCTGGCATTTGAGAATGTGGCGGCTGGTGAAATTATTCATAAGAATACGAATTTGTGCTCATGTGATATGAGCCTATCTGCATGCGTTTCGGTACCTTGGGCCAGGTACCAACCTTACATCTAAGAGTATGGTAATCGAGGAATTCAGGATCACGAAAGGCTAAAAACATTCACTGTCTATTTTCACGCAATGAAAATATGGTTGTTTCCTTAAAAATTTGGCGTAACTCAAGTGCTGATGCAGCATGTGATGCAGTTTATTGTCTGGTATTTGGCCATGCTTAACAAATAAATAGAAATAGCTCAAAACGATGAAATCAAATCTGAGTTAATCTGAGCATGCTACATGCGAAGGCATCGCTATTGAAAGAATTCACATACGCTTCCTTCATGAATAACGCCCACATCATGGCCTTGCTTGCTAGGGCCGCAATGCATGACAATCGAACCCAGCCCTCTTGGGCGTATTAACCTCAGATAAACGCTGTGCCTTATCTGTCATTTAACCCTTATGACGAGACTTCCGTACTTAAGTACTTAGAGAGCTTAACCAGCATCTCTAAGAAATTGCATCAATCTCACCAATAATGAACCCTAATGTTCACAGAAAAGTACTAGATAAATAGTTCTCATCCAAATGTAGCACTGAACACGAAATTTTAATTACTCCTTGTAGCGCCTATCTACAATGGCTGCCAAACGTAGTTGGGACGCCCAAGATTTTTTGGTTGAATCACTGACATTTTCAATAAATCAAGCATATTCATGAGCTTAATACCCCCTCCCCTTCAAATAATGTTGAGACTATTGATGATTCTCTTATCAATCGCCCGAGGCCAGAATTAGCTGGAAATTTTAGTGTTAAAAACATTGTTTAAGGGGGAGGAGGGGGAGGGTGAAGCGATAGCAGACAGTGACATATGCGTTCACCACAGGCGTTCCAACCCTTTCGGTAGCCATTGTACACTAAGCCGGCACATTTTTGAGATGAAAACGGAAGACCCAACATCATAATTATGTACTCGTTCTTCACAAGAGCTGGTACATTTTGATTGACGCTTGCTTACTTTATGTTGGCCACACCACGTTCCATGGGCTGCAGGATACAAAGTCTTGGTGCAAAGGCCATGGCTTTGCGTCTCGCACATCAATGTTTGACATATGTGCTGCAAAAGAGAATACAAAACATACGTTACAGTTTGGACCTTTTGTTGAAACTTTTCTAAAAGACAAGCTAGAGTGACGTCATTAAAATCAGTCGAGGGAAAAGTTGGTTTCAAGTAAATGCCCTACTTACCGCATAATAGGTGCAGTGCCGGTACGCGTTTCCAAATGCCAATTGACACTGCTTGTTAGCATCGTATATTTTACCATATAGCTGCGTATTGGCAGGTTGTGAGTCAGTTGTATTGGTAGGTTTTGAGCCAAGGAGCAACGGTTTGTCATCAAGGCAACTGGAATATAGCCTAAAATAAGAAGGGAAGCACATATAAACGAGTCTCTCTAATACACCCCTGTTATTCAACGGAATATGTGGAGAAAGAGCTTTATTCTAATAAGCGCCTTCTAATAAGTGAAAATTGGAAATAGACGAATCCCTCTCTCAAAAAACGTCTCCCCTTAAAGAGCTGCTTGCCAAACGATTAAAAATTATTGGTAAAAAATTTGAGATTTGATTTACAAGCAATGCTTGACCGTTTGACTAAATCACAAACAGTTACTTAGCAAATAGAATTCGCTCAGAAATTACTTTTGAAAAAATCAACTGCAATAAAGATTTCATGCTTGGATAAAAAAATATTGGACAAACAATGCTTTGAGATTAAGCGAAATATTTGGCCAGGTGGAAGCCTTAGTTCAGTTCCTTAATTATTCAATAAACGCCCCGATAAACGCCTAGAGCGTTTAGACAAAACAGTTCACGCTGCATTTCAAATAGAACGATAAACATCCAGCATAAGAAAATAATTTGATCAATAACTTTTTTATACCCCATCATACAACGATTGATGGGATTTGAACCCGGACTGTGTGATCAGAGAGCCAATGGCAATTTCACAGAGCCAAAAAGAACAATGAAATCAACGAGTAACTCTTTCTCTAAAGGCTTCCGCAAACCGTGCCAACATTGTAGGCTAACATGTTGGCTGAAAATAGGCCAACATGTTGGTACGGTTTGCCATACCATCACAACATCTGAGATATTATGAGTTGCAGACGTCTTCTACAAATGATCTCTAGCAAACACGACCGAAAAGGAAGCAGCTATTTGTTTATTGATCGCTCTTTTCGTTGACGACCAAGAAGAAAAAACTCGTGTTCCAACTCAAACCGCAAGCTTAAATCTGTTACTCATTTAAGGGTTTCAGAATAACGACCAAATTGAAGAGGTTTTGCCGAAATGTTGGCTAGTTACAGCAAACTGTACCAACATGTTGGCCTATTTCCAGCCAACATGTTGGCCAACAATGTTGGCACCGTTTGCAGAAGCCTTTAGAGAAAGAGTTACTCGTTGATTTCGTTCTTCTTTTGGCTCATTTTTAAACATGTTGGCCAACATTTTTTCTTCGACAATATGTTGTTTGTTTGGACAACATCTATAGCAAACCATGCCAACATGTTGGCCAACAATTGTTGGTGGCGATGTTGGCCAACATGTTGGCACGGTTTGCGCCCAGCTTAAGTCATACTGTCCCCAGACTTTCGTCTCGTTTGTCTTTGTGCATCGGCTATGTCGAGCCTTCTAAAGTACAATACGTATTTATATTCATCTTTGAATAAATATATGTAAAATATATCTCAAAAATAGCTTACCCTAGATATGTAGCAAGAACTTCGCTACTGCATTTTGACCATTCGAATCCTCTGCCGTCAACCGTATTAGAAGTTGCCATAATATGAATTCCATTTGTGCAGTTCTCAGGAGGATATCCACCATCATGATCCAGACCAAGACTTAAAAAAAAACATTCAGAATACACAAAATAATTAGACAGAAGAGGCGGTGTTTGGGTTTTGCGTTTACACGGCTTTGCCAATATTTTCGCTCGATTTTCGGTTTCTTCCGAAAAATTACGCGGTTTTCGGTATTCCAAATCTCTTCGGTGAACAGTTTTACGGCATTTCTGGATAATTTTTCCGGTTTTTGATTAAGATTTTGCGTTGTTGGTGCTGAATGCCGACTCCGTGAACCTGCAGGTTAGCCCGCAATGAAAACAAAATTATTATTGGAGGAAACGTCTCAAAAACGTGAAGTGAGCAGTAATAGTTGACGAACCTACAGTTTTCATAGATTCTCTGTGCAATTTTTTTGAATTTGAAAACGGTCACTTGAATCTTGCCATACGGATTTGTTCAAAATATCGCACGGTTTTACGGATTTTGAACAAATTTTGAGCGGATTTGCGGTTTCCAGACCCCCCAAACACCCCCCTCGTAGAAATTTCAAAGCTTTATAGCGATTGGCAACGCAAAAGAATTTCTTATGTAGTAGTTTGCATATATTCTCATATATTCTCATATATTATCATATTTAGCCACTTCATTCTTAGCTAGCCATTTTAGGTAACATCCTGTTGCAGCACTAGCATAGGCATTCCCGCATTGCATCACTGCATGCTACCAACGTAGGTAATTCCCGCATCATCGCAAGTATTACCTTATATGTCGCACATAGCATAGCCTTCGTTTATCTGCATTATTTATACCTTATTTAGGTAGCATTTCTCACTGTTATAACCTATCGTTTCATTCCTTATATGTAGAAAAATATTGTACACAGTTCACTTCGATACACTATAAAATTTGGTAAATTTAAGTTAGTAGTTATTCAGATTACAATTCAGAATTCAGGCAGAAAACACAGACTCAAGTTTCTCTCTCTTGCTGGCACTCCACGGCACGCAAGTAAAGACTACCAAAGTTTGGGGGTGAGACAGTTTCACATTGTTCTTGTTATATTTAGATTTTAACTTAGCACTTATTGGTAATTCGTCAAAATCCACGTTTTGCCAAACCTAGCCACCATTGTCTATCAACTGACATCTGGGATGTTTTCTCAATAAGGACTTGAGAATGGGCAGTCATTGCAGCAGTAAAAATGCCAAAATGCCCTTCCCTTAAGGTGAGTTGAAGAAGAAATGAACATTCTTCTGAAGACCAGCACACTATGTTCATGTAGACAGACAGAGCCCTAAGACACTAGTCGAAAGCATCAAAGGAGTGAAAGAGATGGCAAGAAGCTAAACAGAAGGCTGTAAAGGGTGTTTCAGGAAACGTGATTGACCATATATTTTCATCGGGAAACGTGAAAGAGGGTGGTAAAAGATCTTCGCGAAACGTGATTGACCATATTTTCTAACTGGGAAACGTGAAACGCCGTATCTTTTTAATGTGCAACGTGAATGGCAAACATTTTCGTCCACATGATTCGTGATCCTGACCCCCTTTACCACCCTCTAAACAAAGCAAGAAGGGAAGATAGGTGAGACAAAAATCTGTTTGACCAGCACTTCGAAACGTTCCCAGTTTACAGTTCATGTTCAGTTTCAACAATAAGGACAGACCACATGACAAAAATTAATAGCCGCCAAAATTTAAACGCACGAGTTAATCCGGCTCACCATAACAACACTGCTGTGTGAGGAATCGCTTAGTAGCTACGATACAGCTTCGACCAATCAATAGACACACACATTTTTCTAGCTTTTATGCGATGCAGACGGGGAATGATAATGTAGCTAAAAAGCTCCTGTCACATATTAAACGCGAATAAATTTAATTAAACGAAAAGCAAGGTGATCTACAATCTTGGACAAAACATATTGGAACGGCCTTAATAGGTTGACTCCCCCGTCTCCCCCGTTACCCAACAATGTTGTTTCGAACAAAAGTTGTCTTGCTCTACTAGCAACATTGTTTTGGGGAGAAGATTTGGAGTTATGGACGTAGAAAAAAATGGAATAGGCCATATTCCTTGGAGAACATGCCTTTCCAAATATTATGTCCAAGATTGCAGGTACGTTCAGAATAATATATACTGCAGGTTTGGCGAAATAAGTTGCGTGATAAGAACTAAAAACGCTTTATCTGAATGAGTTTATTGTCTTTTTGTGTTTCTTTATATACATATTTTTCTTGAATGGCAAACATAAGGATAGATTTTACCCATAAAGACTCGAACCTGGACTACATGATTGTTCGAATCCCATCTACTGTAGGATGGAACAGGACCCTAGTGATAACAGTATGCTTCTCATACTGATAGGTTATTCCTGTATAAAAATTCTTGTATTATTATTATTGTTATTCTTATGCAACTCGCGAAAAAATCTGCATATATTACATGTTCGATTTAAGCTTGTTGTTTAAATTTTAAAAGGTTGGCATGAATTAGCTTAAATAGTGTATCAAACCTATAGTTTACCCATCTTTACATAAAGAAAACATTCTGTATTAATAACGCAATAATGAGACATTGACACACTTACTTGTGGGCTATTTCATGAGTTGCTACAAGAGCAGTCATCAGGCCCAGATCCTTTACGACACTATCGCCAGAGCCACACATGCCCACAGAAGCGAAGCCTTGAGAACATAAAAAGCATGTAATTAATATGCATTAAATATCAAAACGCAGGAAGATAACTTGTCCTTAGTTAAGTTACTCAATAAGTTGTCTTTACACGTGATGTGTAAAGGCCTGTTTATAGTATGAGTAACTACTAAGTTTTGCCATGCGTATGCAATACATTTCATTGTTTCTAATGGGGTTTTTAAATATCCAAATTAACGCTGGGCAGGAAAGAAATGAACACGACATAGGCCAGCATTTAATACGACATCCATATAACAGCGTACCAATGGCCTAGACAACGGGGTATAAACAACATATCCCAAATAAAAACCACACCGTTGCTACAATCTTCTCTTCTGTAGTTACTATCAATTACGTAAGGGAGTCTCACCCGATAAAGCGCATCCATTAGCACATCCGCCCCTGCAAGAAGGAAAGTGTCGTATCATAAGTGATAGGCGTCATCAAGATGAAATGCTATATGACATGATGCTGTTGATGCTATTATATCAATTGGTAATTAATATTGATAATGGTACGGTATCGGTATCGATACAAGTATCAGTAACAGTAGGATTACCAATATCAATACAAAAACCATTATCAATATCAATATCAATATCAATATCAATATCAATATCATATCAATATCAATATCAATATCAATATCAATATCAATATCAATATCAATATCAATATCAATATCAATATCAATATCAATATCAATATCAATATCAATATCAATATCAATATCAATATCAATTTCGATATCGATATCAATATCAATATCAATATCAATATCACTATCAGTATCAATATCAACATCAATTTCGATATCGGTATCAATATCAATATCAATGTCAATAATCAATATCAATATCAATATCACTATCAGTATCAATATCAACATCAATTTCGATATCGATATCAATATCAATAGTCAGTATCCGCATCAATATCAATATCAATATCAATGTCAATATCAATATTTTGAAATTGTCTACAATTGTAGCAAAGTAATTTTAGCACTCTAACGAGAACTATCTTTTTCTAGACGATTTTCTAAATATTGAATCTGGAAGCCCTTTCAAAAAACCTTGGTGTAGAAAATTGAGAACCATATAAAAATTTTCTATTGAAAATTGGTAATTTACTAGATTGCCAGTTACTGAAATTGGTTTGAACACGATAAAGCAAATCCTATGCATAACTTAACACATAACATAACGCAAAACAAATAACTATTTTATGAGCTGAACAGATCCTGGTACTTACTTGGTATACAGAACTGCATTATCAACATGCAACGGATCTGAATCGTTTCCTGGGTTGTTCTTATACAACCAGTTACGGAATTTTGGAAGCAATTGCATCATTGATTTTGCACCAGCGAACTGCAATTAACAAATTGCTGTTTTATTAACTACACTTTCTTTATCGTGCACTTCCCCTAATCCATGAATAAGCCCCCGGCGGCTAACTTGGAAAAAAGGAATTCCGCAGTGGGGGCTAACATAAGGGAGGGGGCTTTTAAAACAGTCGACTATTTCCAGTGTGCTTTCGACAGAATAAAGCAGGAAAAAAGTAACTTTTTGTGTATGATATAATCCAGGGAGCCCGAAAGGCGGGAGGGGAAACGGCGCGTAGAGCTGCGTTGTCGTGATTTCGGAAGGATATCTAATTCTCGATTTATGGCAAGTTTGCTACAGACGACCAAGAAGGGATAAAATGAACATTAATAAAAATCAGTGCCGAATTGAGAAACAATTATGTTATCTTATCTTTCGCAAATGATTTCTTGATCTATGTAAGGTATTAACTCATGCAAAATTTGATTTCAACCCATGATTATGTGTGTTTTTGTTTCCGATGTCTGACTGCTTTTCTAGCTTGACCATTTTTTCCCTCGGCACCCTGTAGAAATTACATTACCTTCAATATCACGTTTCCCTTTCCGCCTTTCGAGCTCCCTGATATAATCGAAACTCAGTTCTTACTAACATCTATCTAATAGCTGATTATTGGTTGATTGCTGGTAAAACCTGTCAGCACTGGTTTTTACCGTGTTTTCAGTAGCTGAACGATGAATTTTTGGTAAAGAAGATCATAAAGCTTTTGAATAATTCCCCATGGGAAAGTATTCCAGGGGGGGGGCTCAATAGCAAAAATTTATTTTTAGATGAGGCCTTCTTCGAGGAAGGGAGCTTGAAGGTAAATGTATGCTGAACTCTAGGAAATCCTTAAAAATGAAAATACCCATCTCCTCGAGGGCTTCAATAGAGTTTTTAGAAAAGTTACTGATTTGAGATTCTGCAATGATGCTCAATTTACTAAAGTAATACATACCAAATCCTCATCCAATAAGACAATACGTGTTAGATAAACATTGATGGGCCAGCTTAGTGTTGGGTCAGTAAAGAACGAATTGATCTGAAAAAGAAATACAGAATTTGAGCAAACAGACCGCTTCCAACCAGACAGCCAATCAGAGAAAACAATCAGTCAACCAGTCAATCAGTCAATCAGTCAATCAGTCAATCAGTTAATCAGTCAATCAGTCAATCAGTCAATCAGTCAATCAGTCAATCAGTCAATGAATCAATCGATCGATTAATTAGTCAATTAATCGATCAATCGATCAATCAAATCAATCAATTAATCAAACAATCAACTAATCAATGAATCGGTCAACGAATGAATGGATAAATGAATGAACGAATGAATGAATGAATGAAAAGATGGAGGGGTTGATAGATGAATTAATGAATCCATCAATAACCGATCAATCAATAAAACAATAAACCAATCAATCAGCCAATGATGATGAGGTTGATGAGACAAAACATAAGCATATCAAAGACATACTGAATACTTTAAAAGAGATGGCCTCACCAAATTCCCTTGATTCACCAGATATGGTTGTAAGAAATCCTTTCCATAAAATTTCACCATATTCACATCTGCAACGATCATCAACTCCATGTTTTTCTCTTTTCTTGTACTCGTCGATCTTCTTTCTCTTGAGCGTTTCAAATCTTGTAAACGACCTTGAAAAAGAAAATATGAGGTAAAATAAAAGATTCATTAGTCATTAATCGTCTAACAGGACACAAGACTAAATGGACAGCTAAGCATGTCTTCATTAATTCAGCTGAATTACACTCAGATAAACGATTTTCTAATACTGGCCCAAGGAGACCTCTTTGGTCAGAACAGCACTAAATAAACGGTATGAAAACATAAACCTATTTGAATATAAAAATAAATTTCCATTTTGGTATGCCACTTGTGGTAAAATCTATCCTACTGTTCACCAATCATGACAAATGCATATATAAATAAGTATGGTTTTGAAGAAGGTTCAACATAGCCGAAACACAAAAGTCAAACGGGAGGACAGCCTTGGCTGTATGAGTTGGAGAGTTACTTTTCAATTTCATTGACCTGTACAGCTCAGTGGAAACGTTGTTAGCTCTCTGATCATACCGGCCAGGTTCGAATCCCATATATTGTGGCATGCCACTTGTTGCAAAATCTATCCTAGCGTTCACCATTCATGAAAAATATGTACAAATATGCATGGTGCTGAAGAAAGAAGGCTCAACATAGCCGAAACACAAAATCTCAAACGGAGGAGAGCCTTGGGCTGTATGACTCAGAGAGTTACTTGGCGATTTCATTGAGCTCTATAGCTCAGTGGAAACGTCATTGGCTCTCTGATCATACAGTCCAGGTTCGAATCCAATTTATTGTGGTAGGCCATTTGACATGGAAAAATCTCTAACTTATTTGAAATATCCTGGCATTTCACTGCATGACCAAAGTAGGGCGTACTTACTTTCTACGTCATCATATGCATTTTCTGGTGAAACTGATCGTCTGTAAATAACATGAGCACCATGAGAATCGTGACTTCTTTTAACGTTAGCAATGTGACTTGGAATTGGAGAAATGAGGAACGTCCTTCGTCTCTTGAAATCATCCCACTCTGTAAAGATATGGCGTAAACATATGCACTCTTTTTTATATAAGAACAATTCTATAAGAACACGAGCCTGGATTTTGCTCAGATTTTAAGAACAAAATAAGAACAAGCTGAGGCTGGGCCTTTTCATAAGCCATAAGAATTTCAGTTAGATATAAGAGTAAGACAGTTAGACTGATCGTAAAGCAAGCAAACAAAGAAATGGACAGGCATGCTGAATTTTGAAAAAGAAACCTAGTACCGCTACAGATATTCACTGAAAAATATTGATGCCTAAGTAACCAAGGAATTAAGAACAGATTGAGAACATTTCAGGCTCAAAACAGGCAAAAACTTAAGAACAGCCAGCCTCAATCAAAATTTCCTGGTTCTTATAAAAAAAGAGTGTATAAAGAGGCTGATCTTCTTTCTAAAAGCAGCTGTAAAGCAAAGTAGCAACAAAAACTAGTTGAAAGAGTCTTATGTATAAAAAAGGACACAATATACAAAAGACATCAATCGTCCGCACTGCCACTCCACGGCTCTGACTAATCCTAAGACCCGTGCTCCTAAAAAACGTACTCCTAAGTCCTATGACCTGACAATGAGAAGAGGTATGATTACGGCAATACGACTTACCAAGCCATTAGTATGATCCAAAACGACTTTTGAATTAGCATTAGACGTGATTTTTCCAGTGCTTGATGTCAGCGGTCTACCCGCGATCCTTGTAACACCATCCTTATTGTGATGCTCGATGACCTGATTGGCTGGAACATGTTTTGTATTTCTTGTGATGTTGAGATGGAAATCCAGGCCGAATGCATGGAAATGCAGATACATTGGCTTGCTGTCATGTAGGGATCTTCGTGCATCGGCATTTAGCTTTGCATTTTCATCCACAATAACTGGATGAACGATTTTGTAATCTGGAACTAAATAAAACAGGTTAACAAAAAAATTAGAGCTGCAGATCTGAAGGACTACACGGTTTTTTTATAAGAACACTTGGCTTCGATTTCAGCCTGCCTATTTCATATCTTTGAAGCGATTTTTCACTAACTTGCCACCCCCTACCCTTCTCAAAATCATATTTACAATGCATTTCCAGGCAAGGGCTTTACGCTGGTATCTCACAAAGTTTAGGAGATAGCAAAAAAGTTTGACCCAAATTTTGGCCGATGTTTCTTATAAAGGCTGCTCGTATAAAAAAGTGTATACAAGATGAAGTCAAAGACGAATGCGTCCAAAATAATATAGGAGACTCTTAATAGATCAAACGATTTATTCATATATAATAGGCAGAGCTAAGCCTATAGACGCTTCCGCAAAAGATGGCCACTGTTTTTGCCTACTGTTTTCATTAAGGATTTTCGAAAGGAGTTCTGGGAATAATTTCCTTCGTTACGTATTTTACATAGCTGCATACATTAAATTCGTAGTTAAGGAAATTATTCCCAGAATTCCCTTTCGAAAAACCTTAAGATAAACAAGGGATTGACAGAAACGGCGGCCATGTTTTGCGGAAACCTCTATTCTCGTTCCATCTCAGCGTTTCGGAAACTGTCCACATCAAATCCAAAAGGCCGGTTCTGTGTAGACAGAAAGAGTTCGTTTTCTCACTTGGAATCTTCACTTTTAAGCTCCATTGTTCTTCCTGCTGAAAGCTGATTGGTGTTCAAAACACAATGCCAATTTAGGTTCTCTTTCTGACTGGTGCATTTTGAGCCAAATCACGTTCATACTCTGAGGAATGTCAGACGGAAAAAGCTTTTAAGTATGCCCGAATATGTTGCCACTGTTTATCGCAATTTTGAAGTTTTGTACTACTCAAAACTAAATGACGTATCGTGTTATGTTGTAGGAAAATCAATGTTGCAATTAAAACACCAATTAGAACACTCGAGCCTCAAATTATACAAAAATTAAGAAAATCGAGCCTCGATAAAAATAATCTGGTTCTTATAAAAAAAGAGTGTATTATAAATGGTGATAGCGTGTGAAATTTAAACGGGGTTAAATTATCAGTTACCTTGTGTAAAATCTTCAGTACCAAAAATACTCCTGAGTTCAACGGGTGTTAATCTTTCATGAATTTCCTGAACAGAAAAATCAAGGTGAAACTTGTCATCAATGGTTAGGCCCTATGTCCTGGCCAAGCGATCAAACATTGTTGGTAGACTTACTACATGAGTCGTAGTTATCGCTATTGAAGTGAATTGCTGGACACTCAAACTAACTGTAGCGAACAACAACAACATCAATTCAATTCAATGTGATCGAAAGTTAGGGACTTGGGAAGCAAGTCTACATTGCTGGTCCAACAAATGTTTGATCGTTAGACCACGTCCAAAAACACTGCTGTCAAACACTTTAGAACAACGAAGTTGTTGCTAATGCGCAAGCATGAACGCCTTGGTGCGGAGAAAATAGGTTAAAAACACCATTATTGAAATATGCGACGGATTTTTTCTCAGCGAGAAGAGAAATTCGACAATACCTTCTGCAAAGCTTCTTCTTGTGTCTCTTTTGGGCCTTTGTCACCTTAGAACATAAAATAACAAATGAAAGTTAACTAAAATAAGTATATGTCATTCAGCAGTACCTCCAAGAGGGATCCAGCAGGGGGAAAGTCTGCACGAGTTCATGAAATCAATAATCTTTATTCTTCCATGTCAACAAGCACTCTAACAACCAATCGATGGACAAAATAGAGAAATTTATTCCAGGGGACACCGGAGATCGAACAAGGGCCCTCTCGATCCGCAGTAGGTCGAATGCTCTGACATTAAGCTATATCCCCTTGAATTATTTCAGTTTCGACTTCACTTTTGTTTGCATTAGTACATGTTCCAAAAACAGTCGATGAACCAAAAATGGACCAAAATGTTCCAGGAGACACCCGAGCTTGAACAAGGGACCTCTCAATTTGCAGTAGAATACTATGTCGCTGAGCTATATCCCCTTGACTAAGTTCAATTTCGAGTCACTTTTTTCCTTATTGTGACATGTTCCAAAAACAGTCGATGAACCAAAAATTGACCAAAAATGTCCCAGGGGACACCCGGGATCGACCCAGGGTCTCCCGATCTGCAGTCGTATGCTCTAAAACTGAGCTGTATCCCTTTGTCTCAAATCCGTCTGAGTCAACTTTGATATGAATGCAAATAAGTTTCCAAACTTGTAAAAACGGCAAAATTGCTTCCAATTGCTAATCAGATAAACAGCATCACGAGGGGCTATTGTGTCGTCACGAGGGACTATTGTTACTATTATATTGAATATTTCTGATTTTTCGTACTCCAAGCTTTATTAAAGGTAAGTAATAAAAGCAAAAACATCGCTGTGATCATGTAACTACTCACCATGTACAGATAAGGTTGAGACACTCCCCAAACAAATGACAAGCAAGATTACACTTCCAGTCATCTTCAGGGCGTTTATCTCTAGAACTTTACAGAAAAATGCAATTACCTAGTGAAGTGCTGCTCGAAATTCGAATGCAGTTCGAAGGAAGAGCGGTTGACTCCTAATAACCTTATGAAACTTGGAATCGTCTTTCACACTGAAATTTTCCAACCAGCTTAATTCAATCTCCACCAATCAGATTGGTGCAATTTATTGAACTGGCCAATCAAAATGCAATATTTGTTCGAATGGTATAATCAAAATATGTTTAATTATCAGTGTTCAAGAAGCATTATATTGTAATTCAATTGACTCTTCGCTGTTTGCCTTCGGAAAAGTGTGCCAAAAAGTGTTAGCGATTTTCACAGTTTCACACTTGCTGCCACAACTCACATGGGAACGACGGTGAAATACTTGGAAGAAATCACAAGTTCAGGTCAGCTAAAAACATTTCTCAATAACAAGAAACACAGCTTTAAAGAAATTCTACAATCCATTTAAAACAAATCAACAATTATTGAATACAGGACTGCAAAAGCCTGGCAAAAATGTTAAAGGGGGCATCCGGGATGGGACTATGAACCTCTCGATCTACTGTTGAATGGTCTAATGCTGAGCTATTTCCTCTTCAGTTCCAAGCAGCCTTTGTTTCAAGCATACGCCAATACGCCAATTTCAAGATGGATGAGGAACTCGATGCAAAAGGGCAAAACGCTAGGGGACATCCGGGGTGAAAAGAGACCTCTCCGTCTTCACTCTAACTTTTGTTCAAAACATGTGACGGACAAAAAGGACCAAAAAGTTTCAGGGGACACCCGGGATTGAACCAGGGACCTCTCGATCTGCAGTCGAATGCTCTACCACTGAGCTATATCCCCTTCAATTAGTTCGCGAATTAGTTCACTTACGAGTCACTCCTGTTTCCATTCAGACATGCACTCTAACCAATTGGTGGACTAAAATGTATAAAATATTCCAGGGGACACCCGGGATTGAAACAGGGACCTCTCGATCTGCAGTTGAATGCTCTACCACTGAGCTATATCCCCATGCTTACTTTGGTTGAAAAATTGATATAATTGCTGTTCAAGGTGCAAAACTTGATTGTTAAAAGGGACAAAAATCAGGGGTATAGCATAGAGGCACCACCGCCTGGTTTGAAGCAACGAATTTACATGAGTCTCTTTGGTGTACTGTCGAAAGTTTGTAACTCACTGAAATTTGCTGCTTATAAATTTCCCGTGGGTTGTTTGTTGAGATACTGTAGCGTGCTCTTCTCATAAAGCCCTCAACAAATGTGCCCAAATGAAAAGTGTTGATGGACAAAAAACGGACCAAAATATTCTAGGGGACACCCGGGATTGAACCAGGGACCTCTCGATCTGCAGTCGAATGCTCTACCACTGAGCTATATCCCCTTGATAAAGGTGCAGGTGGAAAGAGATTTAAGAATAAAAACATCATGGTGGCTGGTGGGAAGAGACATCTAATCAAACTTTCTCGCGTGTCACTCTCCTGTTAGCGAGTTTCGGCGAGAGTTGGACGGAAAAACTGTTGAGGATATATCCAGAATACTTTCAATTTCTGTGCCAGTATTTCGATTTGTGGCGGAAATATCGAAGCGTTTCCATATCGTCGATGACGACGGGAAACTTGATTGCTACGGAGACGCTTTACGATGACATGGGAACGTATTTTGATCGTCACCGTCCATGGCGTCGACGGGAACAGATCAGAAGACAGTTGAAATCGGTTCAAAATTTTTGAAGACGCCGTCGCATCCCCGTCTCTTACGACGATATGGAAACAAGGCGTAAACTAATAACAAATTAGTTACTACAAACGTCATGTGACCTAAGGTTAAAATTTTCGTTATAGTTAATTTTTAATGTCTGTAGCAATCGTCTTGACAAAAAAAGAACATAATATGCTTAATAATTTATTAAGCCCGCACTCTCTAATAAGCCCCCTCTCTAATAAGCCCCCCCTCTCTAATAAGTCTCCACTCAAAAACTTCTAAAATGAAATAAGCCCCCCTGGGGGGCTAAATAGAGCTGTTACGGTATATGTAAGAGAATAGAGTAAGACGACTAAAAACTATCATCGTTATTTTTCTCACCTTTGCTTCCTCAGTTTCGTTCTTTGACGGGCTCCCGCTAAGAAGTGAGTGCTGCAAAGAGAAGAGCAGAGCTTTAGGAATACAATTCGACTTATGAAGAAGACGTAACGACACTATAGCATCGTTTCCTTAATCCTTGTCCGTTGAAGTCAAGACATTAAGGAGCAAAGACAGGATCTTTAAGAACACTGTTATTTATGGAGTTCTCATTTATACTCATACGAAATACATCAGATGTTAGATTCACACATCAGTAACAGTAATCTAGAGTACTTTTTACAATTTTATTGTGCAAACATCCTATCCTAGCACAATAAACTTAGAAAATATTAAACTATCAAAATGACGACTTTAGTTAATAAATGACAATTGAAATTAAATGTTGCAAAACAGAGCTCCACGAACAATGTGATAGCTCGTCCAATTCATGCTTATCTTTTCTTTAAAACAAATCGTATACACTTTTTTTATAAGAACCAGGAAATTTTTTTATCGAGGCTGGCTGTTCTTAAATTTTTTGACGTTTTTGAGTCTGAAATGTTCTTATTCTGTTCTTAATTCCTTGGTTACTTAGATATCTATATTTTTAAATAAAGGTCTGGGGTGGAACTAGGTTTGTGTGAAAATGCAGCATTCTTGTTTATTTCTTTGTTTGCTTGCTTTTTACGTTCAGTCTGACTGTCTTACTTGCATATTTAGCTGATACTCTTAGGGCTTATGAAAAGGCCAGCCTCAGCTTGTTCTTATTTTGTTCTTAAAATCTGGGTAAAATCCAGGCTCGTGTTCTTATACGATTGTTCTTATAAAAAAAATGTAAATCAAATTCTCTGTTTTAATAACCAGAGTAAAAGTTCAGCCCAACCAGACCGATAACCTACCTAATCTGTGTAGCTACTTCTCAAAATTTTGATAAACGGGGAAACTATTTCTTGTGTTCCGAGTTTTAAATTTTTGACTCGCGGAACGCAAGGGATATGGATGGTGAGCCCTGATGGTGAGCATTTCGTTCTTTGCGTGGTCCAAAAACTATTTTTTCCTTTCCTAACCAAATATCTATGAAACTCATTTCTATTCCGTCACCTGAAGGTCTCTTTCATTACATGTTCGCACCCCTTCTATTTCGCGCCTAGCTACTTTTACCCTGGATACTAGACCCTCTGTGATGTCATCTTATCAATTATGTACAACCCAGGAGCCTAGGAAGCTATAAATTGATATTTGCACTTTGTTTTCAATAAGTAACTGGACTTTCGGTCCAGCACCCGAAGCTGCTTAACGTATCTGGTCCTTCAGCCCTCACAGAATGACTGGGTACCCCCAAAAACTCTTTTTTTGGCTCCTTTCATACTGTTCAATGTAATTGACAAGTTTGCAATGATGTATTGTATAAAGAAAGCTATTTCAATCAAAATTAGAGCAAATCTCAGCCCTTAGCTGCTTATTGACCAGTTGCTTATTGAAAACAGTGTATAAAACTTGAGTCAGTCTTATAAAATCTTTCAGATTAGAACTATCTCTGCATGTTGCTTAGTTCTGGTCCTGCCTCATTGCATTACACATTACACCTCGAATGAATGATAAACGAGGAAAAGAGAGAAAGAATAAAGAGTTTCTCTCTCTCTTTTCATTGGTTTATCATTTTCACCCCCTTTTGACCCCGGGGGGGGGGGGCTACTTGATCCTGAAATGTGCAAGGTTGTGCCCCCGAGTTTTTACATACCAACCCACCTTTAAGGTATTGCTTTAAGCATTCAGCCACCCAGTTTTTTTACTTTTGTATGAATTTGTGTACCAAACGTTATACCCACTTTTAAGGTATTTTAGGCACAAATCGGACCCAGTTGTAAAATTTTTGAAGAAAAACCCACCCATATGAGGGGCACATTCCTGTCAGCCTACATTAGGGAGTGACCCCCCCCCCCCCCGCTTTTAACCCTCTGGCTCCAACGGTACTACAATATCCAAGCCAAAAAGTCCAGTCAGGTCCAAAAGTTTGTAAACCCGACCGACAAACTTCCAAATTTTAGTGCTTTTTCAGCTAATACGGTAGCTCAAATTGGGAAGAGATATATTGATGATGAACAAAATGATTGGAACTTGAAAGTTTAACAAATGATTCTCTTGTATAGTTGGTTACAGATTTTACGCTGAGTTATTAAGTTTCTTAACATTTACAGTATATGATACCAGCCCTAGTTGCTTATTAACTATTGGTTCCTTATTAAAAGAATGCGTATTAACATCGGACAGCGTTTTTGAAAACCTCCGTTGCCTTCTATTGGAGTGATATAACAATATTTTTACAGAAACGTATCTCGCTGTTAGTAGCTATGTAAAGAGCAAGGAAAACGTTACGAAATCTATAAGTTTCTAAAGTAGCTTACTGCTCTATAACTGTTACAGTACAGTAGAACGTAAGAAGATTAATAATCAAACAAAACACGAGTGGGTTTAGCAGCAGGATGACAAATATTGTTGGAAAATGGCAGGTTTGTTATTTCTAGACTAAAGATCTATTTGCAACTACTTCTGTAAGATTAAGTGTTACTTCATTGAAATTTCACTGCTGCACTGTTTTAAGTATTTCCTAAAACGTCGCTAAACTTTCAGCAGTCAACAGGGTCAACAGCGTGTACGCTACACGCTTGTCTTATAAAGGACTACTTTATAAGGAACCTTCAATTAGAAGGTAGAAAAATTTATACAGGCTAACACTAAGGAATCTACACGCACTACTGTGGTGGATACGCACTATTGTGGTGACATGTTTTCGTACTGTAGTGGTAAATACTACTGTGGTGGTGTTTGTTGCGTACTGTGGTGGAAACGGAATCATAGCAAAAATCTCAATATCAAGCAAGAGAAACACAAAATCAACTACATTATGCAAAAATACCACCACAGTACGCAAAAAATACCACTACAGTAGTGCTTATCCACCACAGTAGTGTGTATAGATTCGCTAGCGTGTTATACCACTAAAGATAAAATCGCCAAACTTTATTTGCAGTTAAAGTTGATATAACTGTATGAAACGCATGTTTTTGTTGTTTCGTTGAGTAGTTTACAGCTTTGCTCACATACAAGTGTCACCTTATAATAGTCGTGGCACTAAGCATGCAGTTGAAATTAAGGAACTATTGAAAAAACTTTTGGTACTACAATTCCATCTAAAGAGGTCCAAAAATAAGGAACCTTTGGAACTAGACCTTGAGCTGGGTTCTTTATAAAATAAAAAGCGTGTACACTGCAGTTGATAAAAGTACTGTATATACAATTGTTTTTTCGCATCGCTTTTTTTTTACATTTGAGAGCGATTGACAGCTAACATTAAAGGAATAGTCACCGGTGCACTTTTCCATTTCAAAGTACTATAGACCTATCCGTCAATAATTTGCAATTCGAGAAGAAGTTAGCGAATGGCTACCATACCCTGACTTTCCTTGGGGAAAATGGAAAAGCAAAGGGAAAGGGAGGGACAGAGTGAAAAGAAATGAGATGCTTTCTCCCCTTGTATAGTTTATTTTTTACTTCAAAATGTGGCCGTTGTATGCGATGGGCATTTCACTCCTCGAGAAAGTGTGGGAGATTCCTATTGAAACAAAAGGATTCTTACAAGATTCCTGGGAAAACTATAAAGATTTCTGCTCAGGGTGTACGAGATTCTAAGGAGTGAATTGCCCCTCTGTTGTATGGAGGTTCAACTTCACATCATCAAGCACAAATCAGGGTGGTCTTCGAGTTTCAGTAGGGCAACAAAGCCACCGCAGTAACAACGCTACTAGGCGATCCATTGTGGAGATGGGAGATACCGAATTAATAAAGTAACACTCAGTTAAAAAAATTATACATGACAGAGGTTACCATGCCACTACGTAGGCGCATTGTTGCGAAGGAGACAATTGGACAAATTTGTTTTTACATTGAAAATGTTAGCGTTGAAAAAATATTTAACAAACATAAGTATATCTGCGTAAAAACAAGGATACGCAAACCGTAGCTCGTTGATAGTGGTCAGGGCTCATAATAAAATTTTATATCTTATTTTCTCATCATTTTTATGGTTGATCTCGTTGGGAAAATATTGGCAAAACGAACAATATGAAAAGTTATCAAAGAATAAAAGAATAAACATTGTTATATATGTTTTCTTGTGGTATCTTCATCCTACGCTATTTTCAATATCCGTTTTTACTGTAGGATTACTATACAAAAGGTCAAGGGGGTAACTCCTATTTGGGGGTAAGTGTCATACTGTATCTTGTCTGCGTGAGCTAAATCATGTCCTTATTTGTCATCATTGAATCAATTTCAACTCTCTCGCACAATTCATTCAATTTATAGGCAAGTACCTTCATGATCTTTACCAAGCTAATTTTCCTAATATATTACGTTTCATTCAATCAAACTTCCTTGTAACAATTTTAAATATCTTGCTTTTAGAATTTTTATTTAGTTCAGTAGAAAATTAGAAAGCTTCACAACGTCTCTTTCTCTGGCTCCGTGATTTCTGCACATTAAATAAGAAATGATGGAGCTACTTAGTGGGTTCAAGCCCCAGCTACGGTTGCATCACGGCCAGGGTCGAGGTCTCGATTAGTTAACCGTCTACTAAGATCCTAGCGACTGGAGCTAAATACATCATTTCACCTTCACCTTCATTCCCTTTAAGCTGCCCCAATACACTCTAATGAAAAACAATGTTATCTCAAAGCCAAAAACTTAAGCATTCGTTAGTTATAGCACTTGGATATTTCTCCTGCTGGCTGTTTCTTCCGATACACTTTTCTTTTTAATAAGCAACCACTGAATAAGCAACTAGGGCTGAACTGACCTTAACATTAAGCAACTTGAGGGCTCAATTGAGTTCTGTAAACAACTAAGAAGTCAAAAAACCAAGCCTATATGCTTTCTTGTTGTTAGGACATTGTTTGTTTTGCATGTTGAAGTTCTTTAGCTAAAGTTTTTCCACTTACTGTCTCCCAAAAGTCGTGTTATGGGCCTAACAGTTGACGATTTGGACCTGCAAAGTCAGGGGTGGCTGTTAGGCAAAAACGGTTAAGCAACTTTTAAGCAACTTTGAGGGCTGAAATGTCTAAAATTTTAAGCAACTTTGAGGGCTGGACGAAAGTCAAGTTGCTTATTAAAAAAAAGTGTGTAACTGGAAACGAACCCCTTTCAATTCCTGCAAATACGATCCCCTGAGCCTCACTTGAACTGCATATTCGTCAAAAATGCATTCGCTCTTTTCTCAAAGCCGGCTTCTTGATAGGGCTTAAGTTAGTCCTGTTAGCTTTAATCATAAAATAATGAATACAAAATATAAATTTAGGATTTCGTCTTAACCAATTACAACATTTATCTAAATGTTTTCAAAAGGATCAAAAGTAACGTATTGCAAACTGCCGGTATGAATGCCGTAGACCAATCCGCCATACAGTAGGCAAACACGACCCACGCCCATTATCCCAGACTTATCACATTATACTCATTACATAAGCTCACACTACAAAAATAAGCGGCAGCTTTTAGCATCTACAACAACTATTTACATGAGGAAATTCAATTGGATGGCCGCTTAGTTAAGTTTCATATTTGAGGGAAATAAAATACAGCAACAGTAACGCCACAATTCAGAAGCATTGATAGATAAATCACAGGAAGCCCAAACTGGAATGTGTCGTAAAAAAGCCACTAAAACACAAATAGCAAGTGTTACATAAAAAAGCATTTAATTGAATTGTAAATTGGCGTCACATTACGAGCATTGAAGTGAATTGCTACGGTGTTGATTATTTGTATTCTATTCTATATAATATGTATAGACTATATATATTATATAGAATACAAATAGTTAACACTATAGCAATTCACTTAATTGCATAGCCTTTGTTATCATTAGATAATTTTCCCAAAAACACATTTTCTTGTTTTTTATTTTTCATCTCAGGCTGGACATATTCTTATGTTGTTCTTATATTTTTGGCAAATCGATCCTCGATGTTCTTATACACGTTTTTTTGAAGGAACACCTTTATAAGTAACTCGAGGCTGAAAATTCCCAACAAATTAAGGAACGTTAAGGAATTGTCGAGGCTCGGATGAAAAACTAAGAAACACTTTTCAAGAACAAGACGGTTTGTACGAATAAATAACAGAATAAAAATATACTTCCCATCGTTCTTTCCAAACAGGCTCCATTTATATTTAAAGTTAGAAAATGACCCAAGTTTATACGAATTTGCTGTAAAAATTAGTATTTATGCACATCTCACTCGCGACAATGGACAGTATAAGGAACTTTCAGCCTCACTTCGTTGAAAAATTAAGGAACTGCAGCCTCAACTCAGACCAAACGTTCCTTTTAAAAAAACGTGTGAAGTGTGTTTTTATAAAAATACGAGTGTAAAGTAAAGTTAGGAGATTGCAAGTTCATAAATCAAAAGTATAAGAATTTGCTTACCATGCGCTGCTGATGCAGTCCCCAGCTTCCTTTGACTAAAAAAAAAAACAGACAAAACCACGACTTCAATAACATACGGTAGGGTAACAAAGTTGTAAAAAGCCACAATTCGAAAAAAACAATCGATGTTGTTATGCAAAAAATTTATAAAAGGTCATCGCAAAAAACTGAAAAGAATGATAACAAATAAGTCAGTAAATGACGGAGGTTTTTACTTATTGATGTTGGAATAAGATTTGCCAATGAATCAAAAGATTTTTGGATATTCACTCCTGGAGTGCCCTGACTACTTACTGAGGAACCTACTAACTGATCAACTTTTCAGGGGGTAGCTGTCTTGATCCTAGATTTGCCAATGATTCAAAAGATTATATGATATTCACTCCTGGAGTGCCCTGACTACCCATTGAGAAACCTACTAACTGATCAACTTTTCAGGGGGTAGCTGTCTTGGTGCCTTGAATGATTGCAATAAACCAGTTCAACAATTCAATTCAATGCACCATTTTTGTTCGAGCGAATACACTTTCTTTAATAAGCAACTGGTCAATAAGCAAACCCGGGTTGAGGTCTTGTTAGACTTTTTGGTTGAGGTAGGTCCGATTTATGCCTAAAATACCTTTTAAAGTGGGTATAGAATCAAATCTCCTTAACAATTGGTACATAAATGCATACTTAAATCATAAAACTGGGTGGCTGAATGTGTAAAACAATACCTTAATGGTGGGTTGGTTTGTAAAAACTCGAAGGCACATCCCTGTACATTTCAGGGTCAAGAAACGCCCTCCAGATTGAAAATACTGTAGTAACTTTGAGGGCTGCATCAAAAGTTCAGTTGGTTATCAAAAAAGTGAACTGTATCCACATAGCAGACTCGGTTTCCTTTCGGTCAAAAAATACTGTATGATGAAATCTCAACCCCTGTTTCTTATAGGGTGTAGAGGGTGCTTCCCTTACGATAACGTGTTCATAATGCTTGTTTTAAGTAAAATTTAAGATTTAAGATTGTAAATTCATTTGTCGTAAACCTTTAACCTGTTAGTTGCATGGCCATCCAGCTCCTTAACCAGTTGCCTTAACACTAGTACTTCAAACGTTTTCTGAATCCAAGAGCTTATAATATTTATTAGAAAAAGGACTACATGCCCCCGTCAAGCGTGTCACCGATCTTATGCGTCCCATTCGGGTAATCTTAACATAACAGCTTTCGTATACAAAAAGACTTGTAGCGAATAACTGAGTTTATAATCTGAAATATGCAATCAAAGAAGCATTAGACGCTTGATGTAGAAACACTGCTGTGTTTTAGTTTTTTATTTTAAACGTTTATGTTTGGTGATGCGAAATCTCAGTAAGACGTAGAATAATACAAAAGTTAATTTAAAAGGGCATACATCATTTAATAACGTTTGGTTGAAAGGAAAGCAGCGGCGGGCGTTTTCTCAACTTTAAAACACCAGGTTACATTTGAAATGACGATATTGAAATGTTAACTGAAATGACGATACACACAGCTTGTGAGCTTTTGAGCGAGCTTGTAACCAGAGGCAAGTTGAATACACGCTTTTTTTTTATAAGGAACCTACCTCAAGGCCTAGTTCTTAAAGTTCCTTATTTTTGGGCCTCTTTTGAGGCAATTGTAGTTCCAAAAGTTCCTTAATAGTTCCTTAATTTTAGGTGCACATACAGTGGTCTTAACAGTAAAAGAGAGCCATTTGCATGTGAGCAAAGCTCGAGACTACTCAAAGAAATATTGGATACATGCTTAACGTACAATTTATGTGATTTTCGACTGCTAATGAATGGAACCGGCATTCTAATTCTTGATTTTTGCAGTGATAAAAGTATTCCACATTCAAAAGTTCCTTAATGATTTTCTCTTTAGTAGTATAAGTTCTTTAAATTTTCGGGCCTTCTACATGTAGGTTCCTTATAAAGTGGTTCCTTATAAAAAAAAAAAGCGTGTAACCCAAGTATTTCATCATTACAATCATCATCATCATCATCATCATCATCATCATATCATCATCATCATCATCATCATCATCATCATCATTATCACAAATTGGGAGAAAGTTAAGACGCTTCAAATATTGGTAATTTTTCTGTTTCGTCATTTTTTCATGTGAGTTGTTAAGTCATCCATCTGGAAAGTCACCCATCCAGATGCTGACCTCACACCACCAAGCTTAACTTCAGCGGTCTAACGAGAACTGACAGAGAAGCCTGGCCACCCTCTGCAGAGCTTGTGAAAAGTATGTTTAGCTGTAAATTCTTCGAGCAATCGCTCATTCGCTGGGATAATTTAGGGAGGCAGGGGAATCCGTCACAATAATATACAAATGAGGACCACAGGAGAACAAGGAGCTAGAGAGAGATCTTACAATGCGTGTATTGATGTTATTGCTGTACTGAACTTAACTGAACTTTGCAGACAAATGACTGATTACTGTACTGAATGACTGACTCTAATGACTGACAAATCTAACTACAATTACACGAATGCATACAATTACAAGAATGCATACTAGTTTTCCACTGCTTTCTAGCTTACATTGACTACACACCGAAAATCTTTTAATAAGCCCTACGAGCTTATCTACACAGAAAATAAAAAAAGACTAATACTTCTTTCACACTGACATAATTGATTAAGCTTTATTTACACCAGGTTTGAATTACACCAACACCAATCAAATCAGTTCGAATTTCTAGACTGACCAATCACAGCGCAACATTTGTCAACCAGTTTAGCTTGGCACTGCTTTCACACTACAAGTGAACCGGTTTAAATAAAACCAGTTTACAAATGCTGTGCTCTGATTGGTCAGTTCAATAAATCGAATCCATCTCATTGGTGGAAATCTAAGCTGGCTTAAAAAACCTGGTTTTGAAGTGTCAAAACCTGGTTTTGAAAGCAGTTTAAATTACATACACAGCTGGATATGCTTGGGTATTGCAAGCTTGACCGGATGGTGCCCTGGGGTAGGGGAACTTCCATTGTTCATCTAGACGTGCCGCCCAAATGGGTTACTTTTTCAGCGACAATTTCCCAGGGGCATATCAAGTATGTCGAACAATAAAGTAACCCCTCCCCCCGGGAATGGTGTTTTGAGGTTTAATGCGCAAGAAAGTGAGGCCAAAAGGCTGACCACAAATTTATGGTCTTAAAAATTTGAGTTTTCGGTGGGGAAGGAGGGTCATATTTGACGATTGGCTATGTAAAAAGTTTAGTGGTCTCCTTAAACTTAAAATTTTACAACTGAAGAACAGCGAAATAGGATAGATCTTTTAATAGATATTTCACAGTTAGACAAATTTATCACAGCAAATATAGTTTCTCGGTCAAGTATGAGATACTGACCGGTAGCCGAGATACTCAATTGCAAGGTGTGCGCATTGCATTTTTTTACTGTAGTCTCCTATGACAGCCTTTTTGAAGGGGAGGGCATATTCGGAGTCGAGGGCTTATTGAAGGGGGGCATATTCGGGGCTGGGGGCTTATTCACGGATTTACGATAACTAAAAAAGTTGTGAATAAAAACAAAGGCTACAAAAAGTAAAAGTAGTAAAGAGAAGGAAAGAGTACTCAAATCGACTGAAGTAAGAAAAACTGTTGCTACTGGTAGAATTGTTTGGGACGCTACACACACATTTATCCATACCTCCTCCACACTCCTTGGAACAAGGGCCGTTCTTGGTTGTCCATCCTGAACAAGGTTTTTCAGCATTACATGTTTCTTGTGTTGGCGGTGAGTTCAACATCGAACTACATTCCAAATCATGCACAACCACAACGGTGCCGTCCGCCTTGGTGCGTTTGCAAGTGATTTTCCGTGTTCGTACTCCAGCATTGCAAGTGGTAGAGCACTAAAATAGAAAAGCATTTGCTAGACTGATACACTCATTTTTGACTCGCAGGAAAATGCAGCATTTTTGTGTTTCGTGGCGTCCAATTTGGCATTGTTTCATTGTTTGTAATGATGCATTGGAAGAAGTACTGTTTGCCCATTGTAATCTATTGTAATGCCAGAAATCGAAGGGACTTAGCTATGCGAAGAGGGGGTCAATAATTTCTCACTAAATGTCTTAAATCCTCTTCTATTTTCAATTGAGAATTCTCCTAAGCGAATTTTCCTTATTTTTCTTTATCTTTTGCCAGTAGCTAATAGACAGGGTTTTTCCGCAACAATCTAGCAAAGAGGATAACCTTTGATTTTTTAATTGAAATCTACTAATAAATGGTTGGAGAACACGAATCTAAGATGGCCTTCAAAAGTGTTCATCGGAACCCTTAATGCCTAATTAATGCCTATTTAGGCCTAATTAAGTCAATAAAAAAGCTGCACTTTTTTGAAATCTGATTACTGCAATATGTAGATCTTGAAACGCTGAGATTGTCTTTTACAGTATTTCAATACGATCTACCAATTTCGAAAAACTCGTTTGAAATTATTATTTATTTTTGATGAATTTATGATGAAAATATAAATAAAGATATGTCAAAAAATGAATATAAGAATTTTTAGTTATTTTAATAAACGCCCAGCCTCTATTGAACGCCCGTATCCAATTAACGTCCCCCTTAAAATCTCAAAATTAAATAAACGCCCGGGGCGAATTAGAACATTTACGGTATCCGTTGTCTTATATTTAAATCTTAATCCTTAATTTAAGAGCCTTTCATTGGAGGTTCCAAATACAAATTCCAATAGCAAAGAACTGAAACATAGCAAAAATAAATGAAACACAAGCGGCTGATGAAATAAAAGTTTTACCGCACTCCAATTTCCTGGGCTCCATTCCGCCACACAGGCAACAGCGTTGCAGTATTCCTTTTTCGAAACTGTTGGCTTTGCTATCTTACAAGAAGAGTCGTCGACGGTATGGTACCTCTGATCCGCGCGGAGTTCCGAGCATGTATGGCGGCGTGTTTTAATACCACGGCCGCATGATTTATTACAGGATGACCAAGGGTGAACGTACCAACTAAAAAGAGAAAAAATATATAGAACAGATAAGTAATCAATCAGTCTATGATTGATCCAAAATGGCGAGTTCGGACAAGGAAACGTAAAAAAGTAAATAACTTGGGTCTACACTCCGCACAAAAAATTCTGGTTTGGATTTTACAAACTTAATAAGCACCGCACCCTTCCTGTTTATTTGGCCAGGAAGAATATATATTGAAAAGAACAATAAAAAGATTAAATAACAAATTATACGTACACAGCTGGACATGTTTGGGTATTGCAAGATTGAATGGATGCCATTTTAGGGTTTGATGCACAGAAGGCAAGGCTGATCACGGATTTATCGTCTTTTCTTCTACAATTTACTTTCCTTGTCTGAGTGCCTAAAATGATTGATAATGATACATGAGCAGGAAAGAGTTCAAAGATGCTCAAAAATAAGGAAGTAGGATTCGAAAAAGAAAAAAGATGAAAGAAAAAATACTAAGATGAAGATAAGGAATAAAAGAAAAATAAGAAAAATGATAAAAAGAAGGCAAAGAGGAAGACAAAGAAAAGAAAAATAGGAAGAAGATGAACGTGAATGTGAAAAGGATAACAAGGGAGGAAGAAAGAATAAGATGAAGATAAAGATAAAGAATAAGACAATGAAAAGAAAAGGCAGAAAAGAAAACACAAAGAAAAAGATTAAGAATATGAAGAAATCACACAGAGGAACAAAGAAATATAAAGGAAACGAATAGTAAGAAGAACAAGAAGAAAAACAAGAAAACCAAGAAAAAGGAAGGAGAAGAATAAGGCGGAGAACAAAAGGAAGAAACAGAGAGAAGGAAGAAGATAACGATTCAGTAGAAAGGGCACAAATTATGAAGAACAAGAGGTAGAAAAAGAAGATAAAGATTAATAAAGGAAACATAAGAAGAATAGGAAGAAGCAATAGAAGGATAAGAGAAAGAATGATAAAGAAGAAGGATAAAAAACATAAGAAAGAGGAAGTAGAAGAAAACAATGAGGGAAGAACAAAATTTAGACAAGGAAGGAGATAAAGATTGAGCAGAGAAAGGGCAGATAATGAAGAAGATAGAAAAAAGTAAAAGAAGAAGAAGTAGATGATTAGGAAAAAGATAAGGAAGTATCAGAATAAGGAGTAGAGTGAAGAATAAGAAAAAGGAGGAAATGGAGAAGGAGAAAAAGGAGAAGGAGAAAAGGAGAAGGAGAAAAGGAGAAGGAAAAAAGGAGAAGGAGAAAAAGGAGAAGAAGAAAAAGGAGAAGGAGAAAGAGAAAAAGGAGAAGGAAGAGAAAAAGAACAAGAAAAAAGAGACGGAAAAGACTTGGAGGAATAAGATAAAGGAAAAGAATAAAAGAGCAATGAGATAAGAATGATAAAGAAAAAGAATTGGAAAAGAAGATAAAAAATAAGAGAAAAAAAAGATCAAGACGGAACCGGAAGAAGACGAGGTAACTAAGAAAAATAAAAAACAGAATATCAAATAGAAAGAAATAAACAAAAAATAGGGAGAAGAAGTAGACATAGGAGAAAAGAAGAATGGCAAAGGAGAACAAGTTTGAGAGAGAACTAAAAGGAAGAAGAGGAAAGCAGAAAATTGTAGAAAGAAGTTTCGATGAATAAATAGTACAGTAGTACATGAGTAAGCATTATCATATATATCACCTAGTTAGTTTAATAGCAGTAATAGTAATAATAGTATGGTAAGTACCTCCAGCACATGTTTTACTGCAAGTTCCCCAATTGGTGACATTGAAATATTCAGTTGCTGATACATCTCCTTCTGCTGGCACGAGATACTTCCATTTGACACCCAATGCTGGATACCCATAGATATCCACATACTATAAATAAAACTTCAATGGCTTCAACTGGTTACGAAGTGGCCAAACGGTCAAAAATTTAATTAAACAAGCAAATTTCAAATGCTTAAGAAACACTGTTAACGTTTGATCGTCTGGCAAATGTTGGTGAAGACAGGAAACAAGAAAACAGGAAGAGAAAGAAGAAGAAAAGAAAAACTAAGTGCAAGAGGAAGAAGAAGGAAAAATGGAATAGGAAGAAGAAAGAGAAAAGAATAGAGGAAGAAGGGAGGATTAAAAACAAGAAAAGAATTCGAAACAGAGGAGAAGACGAACAAAAATAAGAAGACGAAGGAGAGGAAGAAAATGAAGAAGAGAAGAAAAAAGATGAAAAAGATGAAGAAGAAAAGGAAAACGAAGACGAAGAATGAGAAGAAGAGGAGACGAAGAAGATGAATAGGAGGGAGAAGAAGAATAGGAAGAGAATAGAAGAAAGATGTATGATAAGAATAAAAAGAATGCACTACATGAAGATAACGAAAAAGAAAAGGAGGAAGAGCAAGTAGAAAGAAAAAGAAGACAAAGATGAAGAAGAAAAGGAAGGGGAAGACGAAAAGAAGACAAAGAATGAGAAGAAGAGGGACACGAAGAACACAAGAAGACACTACATGAATAAATAGACACTTCAAGACAACGAAAAAACAAAGAAAAGGAAGAAGACAAGTAGAAAACAATGAATGAAAGTAAAGGTGGAAACAAAAAATTAGGTGCGAAGAGGAGAGAGGGGTAAAGAAAGAAACTAAAATGGATAATGAAGACAAGCATTCAAAAAAGTTAAATTAGGACTGGCATCCTGCATTCAGATTTGCAGCCATAGCAAAAATAGTGAAGATACTCACAAAAATTCGAATTTTGTCATTGATTTTGCCTTTGATATAAATCTTATCTGGGTAGACATATTCTTCCATGATGTAATTGACTTGTGCTCCAGCAGCATGAACAGTTGTCGTGTAAGATGGTAACCAATACGCTAAATCATTGCTATCACCAGCTTTCAATCCTGAAAATGATACCAAATTTGAATGCCAGTAATTGCATACCTTAATATTTCACACTACCTCAACCTAGTGTTTCATGGTGCAATTTCTCTCCACAGATTAAGAAGTCGCTGATAGATTTGATCGAGGGTGTTACACAAAGTAATGATATTGTTACACAACCTACAGTTATTCAATTCCAAAGTGAATAGGCTACTAAGTTAGAAGATAAAAATCCTACCCTATGTTTTTTACGAGCACGAACCTGGGTTAGTCAGCTTAACCCAGGACCAATCCCCGGGTTTGTTTGTGTAGTACAAATAAGGCTAAAATCACTGTCAATGCCAGTAATTTCTCGAATAAGCCCCTTGATGCATATTGGCGAAAGGGTATTGCTCTGTGGGGGTTTATTGAAAGGGAGAGTTTATTCGAGTGAGGGGGCTTATTAACATATCAAAAAATTCGGTAAATCAAATGAGTTCTCGACAGAAAACCAGAGAAATATGATAACTTTCCTTTATGATATAATCAATAATCAACTGCTTGCTATCCCTAGGCAAACATTACCAAATTTTGGCCAACTTAATGCCAGTATTAAAGCATTCTTATAACTGTGTTCCAAGGTTTGGAGTGAGTGGCCAAGCTTCTCAGTCAGCTCTCGTTAGACTGCTGAAGTTAAGCTTGGTCGTGTGAGGTCAGCATCTGGATGGGTGACTTTCCAGATGGATGACTAAACAACTCACTCTGCCGTCTTTCGGAAGGGACGTTAAACTAGGGGTCCCATGTCTGGATGCGGAATGCATAGTAGGCCTAAATTAGCTAAAAAAGCTAGAAATAACAGCCTAATCAATGAGGAACAACAAGAGCAACAACAACAAGGTAGGTAGACTGGTCACCTACACAGACTCCCAAAAATGCACCTGCAAATATAGCCTTCAAGGAATCCCAAGACAAGTGCCTGTCCACAGGAGGCCCAAATGGGTTCATTGCAGGAGGGTTTCTCATATATCAAAAATATTTCATGAATGAAAAAATGAATGAAAGGGAAAGTCATTTGAGAATACGGCACTTCTCGCAGTTTACAGCTTTGAAATCCGCAAAGCTTGAAAACATACCTAAATATCGACCAGTGCTGCCCATTTCTTCAACGGTTATTTCCCAAGATCCTTTTGGAATGGTGAAAAGCTCGTGTTGTTGTCCTACAGAAGCAAGAATACAGAAACAGTACGGCCAAACGATAAAACATTGTTTATAAAACATTTGAGAGTCGCTTAACAAGCGATGCTTGACCGTGGAGCCATGTTACAAAACATTGCTTGACAAACAAAAACAAGCTAAATGCAAAATGCTTTTGTGCAATGAAAATTGGTACGCCCTGGCCCAATGATTGTTTGTCAAACATCTGAAATTCCCTCAAATTGTTTGTTCGTTTGGCCACATTGCAAAACATTGCATGGATAACACTTTTTGCTTGTGAAAAACATGTTTTTTTTACGCGGATGAATGCTCAAATATTGCCTGTATAGCAAGTCTCAAATGTTTGACCAACAATGTTTGATCATATAGCCAGGGCCTTCAATTTTTCTATTTAGAAAGTTGTTTTGCCTCTTCGTGATTTTTCAAGTTTGATTTGTCAGGTTGCAATGTGTGTCACCCTTATATACATACCATCATTTCTGTAATGTGTAGGGTCATTTCCAGATTTGCGAGTACAATTCGACCCATCACCTCCACAAACACCACATCTGTCAAGCACCGCCCCAGACTACATCTTCATATCACAGCCAACCTCCTGTTCATAATGGAATAAGTCTTGGTTACTTTTATCATTTTTGGTTCAAATAGTTGCTCTGGTTACCAAAGGCCGCCGTTGCTGTTTGCAAAAAATGGGGCATGCGCAATAAGTAAAGTGGAAGGCTTTGAAAACCTTCTGGCTTTCATTTGTTGTACTTGCGTCCGCGACAGTCGCAAAGGCACGTCTAAGATCATTGCAAACCGTTGCAACAACCAAATCCAAATGAAAACCACTAGTTTTATGCCGGAGATGCTGATATAAGACTGGCTTGATATAGTCAAACGTGGCTGTGCCAGTGCTGAGACACGGCTGACCAGTGCTGAGACCAACTGACCAGTGCTGAGACACGGCTGACCAGTGCTGAGACACGACTGACCAGTGCTGAGACACGACTGACCAGTGCTGAGACACGGCTGACCAGTGCTGAGACATGGCTGACCAGTGCTGAGACATGGCTGACCAGTGCTGAGACACGGCTGACCAGTGCTGAGACACGGCTGACCAGTGCTGAGACACGGCTGACCAGTGCTGAGACATGGCTGACCAGTGCTGAGACATGGCTGACCAGTGCTGAGACACGGCTGACCAGTGCTGAGACACGGCTGACCAGTGCTGAGACACGGCTGACCAGTGCTGAGACACGGCTGACCAGTGCTGAGACATGGCTAACCAGTTCTGAGACGTTTTCAACAGAAACACTTCGTTACAGTGGCTCTACCGTGGCTGGACAGTTGCTCTAATACGGTAGTGCCAACATAAAAAGTTGAATTTGGTTCAACTTTTCCGGCCCTTATGACGCTTCTGCCACTAGAAGATTTTAATGGAAACATGTGGTACAGCCGTCCGCGACGTGTCTGTGGCACTTGCCTTTGTTCTCATTGAGCACATGATCACTGTAACAAGCCAATCAAATGCTAGGAAATTTTAAAGCAAACACTGTCTCAGCACTTCACAGCCGTGTCTCAGTACAGGCCCGGCCACGTATTGCTATATGGAAACGAAGCGTCGCAACACTTTCCAAGCGCCGATACAGGCGTGTCTCAGCACTGGCACAGCCACTTTTGGCTATATGGAAACCAGGCTATAGAGAAAAAATATTTTGAAATTTCCCGGCGATCGAGTATGTACTATAGAAGCCAATCAGCGGTTTTCATTTCGATTTGGTAGTCTACGGTGGTCTGTTAAAGGCGAGTTCTGCTACATAAAACGAAAACCAACCAGGCCTAAACTTGCAAAGCTACTGCAAAGCACGGGGGGTTTCTTCCATAGCAAAGGTACCTGGGGATGTGCCTCGCTAGAGGGTATACTTTTTCGGATTTCTAGTCTAGCCAAGGGTATTCTTTTGGCAATTTTGGTCTAGCAAAGGGTATCATATTTGGCAATGGAGTGGCCATGCTTGCGACTTTAGTAGCCTTGGGAGGTAGAAATTTCATCCCAAAAATTTTTAAAGAAGCTAAAAAAGGTTAAGGTCAACCTTTTAATTTTCCGACTTGAGACCAACAATTTCGAGCGTATTTTTCAAACCAAGGGTATCATTTTGGTTGAAATTGGTCTAGCCAAGGGTACAATTCTCTCATAAAAATTAGGCTAGCCAACGGTACCATTTTGAATATGTCGGCGGCAGACTCTTACCCAAAATTTAGCCAAGAACTCCCCCTCGTGCTGCGAAGTGTACCAAAATCGGAAATCAAGGATAATACATTGGCAGCTCATACCCTTATGACACCATCAATGCAGACACCAGTCCTTGCTGCCGATGTGACAGTACCATCCTTAACAGTACCATGTTCCCATGCAGTTTGACCAGGCGTTTTGCAAATCAATACGCATGGTCTATAGCCTGGCGTAAGAAAATAAAGAATGATAGAAAATTGTTGTGCGGGGAGCCAGACTCGATGCACAAGTCGTTTGCGATTTGGCTATTGAATTGAATTGCTGGACGCCAAAACGAAAAACAACCACGCTAAACTTGTAAAGCTACTGTTTTGGCGTTTAGCAATTCAATCAAAAGCCAAATCACAAAGACTTGTGTATCTATGGGAGCAGGCGTATAAAGCTTTGGTGCAACTTTCACGGTCCTTGGTGTCAGTGTTTAAAGTTCCTGATTCTATAAGGTCTTGGGAAGTGACTCGGGGTGAAACGTTTCACCCACTCAGTCTAAACCCTTCTTAGAAATTTTGAGCCATTATAAACTTTGAACGCTCATAAAATGAATAATACGAGCACCAAGATTGCAAAAATTTGCACCTTAATTAGCTCTATTCTCGCTGCTTGATGGAGTACAAATTTAGTACGAAAAACTATCTTTCTAAAATTTCTATTCTAGAAATCTTGAAAATTTCCATAAACGCCAAAACGATTGTTGTTTTTGTTGTTACTTTATTTTGATTAGGCTGTCATTTCTAGCTTTTTCGGCTAATTTAAGCCTACTATGCATGCCGCATCCAGGCATGGGAGACCTAGTTAACGTCCCTTCCGCAGGAACAGAGTGAGTTGTTTATAGTCATCTATCTGGAAAGTCACCCATCCAGATGCTGACCTCACACAACCAAGTTTAACTTCAGCTGTCTAACGAGAGCTGACTGAGAAGCTTGGCCACTCACTCCACAGGTCTGCCCTTGAATGTTGCAAAAACAGTTGCAGGGACAAAGATTTCAATAACTTACCGTCAAAAATAACCACTTTTTCCGGTGAAATCGCTGCACATTGATCTTCTCTGTATGTCTTAGTTCCAGGAGGACATGCCTGAACAAATAAATACAGAACGATGCGATCACATTTTTATGATAGTCCTGTCTGTTAGTGAAACAATTGTGCATATAATGATACCAGCATGAAACTTGGCCAACAGGGGCAGTTTGGTACGCTGAAAAAGTTAAGAGATGGACCCAAACTGGAAAATGCCCCCTGGTGCTATTATACTGTATAGAAATGGGCATTTACAAGAGGGTGCGTTTAAAAGAAGGGGCGTACAAAGGAGTGGTGCTTAAAGGAGGAAGCGCTTAAAGGAGGTAGCGCTTTAAGGAGGGAGCGTTTAAACGACGGTGCGTTTAAAAGAAGGTGCGTTTGAAAGAGGGGGCGCATAAAGGGGGGGGGCACTTAATGGAGGGAGCGTTTAAACCATGGGGCGCTTAAGAAAGAGGGAGCCTTTAAAGGAGGGAGTGCTTTAAGGAGGGAGCGCTTAAAGGAGGGAGCGTTTAAATGATGGGGTGTTTAAATGATGGGGTGTTTAAAGGAGGGGGCGTTTAAAATAAGGGAGCTTTAAATCTATTCAATTCAAATTGTATTCATAACAAGGATTCAATCTAAATTACCTGCAGATTACAAGCTATTTTATCTTTGATGCTTTCTCCGAGACAAGGTTTCCCACCATTCTGGGGCCTAAAATAACAAATTTTTCGTTGTTCTTGTTGTTGTGTACTCTTAGGTACCTAATTGCTCGGGGGTCGGAATAGACGGGGTGGTTGGAACTACTGTCACGATATAATTGACTGGGGGGGGGGTCGGGTCAAACTTTGTCTGGAAACTGCTGAAAAGCAAAGCGAGAGGCCCTATAGTTCTTATAGGCTAAGGAAATCCATTGTTCTAACCAACAAACTAAGTGTACAAGTGAAATTTCACACCAAGAACGTAAAAGTAAGTTCAGTAAAACAATATCAACATCAAAATTAATGCAAACTAAATAAACGGGGGGTCCTAATAAGAATGCAAAGTATCAAAGTTGCTTACGTAGGATTAGTACAGGTTCTTTGTTTCCACGTTGCACCTCCTCCACAAGGTCGATTACATGGCAAGTAGTCTGAAAATTCCGTCCAGCCTCCATTGATCGGTGGAGCTGGGGTGGTACCATCTCTTACACATTCACCAAATATACACCACTAGTAAAAAGAAAAGAAAGGTATTTATCAACCTCGTTTCCAGGCCCCAAATCGAATTTCCTCGAATCTCAACCGTCAAATTGATTTTGGCCCTGGTACCGGTCACAAAATCTGTCAAAATACTGGCAATTTTGGCCTAGGCATAATAACAAGATGTAGATTCTGAAAGCAGATGTTCTTAGAAAGGAAATGCAAAGAATTTCATTGATAACTGTAAGGCAAGATACAATATTTCATGCAGCATCAATTTTGGTTTTTATAGACGTTTTTCTACATAGTTTTCGGCCTATTTTGGTGTGAAATTTTGAAGAAACTGTGACGTCACTTAAAACTTCTATTGTTTGAACAACATTAGATTGAGAATAGACAAGGCCGATACCAGGGTCGAATATGGACAGCGGAGTTTCACGTAGAGACCTATTCACCCTGGGGACGAGGTTGGGTATTAATTAGTTCACACTGTGAGTAGTTCACAACTTTGATATTGGCTGTAGGCATTTTTAGATTTGCTGCTGCGCAAGACCAAAAATCGACACAATAATAAAAATAATGATAACAATAAATGAGATATATGGGCTGAGAGGCCGTATTGGCCTATAAAACCCTGTTGTTATATACTCGTTCTAATAAGAACCTATAAATTTGGATTAATTAAGGCTAGCTCACTTTATTTTGGCCACACCACGTTCCATGGGCTGCAGGAAACAATGTCTTGGTGCACACGCCATACGTTTGCGTCTCGCACATCAATGTTTCACATATGTGCTGCAAAAGAAAATACAAGATATCTGTTGTTAGCTATTGAAAACAATATTTTCAAACAAATCGAAAAGCTAATGATGGCGTTTATGTTAAGCACGTTTAGTTCCTCAAAAACGTTAAAGAAAAGACCTTAATTTCGTCACCGTATGAAAAGACCTTTTCTCTGCGACAATATGGACAGATTTTGGAATTTTTCAAAAGCAAAACTAGAGGGATTTCATTGAAATCAACAGAGGGGAAATTGGTTTCAAGTAAATGCCCTACTTACCGCATAATAGGTGCAGTGCCGGTACGCGTTGCCAAATGCCAATTGACACTGCTTGTTAGCATCGTATATTTTACCATATAGCTGCGTATTGGCAGGTTGTGAGCCCGTCGTATTGGTAGGTTTCGAGCCAAGGAGCAACGGTTTGTCATCAAGGCAACTGGAATATAGCCTACAATAAGATAAGCAATGTTTGCCAGTCGTTGCACACGGAGAGGATTCCTTTGCTGGAATGTCTACCATCTTCCAGAAAAATTTCGCGTCCGACCAAGGCCTCTTTGAAACGGTCTATTGATGGGACTAAAAAACCTGGACTGTATGATCAGAGACACAACTTTACAAAGCTAAGATGCCCAAAGGAATCAACGAGCAACTCTCCAAGTCATAGTCTATACCCCAGATTTTCCTTCCGCTTGACTTTTTGTTTTGAAAATGTTTAGCCATTTATAGTACCATGCCTATTACATACTAGACTGATTACCTGAGTCCCAGTTATCGCTCATGAGACCGAGGCTAGCACTAAAAGGAGATCACTCAAACTGGGTATTAGCGTCCAGTAGTTTGAGCGTCCAGCAATTCAATTCAATAGCGAAACTACGACTCAGGTAATAACAGCTTAGCTTACCCTAGATATGTAGCAAGAACTTCGCTACTGCATTTGGACCATTCGAATCCTCTGCCGTCGAACGTATTAGCAGACGCCATAATGTGAATCCCATTTGTGCAGTTCTCAGGGGGAGCTCCACCATCATGATCCAGGCCAAGACTAAAAAAATTGCAGAAGACACATTATTTTATTAGAATATAGTTTATGAGAATTTTGAGGCCCGGAGGGGGGGTTACATGACCTGTGAATGGACGGGATGTGTTGTCCAGATATTACAGTCCCACCCACTTGCAGGTAACAGACCCTATAGTACGGGCAAAAACAAGCGGAATATGAGAGTAATAAGATTTTCTATTCCATATTATTGCTTGAAATCGCACTACGAACAAATTCGATGCGATACGGTATTAAAATAAAGTGAAATTCTTCAATTTCCCACCCTGTTATATGGGGATATCAATATCAATATCAATATCAATATCAATATCAATATCAATATCAATATCAATATCAATATCATATCAATATCAATATCAATATCAATATCAATATCAATATCAATATCAATATCAATATCAATATCTAAAGTACCTAGTAAAGTACGTAGAGTAAAGTACCTAGCGATGGCAGTTGCGTTGTTTACTTTTATACCTTTGATTTTGTATTAAACCTATAGAATAACCCGCGGTTAAACCAACCTTTAACGGAGACAAGAAAAAATCAGTATTTTTATATCATAAATAGAAATAACCCTTACTTGTGGGCTATTTCATGAGTTGCTACAATTGCAGTCATCAGGCCGATATCCTTTACGACATTATGGCTAGAACCACACATGCCAACAGTAGCAACACCTAAAGAGCATAATTAACATGCATCAAAATCAGCAGTACACCCTCCTGGCCTTTTCATAAGAAACCGTTTAATAAAAAAACCTGGATCTATTGTAATTGTAATTGTAAGTTTTTAACGTTAGTATAATACAATAGTGATAAACACTAATTCACACTAACATGAAGCAACTCCACAGATTGCATCAAAGAATCATTTATTGCAGAACGAACACGTGCATTTTTTAATTTAGGAACCACGTTTTTATCAATCTTTTGAACTCTATTTCGGGCTGACTTGCTCTCAGCTAGAAGATGGAAGAGAGTTCCAGATTTTAGTCCTTTGAAAACTTAAAGATTTAATGCCATAATTATTTGTTTAACTTTCGGAATTTGTAATGGATTAGCACTGTAGACACTAGAATACTCAAGAAACCTAAAGAACTAGATTTCAATTATTAAGAAACCATTGGCACTCAAAATCAGTTTATTTTCAGACATCTCTTTTGACCTTTTCCCCGTGTTATTTGTTTTGAAAATGACAAGTTCTATGGTTCAACTCATATTTTCTTAAAATTAAAGAAAAAATTTAAGAAATCCTCTAGGAAATTTCAAGTACTATATGAAGGTATAAAATGGTTGAAAATTAAGAAACTTATGTGAACGTACCTAATACTGAGCATCCATCAGCACATCCACCCCTGCAGGATGGAAACAGCGGATAGATTCAATGCTAGAATGTTGTTGTCATGCTATGATATCAATAAGAAATCATGATAATGATAATGATAATGATAATAAGCGAAGAGTGCAATCTAGATTCAATGCTAGACTATGTTGTTGTCATGCTATGATATCAATTGATTGACAAAAAATTATTATCAACGATAATTATCTTGAAAGTAATAATGAGATTGATATTAATATTGATATCACAGATCATGATAATGATAATGATAATGATAATGATACTAATATTGATGACTGTCAGTATCAGTACCACCATCAATATCAATATCAATATCAATATCAATATCAATATCAATATCAATATCAATATCAATATCAATATCAATATCAATATCAATATCAATATCAATATCAATATCAATATCAATATCAATATCATATCAATATCAATATTAATATCAATATTAATATCAATTTTTGAAATTATCCACACTTGTACCAAAGTAATTTGAGCACTATCACGAAAATTATCTTTTTCTAGACGCCTTGATAAAATATTACTTTGGGAAATTGGCAGTTCCTAAATTGTAAATTGGCATGTTACTAGATTGACAGCTACTAAAGAAAAATGTGTTGGTTTGAGCAGGGCAAAGCAAATTCTATACATGACTGCATACCTATGCCAAAATACAACACATATGTAAAACAATGCAAAAAACTTTGTGCTTAGCTGATAGCATACTTACTTGGTATACAGAACAGTATTATCAACATGCAAAGGATCTGAGTCGTTTGTCGGGTTGTTCTTATGTAACCAGTTAAGGGATTTTCCAAACAAATCGTGCATTGATGCTGCACCGGCGAACTGCAATCAACAAATTGTTTAAGTTACTACACTTACAATATTTGTGCATTAAATGTACATTTGAACCCTCAGAAATCCACCATCTTCCAAACAATATCGCGCAGAACCAGACCTCTTTGAAACGGTCTGTCGGAGCTTCTGCAATGATGCTCAATTTACTAAAGTAATACATACCAAATCCTCATCTAATAATACAATACGTGTCAGATAAACATTGATGGGCCAGCTTAGTGTTGGGTCAGTAAAGAACGAATTGATCTGAAAAAGAAATACAGAATTTAAGAACGCAGAAAACAAGCCATACAGTAGCTAAAGGCCTTACCAAATACATCGAAAAGATCAAAATAGAAAACGACTCACTAAATTCCCTTGATTCACCAAATATGACTGTAAGAAATCTTTGCCATAAAACTTCACCATATTTACATCTGCAACGATCATTAACTCCATGTTTTTCTCTTTTCTTGTACTGTTGCGTCGTCTTTCTCTTGGCAAAGAGCGTTTCCAGTCTTCCAAGCTACCTTGAAAGAGAAAATATAAGATGAAAAAATAATGTTATCGAATAACTATTCGATTACCTCCAAAGCTATCTTCTTTGGAAATTTGGGAGAAAATCATGTGTACTTACATGTTACGTCATCAAACGCATTCTCTGGTGAAACTGATCGTCTGTAAATAACGTGAGCACCATGAGAATCATGACTTCTTTTAACGTTTGCAATGTGACTTGGAATTGGAGAAATCAAGAACGTTCCTTCCTCTCTTAAAATCATCCCACTCTGAAAAGATATAAGGTACAACAAATGACTGGACAGAAAAACACAAGCCTTATCTTATCTCGAAAGTCAGCAGACATAAAATAGTATTTCTTCTGAATATATAATTTGAAAAATTATGGTTTAGCTAGCAACTTTTCTCAGGATTGCATCAAAGTAAACATCTTAGCTCTGGCACAAATGAGGGCAAGACATGAAAAATGTCATATGCTCGAAGGTGCTGTGGCGTCGTGGTGTAATCCAGCTGACTCGTGGTGTCAGAAGCTCAGTGTGGTCAGGGTTAGAGCCAAGCCACGGTAGCTTCACAGCCAGGGTCGAGGTCTCGATTAGTTAACCTACTACTGAGATCCTAGTGACTGCCGCTAAAACACCATTTCACCTTCACCTTCACAGCTTTAAGTATCAAAGCTTAGTACAATGGTTGCCAAAGCTTTAAAACTTTCCGTCCTGTGATTTTAATCAATCAATTAACGACCCCTACGAATTACTGTTATAGGTTAATCTATTGGCCTAAGCCAGGAAAAATGCTCTCTTGACGTCTGTCCTCAACCTCGTCTCCAAGGTGAAAAGGCCTCTACGTGTAACTCCGCTGTCCATATTCGACCCTGCTATCGGCCTTGTCTATTCGCAATTTAATTGGCTGCTCAAGCAATAGATATTTTTAAGTGACGTCACAGTTTTATCAAATATCACACTACTGTATGTGAAAAACATGTATAAAAGCCAAAAAATTATGCTACATGCGATATTGTATCTTGCCTGATAGTCATCAATGAAATTTTTGCATTTCCTTGCTTTCGTAAGAACATCTGCTTTCGTAATATACATCTTGTTTTTATGATTAGGCCAAAATTGCCAGTATTTTGGCAGATTTTTGTGGGTGGAACCTAGACTTATTTCCTGAGCCCCAGATATCGCTCATGAGACAGAGGCCAACACTAAAATGGGGTGGTGGAGGAGAGGGAACTAAAGACTCAATTTGACGGTTGAGATTCGAGGAAATTCAATTTGGGACCTGGGGACGAGATTGGTCTGTCCTGATCATTTTAACTCTTTCTGCAATATTTGAACTGATAGTATAACACCTTGTAACTGCTATGCTTAAACACGTTCCAGATTATTACCTAACATGGTATGCCTATGCCAAGTTATACATTTTCACAGTGTCTCCTATTACCTTATCAAGAATAGGGCTAAGGTTGGGCTAAGGTCCTCACTCAGTCTAGCTGCACTGATGAGCCCTGAAATTGGGCGAAACCGGTCTGTAGCTGACTGTTTGAGGTGTCAGTGGTTTTCTTACACTTAAGCTTGAAATACGACTTACCAAGCCATTAGTATGGTCCAAAACAACTTTCGACTTAGCATCAGAAGTAATTTTTCCAGTGCTTGATGTCAGCGGTCTACCTGCGATCCTCGTGACACCATCCTTATTGTGATGCTCGATGACCTGATTGGCTGGAACATGTTTTGTATTTCTTGTGATGTTGAGATGAAAATCCAGGTCAAATGCATAGAAATGCAGATACAATGGCTTGCAATCGTGTATGGATCTTTGTGCATCGGCATATAGCTTTCCATTCTCGTCCACAATAACTGGATGAACGATTTTGTACTCTGGAACTAAATAAAAAAGGTAAACAACTTGGTGCTATTGACTTCTTGTAAAATGTAAACAGGGCCATATCATGGATGACAAAATTTTGAGAAAAAGTGGAAACATCTTAAGTTTGAAACACTTAAAAGCTTTGTTCTTCTGGCACTCCTCGGATTATAAACGCCAGAAACAGAGCTAAACAACTGACTAAAGCGAAATTTCTACACAGATTTGGATAGAGATACCGAAATAGAAAGCGTTTTTGAAATCTGTTCGTATTAAACAAAAAGGCCGGTCGGTTCGCCGGTTGTGTGCAGCAAAAAAGAGTTCGTTTTCTCACATGGACCCTCCACTTAGTTATTTTGGTCTTCCTGTTGTATTCCGTAAGCTGATTGGCGTTCAAAACACAAAACATCTCGATCCGTATCTGGGTATAAATTCTGCCTTAGTCAATTGTTTCGGTCTGTTCCTGACGTTTTTACTCCAAGAATTATGAGCCGAAAAAAGCTTTACGACCTATCAAGACATTCAAAAGTATGTAATGTTCAAATAAGTTGATAAGTATGTTCAAAGATTTGGGTGTGTCATTTAAATCCATAAAGAGGTACGTCCTCGAGCCGTAACATATTATGTTTGGTTTATAACAAAGAAATACTAATATTTTAGCGAAATTGCTTTAAGGGTGTTCAAAATTCACTGGTTTTCATAAAGATTCTACCAAAAAGAAAAATGTCCCTGAGATTTAACAAGCAATCCATAGAAATCATACAAAATTTCTTCTTTAAGTCATTGGTATGTTAGCTTTTAAGCAACCCTGTCCCTATTTAACCTTATGAGACCCCGTTTAACCCTATGATGCCTTTTAGTAACCATAGTTAACCCTTTGGTTCCCTATGTTATCCAATGTTATCTTATGTAAACCTTTGAGATGAGGCTTTGAGACCTTATGTAACCCTATGTAAACCTTGAGTAACCATATGTTACCCTATATACTATCAGTTACCTGTTGAAGAGTTTTCAGCTCCAAAAATACTCATCAGTTCACTAGGTGTTAATCTTTCATGAATATCCTACACAGAAAAATACACGATAATACGTATCATGAATTGTAAGAGACAAAAAGGGTTGTAACATAATGTAAAATGTAAATAGATTTGATGTTCCGTTATGCAGATAGTCATTAGAATAAAACCACAACAAATATTTCAAGTTCTTATCTAAAACACTGCCGTAAGATCAAGATAAAGATCAAGATCAAGATCAAGATCAAGATCAAGATCAAGATCAAGATCAAGATTCAAATTCAGGTAGCAGTTAAGATCAAGATCAAGATCAAGATCAAGAGCAAGATTAAGATTCAAATTCAGGTAGCAATTAAGATCATTATTCAATTTAAGTTGAAGCCTAGGTTAAAACTAAGAATGGAATAAGATTAAAGCCAAGATCAAGGTTAAAGATAAAGATTCAGATTATGATTCTAATTCAGATTAACAGCTAATATAGCGACTTCAAAGAAAAATCCATTCAGGTCGAAGTTGTTATTGGCGGAGTTCATGGGAGGCAGTGGTTCTCCTGAGGCAGTGGACTTAGACGGGCAAGGGTCAAGTACAATGCAGTGAAGTTATATATGTTAGTTATATATGCAGTTATTAGTTGTTCTGGTCAGCAGTGATTGCTAACATCTATAACTACTGATAGGCATTGCAACCCCGTTACAAATGTAATAATTGACATATGGGTCAGGTTTACTTTTAATGAGAAGAGAAATTCGATAATACCGTTTCCATGGCATCATTTTGCAACTCTTTCGGGATGCTGGCACCTTCAAATATAAAACAATTAATGAAAGTACACTGAAAGAAGTGTATGTTATCCAGCAGTACCACCGAGTAGATGTCTGTTAAGTAATAAAAGGTCCCTCCTGAAGGTCAGCCGGTCAATTTGTTTGGACTATAACATGCGCTCAAACAATCGATTAATGAACAAAAAGGGCAAAAATGTTCCAATTAGCAATTGATGGACTAAAAGTGGATAAAACATTCCAGGGGACACCCGGGATTGAACCAGAGACCTCTCGATATGCAGTCGAATGCTCTAACACTGAGCTATATCCCCTTACATTAGTTCCCAAATTAGTTCAGTTACGAGTGACTCCTGTTTCCATTCAGACATGAACTCTAACCAATAGATGGACTAAAAGTGGATAAAATATTCCAGGGGACACCCGGGATTGAACCAGAGACCTCTCGATATGCAGTCGAATGCTCTAACACTGAGCTATATCCCCTTACATTAGTTCCCAAATTAGTTCAGTTACGAGTGACTCCAACTTCGTTCCCAAGGATATCTGTTGTTGTTGTTGTTGTTGTTATCTCAAACCTCAACAGATACCCTTGGGACCGGCTTCCAAAATTTGGCAGTTTTTGGCTTGGAATAATTAGCATAAATTATGTAAATGATTGCAGCAGTGGCCACAGCTCTTCAACTCGTCAATGAGTTTGAGACGCAGCAAAATGTTTTCGTTCGGTTGCACTTGCTTTCAACGATTCATTTCAACAAAATGAAAAAATAAATGCTTTAGAGGAATCAGAAGACAGAATGTTGAAGAAATATCTTAGAAATTCATGTTAGCAAGCTCTTGCTGTTGTTAGAAGTTATCAAGTTTGTTTATACTCGGGTTTATACTGAAAGTTTTATTGAGAGCTTCTACCGAGTTTTTACAAAAGCCATGAACTTGTATTACGTGAAGAATGAAGATTTTCGCTCATTATTGCTAGATACATTACTGCAGTGCCTTCCTATGCATTTCAGGTCAGGTCAGAGCAATTTATTTAAAGCCGGTAACTTTTTCTTCTTGAAGATTCAAGTTGAATCATAAATATTTGCTGCAGAGAAGTTTGCTGTGCGATGCGTGAGCGTGAATGAGAATTCTCCACTTTTGAAGTTTTGTGCAACAAAATAAATGTTACAAAAAGCGACAAAAAGTTATTGCCGCTCAAATTTAAACAAACTTTTTTTCTAAAGTGCAAATTTTAAACTATTTCAGTTCATTTCGGCTTTCTTGAAAATTATTTTTCCTTTGTCTTTTGCTGCTCAAAATTTTACCGCGGTAAATGCAAGTTTGTTTGCTTCAAACCTGTATTTTTGCCGTGGAGATGTTAAACTGCAGCTATAATTTGCCTTCATCATTCCTTGTCTGTCTATTCTTTATATCCTAGTTCAAAGCAATAACATTTTAGCTTAGCTGCTTTCTTTGTCATTTAGGAGTGGAAAAGCCCCGGGTTTGTTTTGAAATTTCTTTCATCAGGTCGAACGCCATCGGCGACTTTCTAATTTATGCGGACAACAAAATTTCTATTGTTCGGTCTTAGCCAATCAGAATGCAAAACAGCGAAACCGGTTCCAGGGTCAAATGTGGACAGCGCAGTGTTTACGGAGAGGTTCTATTTGCCCTGGGTACGAGGTTGCGAGTGACTCCTGTTTCCATTCAGACATGAACTCTAACCAATAGATGGACTAAAAGTGGATAAAATATTCCAGGGGACACCGGGATTGAACCAGGGACCTCTCGATCTGCAGTCGAATGCTCTACCACTGAGCTATATCCCCTTGGAAAAAAAACGGGAAAAAACAGGTAAAGAACAAAGAAATCATAACATGAACTAACACAGCTGATCAAACTTTCTCACGAGCTTCTCCCGTCAACCCGCGTTTTCATCGCGGAAGTACAGTTCACGTGTTTGAACGCAGTAAGTAGCAAAAAGCTCCCAGTTCGTTAATAGTTGGGTGAAAATAATTCGTTTCTTGTTGGAAGGAGAGTTGGGCTTGTCGCTTGGTATCTTTGATAAAAATGTTATTTGTTATCTCCCTGTATTTCGCAACCGAGAGGGGGGTACTTTATATTATTTAGGAACTGATATGTGCTGCCCATGTAGGTGGATTTTCGACCCTGAAGTTTTCTAAAATTACGCATGGGTTTCAGTAATGATTTATGATTATGCGCAAATATTCGTTTAATTTCTCGTTAAAACTCGTCTAAATTTAGGCTAAATATGGACATTTGATTGACAGTTAGAATATTAAGTTTGGGAGTCTCAAACTGATCGGTTTTCAGAGTCTAAAACCCATAATGTTCACAATACTTGATTGGCTGATTTCTGTCCACATTTTGGTTTCGATGCGTATCTCTAAATTTCTTACATTTCACCTCTTAGCTACCCTGGGCAGGGTAACTCTTGGCCCATTGCTCGTCAATTGGAGTCCTATTGGAAAGTAAGTAATAAAATATAAAAAAATAACGCCAGTCAAGGACTTACCTGATGCAGGCCAGGTTGAGACAGTCCCCAAACATATGACAAGCAAGACCACATTTCCAGTCATCTTTAGCGTGTTTGCCTCTGGAACTAAACATAAAACTGCAATAAGCTGGTGTGAAGTCTGGAGTTGAAATACTGTTCGAAATTCGAAAGCAGTTCGAACGAAGGGCGGTTGATTTTGAATCGTGCGGACAATGAAAGGATTTGGTTGCGATCGGCCGAAAGTTGTCACATCTAGGGGCCCTGGGAAAAATCGTAAAATACTGTCTCGAAAACTGCTCACATTCAGAGTTTTTTTCGCGACCAAATGCTTGGAATTATTGGGGGGGATGTCACAGCCCCGCATCCCCCATAATGTGCACAGTAATATCCACTGATCTCTAAAAAAAGACTTCAACAACTTTCCCATACTGGACTACTGGAAAATACTGTAATCAGAATTGAAAAAGTTACTGAGTCCTACTTTTCGCAAACAACAACCAACAATTACTCGAACAACCACAACAACAGGTTGCTGTTTGCTTCACTCAGGACTCCTCCAACTTCATTCCCAAGGATATCTGTTGTTGTTGTTGTTAGCTCAGCCCGCAACAGATCAAATGGGGCAGCGCAGTGTTCACGTAGAGGTCCTATTTACCCTGGGTACGAGGTTGGGACTCCTCGTGTAATAAGTCTAGTAGTACTCGGAAAGGCAAAAACTTTAGGAATTTCTAGTGTATTCCTAGACTTACTACATGAGTCGTAGTTATCGCTATTGAAGTGAATTGCTGGACGCTCAAACTAACTGAAGCGAACAACAACAACATCAGTTCAATTCAATGTGAGCGAAAGTTGGGGACTTGGGAAGCAAGTCTAGTGTATTCGATCGGACACTACTAAAGAATCTGAATTTTTTCTTTAATTTGATATATATGAGAGTTTTCAGCCCGGGCTGGAAACTCAGCTCGGTTAGGCGGGTTGAAATTGGCATGCGATGAAATGAACGTTTCCAGCCGGGCTGAAATGGAATACGTAAGACAAATGGCACCAAAATTGAAACGTTTTGGCACGACACCATAGCAACAGTCAAACTGGGCTTGCGCAAAGAGAGTTTTCAGCCCGGGCTGGAAAAAATTGCGATTACATGAGAACTTTCAGCCCGTTCAAGCGGGCTGGAAATCCTAGCCCGCCTAGGATTTCCAGAAGGCCTGGAATTCCAGCCCGGGCTGAGTTTTCAGCTCGGGCTGAAATTATCTCATGTAATCACAAAATAAATTTTGCAGAGAATTGACTGGAGAGGAGGGCTGAGTTTGCAGCTCGTTTAACCGGGCTGAAATTCCAGCCCGGGCTGAAAACTCTCATATAATCAGCCCCTTAAAAGTTAGGGAAACTGTTGACCACAAAATGTTGATACTGGTCGAACTGAAAATTTGACGTTGTTTTTTAAGAGCCCAAAACGTTGTCCAGGTACCTTAATTTGTTTAAACTTTTACAGTAACAATACACTAAGAAAAAGAAATCGAAGAAAGCTGTGGGGTGGGTGAAGTGCTTGATTGGAGAGACAATTAATCTTTGTGCTTTTCATAGTTTGTTTGGTGAGCTCCGGCAAGCGATTTGTCCAGTAACTGGAATTTTATGAGAATGGACTATCGGCCTAATTATTGAACAAATGCGTTTATTGAACGAATTTAATTGGACAATATCTTGAACATCATCAAGCATGTTCTTAATTTTTTGCATGCAGCTAAATTCACGAACATCGTTAAACATGTTATTACGTTTTTTATGGTTAAATGACGAAGTGGTGTACATGATCAACACCTGTTCGACGATGTATGATGGTTTTTTGTATGACGATGTTTCAGCCCGTCTACACGATAAAACATCATCATACAGAACTTGATCATACATTGTCATACACGTGTCTGACGATGTTCAAGAACAAATGTTTCATCGTGTAGACCACTTCATCATATAATCTTTAACAACCTAAAACATGTTTGACGATGTTCAAGTTCAATATGACATGACAAGCCTTTGATATTTAGTTGGGCAACGTTTCAGGAGAGATCCGTCTCCCATCATCGGGCAATGAGAAATGTGGCTTCTTTTCTATTTATTACAAAGGTCGGATCGAAAGGTGTGAAATTAACCGGACCTGCGAGGAAGCTTGGGAATTGTTGGCGCTCAGTTTCTAAGATTTGTGGCGCCGAAATTGCGTTCAGTGCAACCTTTAATGTTATTCAACCAGATTTCTGGGATTGAGTAAGATACTTGATTGATACAAGGTGTAAAAAACATCTATAAAAACCAAAAAATGATACTACATGAGATATTGTATCTTGCCTTACAGTTATCAATGTAATTCTTTGCATTTCCTTTCTCAGAACATCTGCTATCGGAATTAACTTCTTGTTTTTATGCCTAGGCCAAAATTTCCAGTATTTTGGCAGATTTTGTGGCCGGTACAAGGGCCAAAATCGATTTGACGGTTGAGATTCGAGGAAATTCTCTTTGGGGCCTGCGGACGAGGTTGAACACACCCAAGAGTTAGGGATAGTGCTTTGTAAAACTGTGTTTCATTGTGATGAACTTAAGAAGACAAAACGTATAAGTAGTTAAATATAATTCAAAACAGAAGAATTTTTTTTCATAGGATAGGTCAGCGCCATTGTCCAGCATTAACGTCGTCGGATGAATTTATAAACGTAGTATGCATCAAGACCTCCTAAGTGTTTTGTAAAACTGTGTTTCATGTGATGAACTTAAGTCGACAAAACGTATAAGTGGTTAAATATAATTCAAAACAGAAGAATATTTTTCGTAGGATAGATCAGCGTCGGATGAATTTATAAACGTAGTATGCATCAGGACCTCCTAATTCCGACTTGCAGGCATCAGAAGGACCGCCTCGACTGTAACTGACCCGAGCAAGCGGTCCGGACCAGCACTGGCCGGGATATTTCAATCCGAATGCCGCGTAACCTTTGCTTGCAGCAGCAATGGCACATTTCGATGAGATTTTAATAATCGCTGCATCATCTATTGGTTTCGTCCTGAAAATGAAAGACGGTTTTTATTAAACATTGCCCGACAAAAATATTTTTCACAAGCGGTGTACCGCAATAGACGGGATTCGAACTTTGACTGCATTAACTTTGAGCCAACGGCATTTCCACTGAGCTATAGAACTCAATGAAGTCGCTGAGTAACTCTCCAAGTCATACAGCCCAAGGCTCTCCTCTCGTTTGACTTTTGGGTTTTTGGCTTGGCTACGATGAGCCTACTTCAGTTTCACACATATTTGTATACATTTGCTATGAATACCAAACACAAGGATAGATTATTCCACAAGTGGCATACTACAATAGATGGGATTTGGGCGAAGACTCGACTGCATGATCAAGAAAATTTCAAATGCTTAACAAAAATGTTTGATTGTTAGGCCAGGGCCTAAGTGTAACTCCCGTCTTTCACATTACCACATGATTTCTGCGCAGACATTTTCACGTCCAAGGGCAGTAGTAAGGGGCTTATTCAGGAGGCAAATGCTCCTTGGCAAGGGCATTGTCTTTGAACAGGATCCCACAGGAGGTATATGACTTATGGATTCAAGGGGATAAGCAGCCGTACCCACCCATTTATAATTTGTACGGAGACCCTATACCATGGGTAATAATAAGCCGTATACCAGGGAAAAGATATTCTGGGCCTACTTATAACTTATGTACGACGAACATATATCAACACTGTACGACGAACATATACCAACACTGACATAAGCAATCCGAAATGCTTTCTTCAATTTCTCGGCCTTCCATACGGAAATCATGTTCAAATGATAACCAAGTTTACAGAGTTTCAGGGACAAAAACCCACCAATGTGGGCAGCACATACCCGAACCAGAATTATATTATGCAGCCCCTGGGCGCACAGTATCGGATAATAAGAGGGAAAATCAAACGGCAACGTACCAATCGATTTCGTCTTTAAAATCCTGTACCAGGTGCTTGAATGTTGCTTTGTAGCAACCAACTGGCAATATAGGCGGGAGAGCTAGAACAAAATCAAATCTGTTTAAAGGCAGGCGCAAACCGTGCCAAAATTGTTGGCCGTCATGTTGCCTGAAAACAGGGCAACATGTTGGTTCGGTTTGCCATAGCATCACAACATCTGAGATGTTTTGAGTTGCTGACGTAATCTACAATTGATCTTTTGCAAACATGACCGAAAAGGAAGCAGCTGCTTGTTTATTACTCTCTCTTTATGGTTGACGAGGAAGAAAACTCGTGGTCCAACTAAAACTGCCAGCTCAAATCTATTTCTTATTTCAAAGACTCCGAAGTCCAAAATAACAACCAAAATTGAAAATGTTGTGCCAGCCTGGCTGGTGAGACATAGCAAACCGCACCAACACATCAATTTCGAACAAATCGATGAAAATGTTTAAAAATGTTGGCCAACATTTTTCTTCAAATACATGTTGTTTATTAGGCCAACATCTATAGCAAGCCTTGCCAACATGTTGGCTCAGTAAGCGCCCGGCTTCAGTTTAAAATTTCCACCCAAATTAAATCAATTTTTTAGTAATGAATACTCTTTCTGATCTGCAGTCACATTCATTACGTGTCAGGGCTGCCGAATGTTTTGTGCGGCCTTGGAGCAAAACCAAGGTAATGCTTACAACAAGCACTCCTGCGAACAAAGCGAGCTGTAAGCGTGTTGTCCAGGGATACAGTCATTCTTTTTATAAGAAACTCTAATCTGAGCCGTATAGCACGGTATCTTAACTATCAGCACAATTGGTATAGTAAAGATTTCTTGTATATGCAGAGTTAGCTTAAGAATTGAAATTTCAGAAACGTCATGAGATAATAGTTTAATATCGTGTTCTTAGCAGTCAAAATATGGGCCTTTTCCAGAATGACCCTAAGTATTATAGTTTTGAGGGGTTATTTTACGTAAACATTTCATAATGCACATCAGAAAATAGAAAGCTACATTTAGAAGCGGAATTAGCCTCTTAGTTTTTTTTTACTTTTTAGTCCATGTAGAAGAGTTTCTTAATTTTTAGAAAAAGGTATATATAGTTTCTTATAGCCGGTTTCTTATAAAAGAAATGAGTGTAGTCCTCCAGGTAATCAGGTTCTACTCCTCCTATCTGACTTCAGTGTTTCGGTTACGTTGATCCCTTTTGGGCACCATTACAGTAGTGTTTTTGGTCACGAATGGCGAACACAAGGATAGATTTTTCCACAAGTGGCATGCCCCAATTGATTGGATTTGAGCCAAAGACTGCATGATCTGAGAACCAACGACGTTGCTACAAGTGAGCTAAAGAGCTCAATGACATCGTCGAGTAACTCTCCAAGTAATACTTGATGTATACTCACAAGTGCGATTTCCAAAACGATAGACAAAGTTGACCCATGCAGCACCGGTACCCATGTAGCATTGATCAGATGGACCATCAATATCATAAGTTTTAGAAACATCCTTCCCACCAGCCCAGCATTCTCCATAAAATTGAAGTGCGAAGAAGGTGTACGACTTGCTCGACGCCAAGGAGGCGCATTTTTCTACAGTTGGAGCCATGTTATTCCTAAAACAGAGAAAGTTTCCAGAAACTCGTAAGAAATATACTTTTTGTGCAGTTATCAAATATCTGCTTATAAACAAAGACGCTTTATCATTTATCGCTAGCCATGTAATTTTTGCGACTGAAAATTTGTTAATCTGAATTTGAATTTCGGTTAATGAGAAACTTAAGCGTGACAATGTCAGAAAATATTCATTTTGCACAATTAAATAAGCCCAAAAAAATTCAACAAAAGTTTGAAAACAGTCGCTTCAAAATGGCGGCCAACAGTGGCCAAGGGCCTAATCAAAGTATTTTCATTTGGAAAGTCAGAGGTCATGCGGCCAATATGTTGCTAAGTTTGGCGAAAAATATTCGTCATTGCACTCGGCGTCATTTTAAATCAGAAGATTAGTTGATGTTATGTATGATGAAAGAAATACCGCAAATCCTCGAATTAGCCCCTGGGGCTTAATTATTTTTCATTATTGTGGAGGGGGGCTTGTTCGTGGTGGGGGCTTAAACAAGGGGGATTTTATAAGATTATTCAGAAAAGCATGACTTATCTTTTACGAAAAGAATGCAATTTACTGTCATAAATGGATAAAGTACTAATATGGACTCAAAAGGCTAACATCAACATGTCAAGGGTGGGGTTATTCTAGGGTGGCGGCTTATTAAACAATTTATCCCTCTAGGCTGGGGGCAAATTCGATGGGAGGGCTTATTCGAGGGGGAGCAATTAGAGGATTCACGCTATAAAAATTACTCACTTTAAAGAACCAGGGAAAGACTTTTGGGTCTACTGATATGAAGTTTTGTCAAAGTGAAGGTTTTCTTTTCTCGAAGATGGAATTTTGCTATATTCTGAAGCCCGTCTGTTTTAGTTTTGCAGCCGTAGTAAAACTTTTGCTAAAGCTTTCACGAATTTTAGCAAGGTTTAAGTTTTTGAAATATAACATTATTACCAGTTGATTGATCTTCTGAAGTTAGCAAGGTACTTTGGTACATTTCGGCTCCCTCTGTTGTCCCAAAAGCAGCCAAGGCGGTAGTACTCAGCACCACTTGCTTCTACCAGCAAAAAAGAACAACAATTGAGAACTTAACCTTGAACTTATCTTATCATAATAGATTTTAATTTTGGAATCACTTCCAAGGTGGGATCTTGTGATAGAAAAGTACTTTATCTACCCCCAGAGGCTGTTCAGGGGTGTTTTTTCTCGCCTATTTTTGAAGAAAAGGGTTTTAAAACCCCTGATTTTGGTCGATTTTTGGCCATTTGGCATGGCTACTCTTAGGTGCCTAATTGCTGGGGAGTCAGAATAGGCGAGGGGTTGGAACTACCATCAGGATCTTATTGGCGGTGGGGCTCAGAATAAACGGGGGGTCGGACCTTTGTTTGACAAGCCTGTGTCTGGAAACTGATGACAAGCAAAGCGAGAGGCCCTATAGTTCTTATAGGCTATGGAAATCCATAGCTCTAACCAACTAATTGAGTGTACAAGTGAAATTTCACCCCAAGAACATCAAAGTAGAATAAGGAAAAAATATCAACATCAATATTAATGCAAACTTAATAAGCGGGGGGTCTTAATTAGAGCGGGGGTTAGAAATTTTTCAAACAATTAATTAGTGCGGGGGGACGGCAATTAGCTATCTAAGAGTTTAGACTTCCTTTTTTGGCGATTTTATCCCTAGCTGGTTTTATTCTGATAGAAAAGTACTATTTCTACCTCTATTGGCTGTTCAGGGGGATTGAGTTGGATTTCTCCAAGATTTTTGTAGAAAAACGGAGTTTTCAAATCCCCTAATACTGGCCGATTTTTAGCCATTTGGCAAGGCAAGTTCTGTAATAGGGTACTTCGGACAGCCCAGATACTCGGAAACTTTGAAGCGCGCGACAAAATTTGCAGCAAGAGTCAAGCAAATAAGCAAATATTTCTTGGAGACAAAATCAACATTTCTTGTCTCCGCGACATACAAATGACTCAGGGGACATCTTGCTCGCTTGTCACTCGCATTTTTAGCCCTCTGGGAGACACGCCGAATACAGTATCGCGCGTGACAAGTCTACTTGTTTAGCCATAGCTTAAGTGATACTGTATCAGTACAAAACTTCGGTTTGACACCAGTCTGAATTCACTTTTTTAATAAGCAACTGGTTAAGAAGCAACTAGGGCTGAAATTTTGCTAGATCCAGTTGCTTATTAAAAAAAGTGTAATCCGAGGTAAACAAAACACAGAAAATCATGGATTCATACTTGTATCTCTCACAGCACACGCTGGTAAATTAGTGCATTTCTTCTGATCTGGAAACTTCTTTTTTTCCTTCATACAGATATTGTTAGAAACTTTCTTTCCATTGCTATCTTTGCAACGAATAATCATTGTTCGTTTGCCTAAAATCAGAAGAATAAATGAAAAAGTCTTCTAGAACTGAATTTAAGCCTTCAAAATGCGTAGAAAATTCTTGTTAAAACAACAAGATTTTCAAGAGGGGCTTTGGGGGTATACAAACCCGGAAGCTCGGAAGAAAACTGGGAAAAATCCGAATACCAGGGAACCCGAGGGCCAAATAATATACCCTGTGTAACCTTAAAAACCCAAAAGCCCGCACATTTTTCCAACAATAACCAAAACCCGAGCTAGAATAATGGCAAAACCCGTCAAAACCCGTTTCCCGTCAAGTATACTTAACCGGAAAACCCGCACGTTATTTTTAAGAACCCTAGAACCCGAGGGCCAAATTGACCCAGCCCGCGACCTGTGAAATCCCAAAGCCCCCCTCTCCATAGAATTTACACCTTGGAATATTATTCAAGGGTGTACAAGATTCTAACCCCATTGCCCCTTGTCTTACCCCATTGTCAACATTTTATTCGGTATTAGTATAATGGGTGATCTCAGGGCGGGCTCAGGGGGCAGAGCTCTCATGTTAAAGTTTGTTCTAACTTGAGGGGACAACAGCCCCTTCTTGAATGCCCCAAGGTAATGGTAATGAAAAATAGCAATAATAATCATGAATACCTGAACCACACGTTGCAACACAATCTCCATATGATGCTACCCAGGAATAAGTCGGACATGCTTGGGTGTTGCAAGCTTTGGGTTTAACATTTTTGAGGTCAGGTTTCTGGTCAGTTGGGCACTCTCTCTCTTTAAATGTACAGGTAGCGAAAGGAGTCATCACACCTGGAAAAATAAAAAAATTTTATTAACCTTTCACTTGACGATGTAAACATAGGGTTACAAATTATTGTTCTGAGTCCAATATTTATTATTGTGTAGAAGAACACAGCCCCAAATTGACTGAAGCAAGAAAAACTGTTGCTACCAGTAGAATTATTTGCGATGCTCTAAAGCCATTTACTCATACCTCCACCACATTCCTTGGAACAAGGGCTGTACTTGATTTTCCATCCTGAACAAGGTTTATCAGCATTACATGTTTCTTGTGTTGGCGGTGACTTCAGCATCGAACTACATTCCAAATCATGCACCACCACAACGGTGCCGTCCGCATTGGTGCGTTTGCAAGTGATTTTCCGTGTTCGTATTCCGGCATTGCAAGTGGTAGAGCACTAAAATAGAAAAGCATTTGCTAGACTGATACACTCATTTTTGACTCGCAAGAAAATTCTGCTGTAACCCAATAGTCACCCACACACCCTGGTAAATTTTTCACTTGTTTTATCATTAGCATTCCAAAATATATTTAATTTGAAGATTTGAGTAAGAGTAAGAGTAAGAGTAAGAGTAAGAGTAAGAGTATTTCATAATTTGAGACATAAAGGGTATATTTAAGAAATGTCCATTATTTGACTAGTGAGAACATGATCCAGCATATTACACTGCTCTAGAGAAAGAATTTCATGATATTTTCGAAATTTCGATTCTAAACTTAAGAAACTCTGCAAGTAACTTTTACTATACTACAAATTGTGCTAAAACTTAAGAAGCCCTTCTATATGGCTAAGATCATAGTTTCTTATAAAAGATGAGTGTATTCAGGTAGCCCAAAGCCTCGAATAAGCCCCATGAGAGCTTATCAATTTGGAAATTTTTTAATAGAGGCTGATCCGAGGAGAGAGGCTTAGCTATACGAAGAGGGGGGGGGGCAAAAATTTCCGATTGAATGCCTTAAATCCTCTTCCATTTTCAATTGAGAAGTCTCCTAAGCGAATTATTCCGTATTATTCTTTATTTCCTTTCGCAGTAATGTTATCCGCTGTCCGTTTTAAAGAGGTGTCCGTTGAATAGAGGTTGCTCTTATAAGTATATGACCATGCGCAATTTAAGGCGAAAATATATATCTGGGGATGTCTTAATCTTCGTCATCCTTCTAAATCCTTACTTTAATTTAAAGGGCTGTCCATTGGAGGTTCTACTCTGTTACAAATTGGAACAGAAAAGAACTGAAACATAGCAGGAAGGAAATAAAACACAAGGGGCTGAAGCATAAAATTAAAATTTTACCGCACTCCATTCTCCTGGGATCCATTCCGCCACACAGGCAAAAGCGTTGCAGTGTTCCTTTGTCGAAACTGTTGGCTTTGCTTTCTTACAAGACGAGTCGTTGACGATATGGTACTTCTGATCCGTGCGGAGTTCCGAGCATGTATGGCGGCGTGTTTTAATACCGCGGCCGCATGATTTACTACAGGATGACCAAGGGTGAACGTACCAACTAAAAAGAGACGAAACATATTGAACGGATAAGTAAAAGTTCGGTGAAAACAAAGCAAAGAAAATTTCGCATGCAATAGCCACCCTAGGAGAAGCAATAGCGAATAATGAATCGAGTAATACATAGAAACCTTCTTTTTAAAGAAGTATTTTCCATGAAGGGCAAACACTAGGACAGCTGTTTCCAAGAAGTCCATACCACAACAGATGGGAGTCGAATCTGGACTGCATGACCAGAGAGAGTGGAATCGTCGTCTTAACAAACTTAATAAGCACCCCTTCTTGTTTATGGGGCTATGAGGAATAGATATTGAAAAGAGCTATAAAAAAGATTAAATAACAAACTATACGTACACAGCTGGACATGTTTGGGTATTGCAAGATTGAATGGATGCCATTTTGGGGTTTGATGCACAGAAAGCAGGGCTGACCACGGATTTATCGTCTTTTCTTCTACATTGTACTTTCCTTGCCTGAGTTCCTTAAAATATTTGATAATGATAAATGAGTAGGAAAGAGTTCAAAGATGCAGAAACTAGATTAAAGAGATGCAGGATGAAGAAAAGGAATAAAACGAAGATAAGAAAAATAATAAAAATAAGAAAAAAGGGAAGACAAAGAAATAGAAAAATAGGAAGAAGATGAAGGAGACAGAAGATGAGACGAAGAAGGCAAAGAAGAAGATAAAGAAAAGAAATAGAAGAAGAATAGGAGAAAGACGAATGTGAAAAAATAACAAGAACAGAAGAAAAATCAATTGAAAATAAAGAATAAGACAATGAAAAGAGAAATGAAAAAGAAGGCAAAGAAGAAGACAAAGAAATAGAAGAAGAATAGGAGAAAGAAGAATGTGAAAAAAATAGCAAGAAGGAGAAGAAGTCGGAGAGAGATATAAAAGGGAGAAAAGGAAAAGCTGAAAAGGCAAATTTAAGCAGAAAATTGCAGTAAGAAGTTTCAATAAATAAATAGTACGTATAGCAGTATATCAGTAAGAAATATTATATATATCACCTCGTTAGTTTAATAGCAGTTATAGTAATAATAGTATAGTATATAAAAGAAAATATTGTAGAAGTAAATACCTCCAGCGCATGTTTGACTGCATGGTCCCCAGTTCGTGACATTGAAATATTCAGTTGCTGATACATCTCCTTCTGCTGGCACGAGATACTTCCATTTGACACCCAATGCTGGATAATACCCATAGTAATCAAAATACTACAAAAGAAATTAGTTTTTCCATCTCGGTTTCGTTAACTTCAATCGCTTCAACTGGTTACGTTATGGCCAAACGGTCAAACATTTTTACAAGATTAGCAAATTTCAATTGTTTTAGAAACACTGTTAACGTTTGATCGTCTGGCAGAGGCCTATATACTGGTGAAGACAAAGTCAGGAAACAAGAAAACAGGAAGAGAAAAGAAGAACAATAGAAAAACGAAGTGGGAGAGGACGAAGAGGGAGAATAAGAAGAGGAAGAAGAAAAGAAAGGATAAAGATGAAGAAGAGGGAGAATAAAACAAGAAGAAGAATTCAAAACAGAGGAGGGGGAAGACGAAGAAAAATAAGAAGAAGAAGAAGAGGAAGAAAATGAAGAAGATGAGTAAGAAGAAGAAGAAAAAATGCAAAAGAGGAAGAATAAGAACATGACTAAGAGGGAGACGAAGAAGATGAGTAAGAGGAAGAAGAAGATGATGAAAAGGGGGAGAAGAAGAAGACGAGTAAGAGGGAAACGAAGAAGATGAAAAAGGGGGAGAAGAAGAAGATGAGTAATGGGGTGACGAAGAATATGAAAAAGGGGGAGAAGAAGAAGATGAGTTAGAGGACGAAGAAGAAGATGAAAAAGGGGGAGAAGAAGATGAGTAAGAGGAAGAAGAAGAAGATGAATAAGAGGGAAAAGAAGAAGATGAGTAAGAGGAAGAAGAAGAAGATGAAAAAGGGGGAGAAGAAGAAGATGAGTAAGAGGGAGACGAAGAAGATTAAAAAGGGGAGAAGAAGAAGATGAGTAAGAGGGAGACGAAGAAGATGAATAAGAGGGAGAAAAAGAAAAGAAGAGAAAGAACAGGAAGATGTATGATAACGATTAAAAGAAAATGAACTACATGAAGATAGCGAAAAAGAAAAGAAAAGGAGGAAGAGCATGTAGAAAGTAATGAATGTGAGCAAAGGCGGAGAGGAAAAAAATTAGATGATATAGATAGGATAGAGATAGAGAGGTAAAGAAAGAAGCTTACATGGATAATCAAGACGAGCAGTCAAATGAGGACTGGCATCCTGAATTCAGACTTGCAGCCAAAGCAAAACTAGTATGAATCAGTGGAGATACTCACAAAAATTCGAATTTTGTCATTGATTTTGCCTTTGATATAAATCTTATCGGGGTATTCAAAGCGGTCCATATCGTATTCAAATAGTGTTCCAGCAGCTTGAAACTTTGTAGTCCAAGATGGTAACCGATGCGCAAATTCATTGCTATCACCAACTTTCAATCCTGAAAATAATACCAAATTTGAATGCCAGTCATTTCATACCTTAATTATTATCACCACTTTCAAGCTGGCAACTTACGATTAAGAAATCTCTGGCAAATTTGATGGAGGGTGTTACAGAAAGCAATGATATTTTGCACAACCTACAATTTTTCAGTTTCGAGTGAATAGGGAACTATGTATTACCTTTAAAAATTTCAGACGTAAAGTTGTCGGACGTTTTACTTTTGGACGATTAAATTTGGCCGCAAAATTTTCAATGGCGGATAAATTTCGGACAAAATTTAGGACAAAAAACTTATATCATTTTGAGATTGTCTTCCACAAAATTATAGAAAAAATCTTCTCTGTTCTTTTCCAAATGGTAAATTTTCGCAGAGGTAAAAATATCGGACGGCAAAAAATTTCGGGAGATATAATTTTCGGACTCCAACTAACCCAGCTCAACCCAGGACCAAACCGGGTTTGTTTGTGTAATGCAAATAGGGCTTAAGTCACTTTCAATGCCAGTAATTTCTCGAATGAGCCCCTTGAGGCATATTGGCGAAAGGGTATATCTCGATGGGGGCTTATTGATAGGGAGAGCTTATTCGAGGAAGTGGGCTTATTAACTTGTTACATAGTTAGGTAGATCCAATGAGTTCTCGACAGAATACCAGTGAAATACGATAACTTTCTTGCATGTTATAATCAATAATCAACTACTTGCTATTTCATGGCAAATATTGCCAAATATGGCAAATTTAATGGCCAGTATTAACGTCCATGATTGATGACACACACACAAACAAATCAAAATCAAATTTCTACCAGAATATAATGCTGCTACTCAGGCGCTTTGCGCTGCTCAGCAGCAATGAATGAATGAATGGATGAAAGGGAAAGTCATTTGAGAATACGGTACTTCTCGCAGACTACAGCACAGAAAGCTTGAAAACATACCTAAATATCGACCAGAGTTGCCCATTTCTTTAACGGTTATTTCCCAAGCTCCCTTTGGAATGGTGAAAAGCTCGTGTTGTTCTCCTACAGAAACAAGAATACAGAAACAGTAAGGCCAAACGATAAAACATTGTTTATAAAACATCTGAGAGTCGCTTAACAAGCGATGCTTGACCGTGGGGTCATGTTACAAAACATTGCTTGACAAAGAGAAATAAGCTAAATTTCTTGCAAAATGCTTTTGCGCAATGAACATATTTCTGTGATACAAGATGCTACGCCCAATGATCAAACATTTTTTGTCAAACATCTGAAATTCCCTTCTGAAATAAAGTGTTTGATCGTTTGGCCACATGGCAAAGCATTACTTGAAAAACACCTTTGGCTTGTAAAAAACGTGTGACTTTACGCGGATGAATGGTCAAACATTGCCTGTAAAGCAAGTCTCAAATGTCTGACCAACAATGTTTGATCGTAAAACCAGAGCCTTTCTATTTAGAAAGTTATTTTGCCTCTTCATGATTTTTCAAGTTTGATTTGTCAGAAAAAGCTATAAGACGAATACGATATATTGAAGAGTCTTAGTGAGAAAACGAAGTCTTCCTCTCAACATTCTCTCTGTCATTCGCGATCATGGAACAAATAATCAACCCCACCCCCCCCCCCGCCTTCATTACTCCCTACAACAAGCAGTTAATGTGTGTCACCCTTGTATACATACCATCATTCCTATAATGTGTAGTGTCGTTTCCAGATTTGCGAGTACAAGTCGACCCATCACCTCCACAAATACCACATCTGTCATGCACCTCCCCAGAGTTCATCTTCATATCACAGCCAACCTCCTATTCATAACGAGGCATGTAATTTTTAGATTCAAAATATTTTGAAATTTCCGACAGTCGAGTGTGTGCTATAAGGAGCAAATCAGCGGTTTCATTTTGCTTTGGTAGAACGGTGGTCTGTGACATACGGTAGTTTGGTTGAAAATTGTAGTAGAGGCATTAAAATTGGCAGAGAGGGCAGTTCGACAAGCTGAAAAGGTTTGGAAATGGACCCAAACTGAAAAATGCCCCCTGGTGCTATTATATTGTATAGTAATGGGCATTCACAGGAGGGTGGGTTTGAAAGAAGGGACGTATAAAGGAAAGGCGCTTAAAGGAGGGAGTGCTTAAAGAAAAGAGCATTTAAAGGAGGGAACTTTTAAAACAATTGGCTTTAAATCAATTCAATTCAAATTGTATACAAAGATTCAATCTCAATTACCTCCAGATTACAAGCTTTCTTATCTTTGATGCGTTTTCCGACACATGTTTTCCCGCCATTCTGGGGCCTAAAATAAAACATTTTCCGTGTCCAAATCACAAGCAGCCGAGGATTGTGAGGTGATACTAGTTGGTAACTCCTATAGGAGTAATGTTATATATATGTGTCGACCCAGTATAAGTCATATTTTGTCCAAAGTTTACCCAGGTTTATGGGTTAGGGTTATGAGTTTTCTCTTTGGAAAATTTGTTGACCTTAACCATTAATTCGCAGTCTGAGGAGTTTTAAATTTCAAACAACACAAAGGCAACTGATCGTCTTCAAAGTTTTCAAATTGAACAGTCATGAGTTATTGAAAAGACGTAGCAGATTCAGTAACTTTCTTGGATGCAGGATCTTGGTCTACATAATAAGAGGGTGACTTTGTAAAATCTCGGCCGCGCACCCCCGTCCATCCACAAGTCATGTACCTCTCCTGGGGGTTTTACTGTAACCAATCCAAGTAGTTACAAAAAGCATAACTGATACTCATCAAGAATGCAAGGTATCAAAGTTGCTTACACAGGATTAGTACAGGTTCTTTGTTTCCACGTTGCACCTCCTCTACATGGAAGGTAGTCTGAAAATTCTGTCCAGCCTCCGTCGACTGGCGGAGCAGGGGTGGTACCATCTCTTACACATTCACCAAATATGCACCACTAGAAGAAAGAACAGAAAGTATTATTTCTCAGGTTGAGCTATTTCTGTGTGAGTATTCTTGGGTGCCTAATTGCCATTCCCCTCAAATTAAATTCTTCCTTAAGACACCTTGCTCTTATTACGACCCCACATTTATTAAGATTTAGTTGTTTTTCTGTGACTTTCTTGGTATGAAATTTCACTTATATATTCTATTTGTTTGTTAGAATTATTCTATTTATTACAAAGTCAGTCAAACAAATTTCGACCCCCGTTTATTTTGAACCCCCTTTCAATATTATCTTAAATGCTGTTCCAACTCCCAGTCTATTTAAACCCCAAGCATTTAGGCAGCTAAGCTCTGAGAGCCCGTTTACACGAACCCGGGGTGGCTTCTTCCGCAGCTGGCAGACTCAGCCCGGGTCAGCTTGCTGTTCCTCGCATGCGTTGGGGTCTGGAACCTAGGCGCCAAATTGGATGTGTTATAACTATTTTGGATCAAATGAAAATGTCCACTGCCACCAATTTTCTGCCCTTTTTCTTTTCCAATGTCATTGTTATCGCTTGTACTGCCCATATTGTTGATATAAAACTGCACAAAAAGAAGCTGAAAATTTTCAGCAAATGTTCAGTAAAATTTTCAGTTCATTTGGCTTCTTGGCACTGAACATAGCGTAAAATTTTCAGAGGCATGTTCAGCGTCATGTTCAGTTCATTTGCTCAGGGTCTTACAACCAGTAAATTTTGATTAAGCCTGGCTTACTTTATGTTTGCCACACCATGTTCCATGGGCTGGTGGATACATAGTCCGCGTGCAAACGCCAGACTTTGACGTCTCACAATGCAATTTTCCACAGTCGTGCTGCAAAAGACGATAAAACATGTTTGTTATTACCGAAAAAAAGTTTTAAAACAAATCGCAAACAAATGTTAGTGTTTATGTTGTACACGTTTAGCTCCGCAAACCTTTTTACTTTTCTATATAATTTTCCGATTTTGAACATAAGGGTAGAACCATCACCAAAGAAACAAACCAAAGGTTTAGGCAATTTCCTCTTCTATTGTGACGTAACAATGACGTCAAAAATCACCAACCAAAAATCTCAATGTAGTATAATCAAAAACTACGTACATGTCCATACTGTCTTAGAAAAGAGGCTTTGAAAGTTTATTCACTCGCAAAAAGCCTTCAATGCTCACATAATACCATTTGAGTGGTTGCCTTGTTATAGGCTTGAAAATTTTTTAACGTGAAAGATAAATTTTGTACATTTATGCAGACAGGTGTTTCTACAAGACCCTACAACGTAATATCTAAAGTCCTGGGCCCCGTTTACACTATGTTGGGACAAGAAGAATACGGTACAAAACTATGCCGTTTGGCCTCGTCTTCACACTATGCCGGCAAATGGATACAAGGCTGAATACGGTACAGTTTGATGATGCTTTACTTAACTTAACTTAACTAAACTTCCTGGCATTACTTAAGAGAAGAACATTTACTCTTTGTTCTCGTTTGACATGAAACAATGGGTTCAGACAAAAATCAACGACCTTGCCCATCGTTTTCATTTCATATCGGCAAATTGTACACGGGGACTCCTAATTCCCCATCCGACATGAAATCATGCCGTTTTAATTTGTACTGTGCAAACGGGAGGACTAAAAAATTGCATTTCAGAATGTTTCTAAAACAAAGGTAGAGTGAATTCGTTAAATCAACAGAGGAGGAAATTGGTTTCAATTTAAAGCCCTGCATACCGCATAATAGGTGCAGTGCCGCCATTGTTTGCCAAATGCAAGTTGACACTGCTTGTTAGCATCGTATATTTTACCATATAGCTGCGTATTGGTAGATTGTGGGCCTGGTTTACTGGCAGATTTTGAGCCAAGGATCAAGGGCTTGTCATCAAGGCACCAGGAATATAGCCTAGAATAAGATAAGCAGATATTTAGAGCACGTCATACATACTGTACATGCTCGGAGTTTACCATATAATTCTTTCAAATCAAATATGCACTAAGGGGACAAAAGTATGTCAACGCCCGACTAAAAATGGCGGCAAACAGTGGCCTAGGGCTGAAACAAGAAAATTTACATAACAAAAGCTATGGCGACTCAGCGGCCCCTGCGCACCTGACTTTGGCGCGAATTTGCAATTTCAATTACTTTCAATTAAAATAAAGAGTGAAGGATTTATTTGTTGTTTTTCTTAAAAAACGATAAAAAACTTTGAAGCAGTGTCTTCAAAATTGCTGGAAAATTTATCACGAGTTGGCTTGAAAAAACCGCGATAAAACAGCGGCCATCTTTTGCGGAAGCGTCTATTGATGGGATTCAGACCTGGACTGCATGATCAGAGACACAATTCCACAGAACTAAAAAAATGCACGACAAATATATTGTAATAACAGCTTACCCTAGATACGTAGCAAGAACTTTGCTACTGCATTTTGACCATTCGAATCCTCTGCCGTCGAATGTATTAGCAGATGCCATTATGTGAATTCCATTTGTGCAGTTCTCAGGGGGAGCACTGCCATCATGATCCAGGCCAAGACTAAAAAACATTGCAGAATACATATGTTTTATTGGAATAATCATACTGTAGTTTATGGGAGTGTTGAGGTCCCGGGGGGTACATGACCTACGGATGGATGGGGATGGACGTCGAGATTTTACAGTCTAATCCACTTACAACGTAGGCACAGACAGGTCACAGATCCTATACTATGGGCAATAACATGAGGAACATGACATTAATAAGGCCTTCTAGGCCATTTTATTGCTTGAAATCGCACTACGAACATCGTCAATGCGATATTAGAATAAAGTGAAATTTTTAAGATTTCTTCAATTGCGCACCCTGTTATATGGGGATTTTGCTAAAATGTTTAGACAATTCAAGGGCCAAAAACCCACCCATGTTGGAACATATGCATACCCACATTATATTATTATATACCCCCTAATACTGTATGCCTCACCCCGGGACTGAGGCTCGAAACGCGGCGAAAGCCAGCGAGGCTTGAAACGAGGCTCGAAATGTGGATTGAGTGGCCAAGCTTCTCAGTCAGTTCTCGTTAGACAGCTGAAGTTAAGCTTGGTCGTGGGAGGTTAGCATCTGGATGGGTGACTTTCCAGATGGGTGACCAAACAACACACTAGGACGAAGTGACGTTAAACTAGGGATCCCATGCATGGATGCGGCATGCATAGTAAGCCTACATTAGCTGAAAAAGCTAGGAATAAAAGCCTACTCAAAATAAAGTAACAACAACAGCAGCAACAACAACAACAACAACACTCGATACTCAAGTTCTTTGTAGTACGTCATTGTAGTACCTCTACGTCAGACACTCTATCCTGCCAGCTACAATCTGGCGTACATGCTGCACTCAAGACCTATTTAGCTTGCCGAAGTGCCGCAAACAGAATGTCATGTATTCTGCGGAATACAATACCGATGGCAGTTGCGTAGTACACTTTTACCTTTGTTTTTGTATACAACCTATAGTTTAATAGCTCTCACATGGCTCGATCGAAATGAAATGATCGCTAACCCAGAAAAATTCCACGCACTTCTCGTAAAAAAAGATCAAACGGACACCACAGGGCATAGTATTTCTATTCAAGGGAAAACGATCAAGTCTGAATCTTCAGTAAAGTTGCTTGGTGTAAATCTCGACCATAAACTAAACTTTGATTTCCACATATCTGATCTTTGCAAAAAAGCAGCAACCCAGCTAAATATACTAGAACGACTGAAATCTTTTCATGGTTTTGCGCAGAAGGAGGTACTCGTCCAAAGCTTTGTCTTCTCCAACTTCAACTACTGCCCTTTGGTATGGTTTTTCTCTTCAGCTAGATCCATGGATAAGATCGAAAAAATACAGGAGAGAGTCCTACGTTTCCTTTACGAACGCCACGATTCTTCATATGAAGAATTGCTTGGCATATCAGAAAAATGCACAATGCATGTAAATAGGCTAAGATACCTCTGTATTGAGATCTTCAAGACTGTTAACCAGCTAAATCCTAAATTCATGCAAAACATTTTCGAAACAAGAATCTCCAATCGACCTTCACGTCGACCTAATGATTTGCAGCACTATAGGCCCAACCAAACAACGTTCGGCTCAAATAGTCTTAGGTCTCTTGGACCGCAGATCTGGAATCGTTTGCCAGATGACATAAAATCAGCAGATAATCTAGTCCAATTCAAAACACTAATTAAGAGCTGGGATGGGGCCACCTGCAGATGCAATGTATGTCTTCGTAATTAATTCTTTATATAATGTATTTAAAATTTTTTATAAATTTTCCGTTAATTCGTATTTTTCCTTAAATAATCGAATTAGACTAGTTGCATTTGTAGCTAAAAGTAATTTCGATTTAAAATAAAAGGCACACACTCACACACGCACACACAGTTTAACCAACTTTGAACGAAGAAAAGAAAAAAAACAGTATTTCTAATACCATATTAAGACGTAACACTTACTTGTGGGCTATTTCATGAGTTGCTACAACAGCAGTCATCAGGCCAATATCCTTTACGACACTACGGCCAGATTGACACATGCCAACAGAAGCAATACCTAAATGACATAATCAACATGCATCAAGATCAGCAGTAAACCCTTCTGTCCTTTCATAAGAAACCGATTTATAAAGAAACCTGGATCTACTGAAGACACTAGAACATTCAAGAAACCAAAAGAACTAGATTTAAATTATCAATAAACAGGTGATACTCAAACTATGTTTCTAAGTGGAATAATAATAATTTTACAATATAACTAATTTCCAACAACTTTTCTGACATCATTCTTGCCCTTTTGTTGTTTTGTTTGATTGAAAACTGATAGTTTAAAAATTTGTATGGTATAGCTCTATTCCTTCGTAAAATTAAAAAAAATTCAAGAAACCCTCTTGGAAATTTTTAGTACTAAAAACGGGTTGGAAATGATCAAAAATCAAGAAACTTCTGTGAACTAACCTGGTATTTGGCATCCATTAGCGCATCCATCCCTACAGGAGGAAAACAGTAACAAAATAAGCGAAAAGTGCAATCAAGATTCAATACTATGCTATGTTGTTGTCATGCTATGATATCATATGATATTGATGAAATATCATAAATATTATTATCGATGATAATTATCTTGATACTGATAATGAGATTGATATATTGATTATTACTGATACTTATCAATATCAATATCAATATCAATATCAATATCAATATCAATATCAATATCACTATCACTATCAATATCAATACCAATATCACTATCACTATCAATGTCACTATCACTATCATTATCACTATTACTATCAAAACCAATATCAATATCAATATCAATATCAATATCAATATCAATATCAATATCAATATCAATATCAATATCAATATCAATATCAATATCAATATCAATATCAATATCAATATCAATATCAATATCAATATCAATATCAATATCAAGGTCAATAATCAATATCAATATCACTATCAGTATCAATATCAACATCAATTTCGATATCGATATCAATATCAATAGTCAGTATCCGCATCAATATCAATATCAATATCAATGTCAATATCAATATTTTGAAATTATCAATATCTAATCCTCCGGATAGCTTTTTGAAATAATCCACACTCGAACTAAATTTGAGCACTCTGACGAAAACTATCTTTTTCTAGACTGTTTTTAAATATCGAATCTAGAAGCTCTAGAAATGTAAGCATTATATAAATAGTATATATAACTGCATACGCCCATGCAAAATACAACACATGTAACATAATGCAAAAAATTACTTTCCTGAGCTTATTATATTCCAATACTTACTTGGTATAAAGAACAGCATTATCAACATGCAAAGGATCAGAATCGTTTGAAGGGTTGTTCTTAGGTAGCCAGTTATTAAATTTGTGAAGCAAATCGAGCATTGATGCTGCACCGGCGAACTACAATCAACAAATTTCTGTTTTAGTTACTACATTGACAATACTCGTGCATTAAGTTTACATTTGAACTCTCAGAAATCTTTAAAAATTATCAATCCCCCTCTTCAAAAGTTTTCAAAGGTAAAGGTAATGAAAGGTAAGGAAAGGTTAAACATTTTCAAACAGGTCTGGGTCGACGAGACATTTTTCTGGAAAATGGTGGACATGTTTAGACTTGAGTCGTAGTTATCGCTATTGAAATCAACTGCTGGACGCTCAAACTACGACTCATAATTGACCGGTTATCTTTTCTTGACTTACTTTTTCTGCCTCGTTCTCAAATTATCATGGTCCATGGCTACAGTGATGTCAACGGTAAGTGGTTTTAAGTCAACCAGGTCAAAAATGCCGTGAAAACAACGTTTCTTTGTCTTAAAAACTGCAGAAAGCTCTTTTCAACCCAGCTTTATTCGATATTTATTAATTTTTTTGCGAGATTTAGTACTAAAACGGTTGCCGAATAGGGCTCGTATGTTTGTTGTGAGGATGCAATGAACCAGCTAGACTTATTATATTTGTCATAGTCTACGCTCTTCTAACCCCATCACCCTGCTCCAACTACTTATTGGGATTCCTTACTCAAGATGTCCACCATCTTCCAAAAAATGTCGCGCCAAACCAGACTTCTAGACTTATTACCTTCCACCCACTCTTTCGGAAACATCTTCTAACAACTACAACAAACATACAGCTGTTTCCTCAGAGTGATTGTAGTTGGAGCGGGGTGGTGGAGTGTGGAGGAGCGTAGACTACGACCAATGTAATACGTCTACCAGACCTCTTTGAAAAGGTCTGTCGGAGCTTCTGCAATGATGCTCAATTTACTAAAGTAATACATACCAAATCCTCATCCAATAAGACAATACGTGTCAGATAAACATTGATGGGCCAACTTAGTGTTGGGCCAGTAAAGAACGAATTGATCTGAAAAAGAAATACAGAGTTTAAGAACGCAGAAAACTTCGAATCAGAAAGTCAATCAGAGACAACAATCGATCAATCAATCAATCAATCAATCAATTAATAAATCAATCAGCCAACGAATCAATCGATCAATTAATCAACCATCCATAAATTACTCATTTAATGAATGAATGAACCAAGCAAACAATCAATCATAAAATTAATAATTTGATCAATAAATCAATCAACCATCCATCAATCAATCATAAAACTAATCAATTGATCATTGAACCAATCAATCAATCAATAAGTCAATCAGTATACATCATTATCGTTCAGTCAATAATGATGAAATCGTCCGACAAGCCATACAGTAGCTAAAGGCCTTACCAAAGACATAGAACAGCTCAGAGAAAATAACTGACTCACCAAATTCCCTTGATTTACCAAATATGAGTGCAAGAAATCTTTGCCATAAAACTTCACCATATTTACATCTGCAACGATCATTAACTCCATGTTTTTCTCCTTTCTTTTACTGTTTGGTCGTCTTTCTCTTGGCAAAGAGCGTTTCCAGTCTTCAACATTACCTTGAAAGAGAAAACATAAGATGAATCAATAACGTTATTTAATTACCTCCAAAACGTGTTGTTTAGAAGCTTGTCTTCTTGTCTAACGTCCTGGCTAAACGATCAAACATTTTGGTCAAAATTTGAAATTTGCTTCTCAAGCAAAATGTTTGACCGTTTGGCAACTTCCAAAAACATTGCTCGTCCAACACTTTTTGCTTGCGTCAATCAATAAATATTTTGATCGTTTTCAAAAACATCACGCTAGAAATTTTCTTACTTTTCTTTACAAGCAATGTTTGATCGTTTGGCTGTCTGTCAAACATTGCTTGTCTTGCTTCAGCAACTTCCAAAATTTTAGTTATCAGTTTGGAAACATATCAACATAAGAACATAGGGGCCCTATGGCCGTGTTCGAAGAACGACTCTGGTTGAATATTGCTATTTCGGTCAAATGATGAAAGATGTTAATCGGTATGCACAACAATGACGATAATGATTATCATGATAATGGTGGTGGTTATGATGATGATGTTGATGACCACGATGATTATGATGCTTGTTGGTAGGGGTGATTATGGTGGTAGTATGGATGTAGTGGTGGTGGTAGAGGTGGTTGTGGTGCTGAAGGTAGGGGTGCTTGTGATGGTTGTGATAGGGATGATCGTTTTTGATAGAGGTGATCGTGGTGATGGTTGTAGGGGTGGCTGTGGTGGTGGTTTTAGGGGCTGGTGGTGGTGATAAGGGTGGTGGTGGTGATGGTTTTAGGGGTGGTTGTGGTGGTGGTGATAGGGGTGGTGGTGGTGATGGTTGTAGGGGTGATTGAGGTGGTGGTGATAAGGGTGGTGGTGGTGATGGTTTTAGGGGTGGTTGTGGTGGTGGTGATAGGGGTGGTGGTGGTGATGGTTTTAGGGGTGGTTGTGGTGGTGGTGATAAGGGTGGTGGTGGTGATGGTTTTAGGGGTGGTTGTGGTGGTTGTGATAGGGGTGGTGGTGGTGATGGTTGTAGGGGTGATTGTGGTGGTGGTGAGTTCCTTTAGATCTTGCCGCAGCCACACTATCAATGATAGTGATGGTAATCATGATGATGATGATGATAATGATGATGGTGATGATGATTATTATTATTATCATTATGACGATTTTTATGGTGAGGATGATAATAACGAAGATTTGTTTTGAAAACTGGTTTGCAATTGCCGCTCTTTGCCAAGACTCTTTGATTAATGTTGAAAATGCGTGAAATGTCATTTACCAATCCAAGGTGGCAATTTGCCAGTTTCAAATGGTAAACAGCCATGAGTCAGATGCAATCAAGCTTGTGCGAAGAGAAAAATTGTCACATGACCTTAAATCGACAAAGGGGCTTGTGAGGAACTAACCGCAAATTGCGCATAAATGGCCGAGACAATGGCCCTAATGGCATTGTTGAGATGCTTATACTATTGTTACACGTTTTCCATTGTTCAAGCGTTGGTTAGTCAGTGAGTTAGTTAGTTAGTTAGTTAGTTAGTTAGTTAGTTGCAGCTGAAGTTAAGTTTGGTCGTGTGACTTTCCAGGTGGACGACTAAACAACTCACTCAGCTGTCCTTCGGAAGGGACGTTAAACTAGGGGTGCCATGCCTGGATGCGGCAAGCATAGGAGGACTAAATTAGCTATGAAAGCTAGAAATAACAGCCTACTCAAAATAAAGTAACAGCAACAACAACAGCAAAAACAAAGATATATACCCCCAATCAATATGTCTTGACATCAGTTTCAACATATTTTGTTCATGATTCTAGATAATCAGTTTGGAAACATCAACATATGAAAAGTATATTATTTGTGTCATGAAAAAATCATGTGTACTTACTTGTTACGTCATCAAACGCATTTTCTGATGAAACTGATCGTCTGTAAATAACGTGAGCACCATGGGAATCATGACTTCTTTTAACGTTTGCGATGTGACTTGGAATTGAAGAAATGAGGAACGTCCCTTCCTTTCTTGAAATCATCCCACTCTGAAAAGATATAAGGTACAACAAATGACTGGACAGAAAAACATTAGCTTTATCTTATCTCGAAAGTCATCAGACATAAAATAGTATTTCTGCTGAATATATACATTGGAAAATTATTGATTAATAGCAATACGACTTGGAATTTATTTTAACCTTCATATTCGTACTTTTGCTGTTTTACAACATACAATGCATACACAATACTAACGAAAAATATATCAAAAGCAAAGAAGCAAATGACTTAATTCCGAATTCCGAAGACCAGTAAGAAGACCAGTAGGAAGACCAAGAGAAACATGTCTCAACACAGTTAACAAAGATCTAAAAAGCATAAATCAGGAGGTGAACGAGAACTTAAGAGAGAACTAGCTCAAGATAAAAAGACACAGAAAGATGTTGTAGAACGCGTAATGTCCATCTGAACGGAACAATTAATGATGATGATGCGATGATGATGAATACGACTTACCAATCCATTAGTATGATCCAAAACAACTTTCGACTTAGCGTCAGAAGTAATTTTTCCTTTATAAGGAAGGTAGTACTCAGTTAGGCAAAAACTTAAGGAATTTCTAGTACTGGACCGGAGACTACTAAGGAATCTGACGTTTTCTTTAACCTAGCATTTCGATTTAAAAGATGAAGTTTTGAATTAACAGAGCAAGCAATACTTATCGCCAATGGTTTTCAATCAGTATTCATTTCTACTCGTCTTATGACACCTTTATCAGCTATATTTCCTTGACCATTGGTTGTTTTTAAGAATCGCAAAGTAAGAAGTTAAGGAATTGCTAAGGAATATTGAGTACGCAATTTTGGCCGTCAGTTAAGGAATTTTCAGTACTGACCCTGGGCCGAACTTCCTTATAAAAAAATGCGTGTATAGTGTAAACGGGGCCTAAATGGGGTTATATTATGAATTACATAACTTTGAGAAAAGTGGAAACTTCTATGGAAGCACTTAAAAGCTCTTTTCTTCTGGCACTCCTAGGAATATAGGCACCAGAAACAGAGCTAAAAGATTGTCCAAAGCGAAGTTTTTACGCATATGTGAATGGAGATACCGAAATAGAAAGCGTTTTGAAATATGTCCACATCAGACAAAAAGGCCGGTTCTGTGTAGCAAAAAAGAGTTATGTTTTCCCACTGTATTATCATAGATTTCGGCAGTTTGCCTCCACGTATAAAGGGAAGCGGGGTGTTACACGCTTCTAAAGAAAGTATATCCATGAAAAAGATTGTCAAAAAAAGTTTCGAACAAATTTTCCGGAGATTTTAAATCTTTCGGACGGTTAAATTTTCGGACAAACTTTTGTCCGCAAGAACAATTGTCACATGACCTAAGATCGACAAAGGCCGTTTGCAGGCCGCCATTGTGAAAAACCAACCGCAAATTGCGCATAAATGGCCGAGACAATGGCCCTAATGGCATTCTTGAGATGCTTATACTATTGTTACACGTTTTCCATTGTTCAAGCGTTGGTTAGTCAGTGAGTTAGTTAGTTAGTTAGTTAGTTAGTTAGTTAGTTAGTTAGTTAGTTAGTTAGTGACACGCCACCCCACACCAATGTGTTCGAAATTCTTCGAACACAAAAATCATGTACACTTACGATCATTAAGTGTTGATTTATTGACTTACTCGAAAAACTTACTTGTTACGCCATCAAACGCATTTTCTGAAGAAACTGATCGTCTGTAGATCACATGAGCACCATGAGAATCAGAACTTCTCTTAAAGTTTGCGATGTGACTTGGAATTGGAGAAATCAGGAACGTTCCTTCCTCTCTTGAAATCATCCCACTCTGAAAAGATATAAGGTACAATAAATGACTGGACAGAAAAACACAAGCCTTATCTTATCTCGACAGTCAGCAGACATATAATAGTATTTCTGCTGAATATATACATTGGAAAATTATTGATTAATAGCAATACGACTTGGAATTTATTTTAACCTTCATATTCGTACTTTTGCTGTTTTACAACATACAATGCATACACAATACTAATGAAAAATAATACTAAAAACGAAGAAGCAAACGACTTAATGCCGAATTTCGAATTCAGAATTCCGAAGACCAGTAAGAAGACCAGTAGGAAGACCAAAACCTCGTCCCCAGGGTGAATAGGCCTCTACGTGAAACTCCGCTGTCCATATTTGACCCTGATATCGGCCTTGTCTATTCGCAATTTGATTAGCTGTTCAAACAATAGAAATTTTAAGTGACGTCACAGTTTCTTCAAAATTTCCCACCAAAATATGCCGAAGACTATGTAAAAACCATATATAAAAACCAAAAAATTATGCTATATGAGATATTGTATCTTGCCTAACAGTTATCAACGAAATTCTTTGCATTTCCTTTCTAAGAACATCTGCTTTCGGAATCTACATCTTGTTTTTATAGCTAGGCCAAAATTGCCAGTATTTTGGCAGATTCTGTGGCCGGTACCAGGGCCAAAATCGATTTGACGGTTGAGATTCGAGGAAATTCGATTTGGGGCCTGGGGACGAGGTTGGGAAGCCCAAGAGAAACATGTCTTAACTCAGATAAGAAAGATCTGAAAAGCATAAATCAGGAGGTAATTGAGAACTTCAGAGAACTAGCTCAAGATAGAAAGGCACGTAAAGATGTTGTAGAACGCGTAATGTCCATCTGAACGGAACAATTAATGATGATGATGCGATGATGATGAATACGACTTACCAATCCATTAGTATGATCCAAAACAACTTTCGACTTAGCGTCAGAAGTAATTTTTCCAGTGCTTGTGTTACACGCTTCTAAAGAAAGTATATCCATGAAAAGATTGTCAAAAAAAGTTTCGAACAAATTTTCCGGAGATTTTAAATCTTTCGGACGGTTAAATTTTCGGACAAACTTTTGTCCGCAAGTTTGATCGTCCAAAACTTCTTGATTTAAATGTACTGTGAGTTACCTGTTGAAGAGTTTTCAGCGCCAAAAATACTCATCAGTTCACTAGGTGTTAATCTTTCATGAATATCCTACACAGAAAAATACAGGATAAAACGTATCATGATTTGTAAGAGACAAATAGCCCCTGGGCCTGAGATTTTCACGTGGATGTTTAGATATAAGCAGTAGCAAGTTATCGAAGGTTATTTGACTTTGCAAACATGCAAGACCTGCTTGCCAAACAATGCTGGCCTAAAAAAAATCGGTTTTTGAGATACATTTCTAAAAACACGAATGCACAGAATACGATTTTGGCCTGATGTCGTGGAAACATTTCGACCAACCTGTCCACATATGTTTTATTGTTGATATTGTGCCCGATAAAGCGGCTGGAAAGTTCTGGTAAGCAGGTTTTTGCTTTTGGGAGCCTTTATATTATTGTTTATTTCAATATATCATTTGGTACTCCATATTTATCGTTTTTGTACTTCCTCTTTTCAAGGTGAGATTAAAGAAGACTGCAGAAAATGAAACAAGGCGTACAAGAGAAGGAAGAGAAGGAAATGCGCTCAATTAACTTTAATACAATGTTGAACTCTAGCATGCATTCTCTTTTTTAAAATTGGGAAGTTTTAAAAATTGCTGAGCAGGGTTTTTCCAGAAGGTGGCGGAATAACGGCGGAATGAATGCGGCGAAATGGACGAAATATAAGTTTTTCTTAAAACCCTTGAAAGATTCTGCTAGAAACCTTCAAGCAGGGTTTTCTAAAAGTCTCATAAAGGTTTGTTAATGAATTTGTCGAAAACCTAAGCAGGTTCTTCAAAAAACCTTCTCTCAAGGGTTTTTGGAAAAACCTTTGAATGGGGTTTTTCAAAAGTCTTGAAAAGGTTCGAAATATGTATGATTTTGAAAAACTTACCAGTCAAGAACTTACCATGTACAGACCAGGTTGAGACAGTCCCCAAGCATATGGCAAGCAAGACTACATTCCCTGTCATCTTTAGCGTGTTTCCCTCTGGAACTAAACATAAAACTGTAGTAAGACGATTAAGTCTGGAGTTAAGTGAGATATTGTTCGAATGTAGATAGCAGCTTGAACGAAGGGCGGTTGACCTTGAATCGTGCGTAAAACTAACTATAAATTGTGATATTGTAATTTAATTCGGTTTTTGCTTTCGAAAAAGTGTGAACAAAGTGTTGGCGATTCTTGTACTTTTACACTTGCTGTCAGAACTCACATTGGGAACGACAGTGAACTGAAACACTTTGAAGAAAGTTTAGGTCGGATAAAAACACTTATCGCTGATAAGAAACACCGCTTACTAAAAGCTCTACAGGTAATTTGAAACGAAACGTAAATGATTCTATTAAAGGGTTAAATGCCCGGCAAATGGGTTAAAAGGGACAAAAATATCCAAGGGGACACCAGGGATTGAACCATAGGGAGCTCTCGATCTGCAGTCGAATGCGCTATCACTGAGTTATATCCCCTTGAGCTATATCACTGAGCTAACCGAATTCCCCCATGTTGAATAGATGGGATTCGAACCTGGAGTGCATGATCAGAGAGCCAACGATTTCGGCGATTTCATTGAGCTCTATAGCTCAGTGGAAACGTCGTTGCCTCTCTGATCATGCAATCCAGGTTCGAATCCCATTTATTGTTAAATGCCACTTGTCGAAAAATCTATCGCAGTGTTTGCCATTGGTGAAAAATGTGATATTAAAGAAAGGTGTACATTGTCTTGAATTTATCACGAACACGTTAACTTAACATATAACAACAATATATTTTGCTTTAAATTTATACCAAATCCAAATTCATACCTCCAAAATTTGCGCTAAGATGTTTTCCTCTACTGTAATCCGCTTCGTTCCACTGAAGGTTCACCTGGATGCTTCTAAGAGGAAGAGCAAATGCCTTAAAAAGTCGCTTTCAAGGACAAAAGACAAAGTTGACGATCTTGAAAAATCAAACGTGGTATACAAAATACCATGTAGAGATTGTCCTAAATCATATATAGGACAATCGAAAAGAGAGACAGGAACTAGGCTCAAAGAACATAAATCGAATGTGACCCATGGTCGAACTGACAAAAGTGATCTTGCCAATCATTGTTGGACTGAAGAAAACCAGATGGATTGCGAAAACATTTCAGTGATTGATGAAGATAAGAACTGGAAAAACAGACTTGTTAAAGAAAGCATCCACTCAGTTCTATCAACTCCTGGTATCAATCAAGTATCTTACTCAATCCCAGAAATCTGGTTGAATAATATCAAAAGTTGCACTGAACGCAATTTTGGCGCCACAAATTTTAGAAATTGAGCGCCAAAAAAATTCCGAGCTTCCTCGCAGGTCCGGTTAACTCACACCTTTCGATCCGACCTTTGCAATAAATAGGCAAGAAACCACATTTCTCATTGCCCGATGATGGGAGACGGATCTCTCCCGAAACGTTGCCCAACTAAATATCAAAGGCTTGTCATGATAAGTGGTGACTATCATGTCTAATACAGTGTCAAAAAAAGCCTTGATAAGTCCGAATATATTTACTCAGTGGATATTCGTATCAAAGAGTGGATATTCGTATCAAAGAGTCGATATTCGTATGGGTACACCCAACTATTATAATACACCTTTTCAACTAAGAGCTCCTTTTTTCGTTTCTTCAGCACCTTCATTTTAGTGTTGAGGCAAATTTTTACACTTTTATTCCGTACGATATTGATTTTATAGCGATTAAAAGTTTAAAAAGTGATAAAGGATTTGACCGTTGAAAATCGCTAGTGGTGAAATTTACACATGCAGTCAGCTCTTATGACTCTTTTAATCGCTACAAAATCACAATTGTAAGGAGTAAAAGCGTAAAAAATTGCCTCAACACTAAAACGAAGGTGCTGATTTTGAATCTAAAGTCGAAATGTTTCTGTGACGAGGCCCTTAGTTGAAAGGTGTATTTTGAGACCGTGATCTGTGACGCAGGCTACACTACAACAAACACTTCACAAGGACACCAGAGCCTGTTCAAGAGTGAGGGGACTCACGCTAGCGAATCTATAATCGCCACTGTGGTGGATAATCACTACTGTGGTGGTACTATTTGCTTACTGTGATGGTAGTTTCTGCGTACTGTGGTGGATAATCACTACTTATGGTGGGTTACCACCCGGGGTAATGTCTGTGCAGTACAGTGGAGGCTGTGCAGTACAGTGGAGGCTGTTCAGTACAGTGGAGGGATAACATGATGCGTGTGGGGGGATAACATTGAGTACAGTGGAGGCTGTTCAGTACAGCGGAGGGATAACATCAGTACAGTGGAGGCTGTTCAGTACTGTGGAGGGATAGCATCAGTACAGTGGAGGGATAACATGATGCATGTGGGGGGATAACATCAGTACAGTGGAGGCTGTTCAGTACTGTGGGGGGATAACATCAGTACTGTGGAGGGATAACATGATGCGTGTGGGGGGATAACATTGAGTACAGTGGAGGCTGTTCAGTACAGCGGAGGGATAACATCAGTACAGTGGAGGCTGTTCAGTACTGTGGAGGGATAACATCAGTATAGTTGGAAGTTATGCCAAGATAAACATAAATGGACGAAGAATGTAAATCCTTTTTGCTTGAAGCTCCCTCAAAGAAAAGCAGTAGCCCGAAAAGCTACTTTGATTGTTATTTAGAAAGTTTGGAAGCTTGCCTAGTCTTGGAGAAGTTGAATGATGATGGAGATCTCGATGAAGATCTTTCCAAAAAAAGATCGTAAGTCAACATTTTGGTTATTGGCGAATGGCGATATCGATTTGCATTCTGAAATGAAGATTATGAAGATCGCACAGAAAATATTATTTCCGATGTGGTTGATAGGAATTAAACATCGTCTTGCTTCTCCATCCTTACGATCTTTTTTGGAAAGATCTTAATCGAAATCTCCATAATCTTTCAACTTCTCCAAGCCTAGACAAGCTTCCAAACTTTCTAAATAACAATCAAAGTAGCTTTTCGGGCTACTGCTTTTCTTTGAGGGAGCTTCAAGCAAAAAGGATTTACCTTCTTCGTCCATTTATGTTTATCTTGGCATAACTTCCGACTATACTGATGTTATCCTCCACAGTACTGAACAGCCTCCACTGTACTGATGTTATCCCTCCGTTGTACTGAACAGCCTCCACTGTACTCAATGTTATCCCCCACACGCATCATGTTATCCCTCCACTGTACTGATGTTATCCTCCACAGTACTGAACAGCCTCCACTGTACTGATGTTATCCCCCACATGCATCATGTTATCCCTCCACTGTACTGATGTTATCCTCCACTGTACTGCACATCCTCCACTGTACTCAATGTTATCCTTTAACTTAACATATAACAACAATATATTTTGCTTTAAATTTATACCAAATCCAAATTCATACCTCCAAAATTTGCGCTAAGATGTTTTCCTCTACTGTAATCCGCTTCGTTCCACTGAAGGTTCACCTGGATGCTTCTAAGAGGAAGAGCAAATGCGCATACGACGGTATTAGATGCCTTTTAATAGGGCTGGACACGCAATTAGCTATAACATAAATCGTATTAGAGGATTTGTTAGGATTTAATTAGGGCAATATACTTCTGAATACAACGTAATGGCAGTGAAAAAACAATGCTCACTATTGATGCTAGACTTGCTCCAAGTCTATTTCTTAATATCCTTCTCCAAAGGTCCACCATTCCGTGTTAACAAAGGAGAGTGCCAGAGAAATCTATATTGATGCAAACAAAGAGTGGATATTCGTATCAAAGAGTGGATATTCGTATCAAAGAGTGGATACAGTGAGAAAATCAGAGGGACAAGTGAGAAAATCCGTCGGTCTTTGTCTAAACAAAATATAAGGTGTACTTTTTATTCCCTTATTACACTTAAAAAGTCGCTTTCAAGGCCAAAAGACAAAGTTGACGATCTTGAAAAATCAAACGTGGTATACAAAATACCATGTAGAAATTGTCCTAAATCATATATAGGACAATCGAAAAGAGAGACAGGAACTAGGCTCAAAGAACATAAATCGAATGTGACCCATGGTCGAACTGACAAAAGTGATCTTGCCAATCATTGTTGGACTGAAAAACACCAGATGGATTGGGATAACATTTCAGTGATTGATGAAGATAAGAACTGGAAAAACAGACTTGTTAAAGAAAGCATCCACTCAGTTCTATCAACTCCTTGTATCAATCAAGTATCTTACTCAATCCCAGAAATCTGGTTGAATAATATCAAAAGTTGCACTGAACGCAATTTTGGCGCCACAAATTTTAGAAATTGAGCGCCAAAAAATTCTGAGCTTCCTCGCAGGTCCGGTTAATTTCACACCTTTCGATCCGACCTTTGCAATAAATAGGCAAGAAACCACATTTCTCATTGCCCGATGATGGGAGACGGATCAATCCCAAAACGTTGCCCAACTAAATATCAAAGGCTTGTCATGATAAGTGGTGACTATCATGTCTAATACAGTGTCAAAAAAAGCCTTGATAAGTCCGAATATATTTACTCAGTGGATATTCGTATCAAAGAGTGGATATTCGTATCAAAGAGTCGATATTCGTATGGGTACACCCAACTATTATAATACACCTTTTCAACTAAGAGCTCCTTTTTTCGTTTCTTCAGCACCTTCATTTTAGTGTCGAGGCAAATTTTTACACTTTTATTCCGTACGATATTGATTTTATAGCTTACACGAGTCTCAGTTCTGCTCATAAAATCTAGACCAACAACGACAGCAATTTGCTACACTGAGCAAGTTTAGAACAACAACAACAACTAAAGATGGTAGCTGCGATACACGCATTTTTTTTTATAAGGAAGTGCTTTATAATGAAGGTAGTACTCGGGCTGGCAAAAACTTAAAGAATTTCTAGTACTGGACCGGAGACTACTAAGGAATCTGACTTTTTCTTTAACTTAGCATTTCGATTAAAAAAATGAAGTTTTGAATTAACAGAGCAAGCAATACTTATCGCCAATGGTTTTCAATCAGTATTCATTTCTACTCGTCTTCTGAAACCTTTATGACCTATATTTCCTTGACCATTGGTCGTTTTTAAGAATCACAAAGTAAGAAGTTAAGGAATTGCTAAGGAATATTGAGTACTCAATTTTCACCATCAGTTAAGGAATTTTCAGTGCTGACCCTGAGCCGAACTTCCTTATAAAAAAAAATGCGTGTAACTGCGATTTCCCATCAACAAGGTACACTAATGTATTATACTCGGGTTATGACCTTTTGTTCTATACAGATAATTAATCGACTACCGTTCTCATGATGAGAACTCTGCGTTGTATTGTGGGACAATCTAAGTTTTATGGATCAGATAATCCTGTTAGAGACATTTGCATAGCAAGCTTGGTACAAGGAAATCGCCAATCAATGCACAAAGAAGCACTTGATGCTTGATTTCATAGCTGCGTCAAAAAGATATTCAATTGGGGGATGCGGAAAAATTGAAACCGCCCAAGAAAAGGCGTGTAATTCTTCACGCTAGTTAGTCTCGTTTTCATGCTTCAGTTTTTCATTCATTTTATTCATCCCTACATTCTTTTCTACACTTATTTTCTTCTTGTAAGTGTTACTTACGTTATAATACGGAATATTTTATCGGTATCTCTAAGTCGCATATTTTCAGGCTTCAAAGCGGATGAAAGCGCAAGTCATGCCACCTTTCATTGCGCAGGCACTCCGATCGACCTTCCAGGCTGGATTTCCACTTGTCTTTTTGGAAACGCGAACGGGAAAATTATCACGTGAGCATGCGCACGTTGCTCATCACATTTTTGCACAAGAGCGTTTTCCTGTCCGTTTTGTTACCGGAAAAAGTTCAACTTAGTTTCGACGTTAGTTTTCTTCGATTTCCCACCCTGTTATATCAAAATTTTGCTAAAATCATACCCATGTTTGGAGAATATCAGGGCCAAAAACCCACATGGGCAGCACATTCCTGTACCCAAACTAAGTATAGTACTTACCCCCTGGACTTACAGTATATCTTGGATTATTAAGATCATTGCTATTCTTTGTTAGTTATCTTGAATGCAATATGCAAAGATCATGGCTGCACTAGCGTAATCAAGGGGAGGGGCACAGTGGGCAGGTGCCCCCCCCCTAATCATTGCTGAGATAGGCTCTTTAGCCTAAAGCTGATGTAAAAATGTCATAGCTTCATAGAGATATGCATAGCTTACAGATTCATTATTTTTTATAAAATCGTGCACCAAGTAGTTTCTGTACGAATGGAAAATCTTGAGGGCCTAGGAGGGGGACTGCTCCCATCAATCATCAAATCTAGTTTAATTTTGGGTTCCTTTTCTCAATGCATTTGATGTGCCCATAGAAGTATGGATGTGCCCTACGCCCCACCCTTGCGCCCTGAAACCACACCCTTGCACTTGCAGGTGTGGTTTTTCCGAACCGCAGTGCAGTACAGCACTCAGCAGCAACCTACACAGTACACACAACAAAACACACTGGAAAAAGCGCAGTTTGGTTTCAAATTAAAGGAAAAAGAAAACTGCGATGATTATATCAGGTAGATTTTTAATATTTTCTATCCAAAAGTAATTTGAATTACATTGATTACCTTTCAGGGCACGTGCCCGTAACTCATTTCTGACTCTGAGTGAGTGGCACTGCCCTTTCTTTGTGGTGGCCACACGATGAGGTTAGGCCCATTCTCAGTTCTGACCATGACCAGTTCTCCAATCTGTTGCCAATGCAATGCGTAGATAGGCCAATCCACAGCCCACCATATTTTCACGGGGCCGATTTTGATTTTCTTTATCTCCATAGCTGTTCCAGAAAACCTAATCAATCAAATGGATGTTTACAACAAATATGAATTGAAAAACATTTTGCTTCTTGGCGAAAAACCTATCTCGAATTCTACGCGGACGCGGAAGAGAATCAAAGTATGTTTTGGGAGATTGGAACCGACAAAGAATTGCGCGAAAATGATTGGCGGAAAATTCAAACTTCAAAACACAACACGTGTGCAAGGTTGCCAGGTTACAAGCTGTGTCTTGCTGGAAAATATCGCTGAAAAAAAAGCCAAAAAGATGATCAAGAAGAAAAGAAAAAAGACCCATAGCTGAAATGACACGTGTCAGGTAGGCATAAATCTTACTTTCATTTGATTCATGTATTTTGCATACAAGAACAAGAATACAAAAATTAAATTTGCAATTTGGGCAACATATGTGTGGTATGGACTAGAAAGTGAAATCTAGGCCCAATGATGGGGACTAAAATGGGCAGAAGATTCCCCATGGGGGGGCACCTTGCAGGTTGGGCACTTGCAAACCTGAGTTTTTCAATAGAATAATAGGCTAACAATAGGATAGAACAATAGAAAGGGGCTCTTGCACACCGGAGATCTTGTTTAGGAACGCCATACTCTGCAAACAGGCCAGAAAAAGGCTTAGGCTTAACCAGACATCCTACACCTGAGGGGTAAAAGGGTCTCCTCAAGAAAAATATGGTGTGATTTTAAGAGCAAATAACCTGCAACATCATCAGAATTAGCCTATATCATAGATACCTACATACAACATCTATATTTGCAATGATTGAGGTATGACTGCCCCATTCCCCCTTGGCCAACTGGCTATACCACTGCCAGGGGTACAAACTTTTTTATAAGAAACTCTTTATAAGAAACCAAGACTCTCGAATGGTCAAAAATTTAAGAAACTCCAGTACTAAAAAATATAGACGTACGAAACTTTTCACCTTAAACAGCGAAAAATTTCTTTTCCGTGTTTCGTCTGCAATATCTGTGACAAGCAGACAAACTGGAAACCCATAAGCATTCAAATACGATCGATAAATGGGTTTGAAACATCATTCGGATAGAATAACTATGTTGCCAATATGGATATTCAAGAATATCTTAAGAAACATTCAGTATTCAAAATCTGAAAATTTTAAGAAACTTTCAGTACTGGTTAAATGTTTTAGTTTCTTATAAAAAACACGTGTATTTGTGGGGGATTTGTGGTTAGATTGTTACATTTGAACTTAACGTCGGACTAGAACGCCGTGGTCGCATGTTACAGTTTGCTGATGACACTTTTGGCCACACTGTCCTTCTGTCCTGACTGGCCCTCAAGCCCAGGGCTAACTGTCAACACATGAGCCTGCTGGATTAAGCCACAAAGCCACAGCACAGACCTTCAAGTGTTGCTCCTTGGCCGAACTGAAACCCCGGGGGTACTTCAATGTGTCCATGATTAGACGTGAATCTGGACTTTCGTATGATAGGATTTTCAAGGATTTCTGACCCATTTGCATGAAAATCGGGAAATTTCAAGCCCTTGTGTATGAATTTGGTTGATTTTAAAAAACCCTTTTACAGTACTAGAATTCACGAAAAGTCTCGCAAAATCGAATCTGACGGTGATTCTTCGCAATCAATGTGACCGAGCTCTGTTGTTGCTGCTAATTCATCGTTTCAAAAGCAAAAAACAAAGTAGAAAGGTTGTCAGCCACTTTGCGGTAAATCATAATGGGACCTTTTGGTAAGAAACTCCTAAAATACTAACCCATCAACCAGAATCGAGGAGAATATCAGACCCATGTGTAGAGAATTTCAGTCGAAAAAACCCATCCATGTGAGCGGCACGTCCAGTATGTCTACATATTGAAGTCCCCCCCAGGGGCTAACTGTCAAACACATGAGCCTGCTGGATTAAGCCACAAAGCCACAGCACAGACCTTCAAGTGTTGCTCCTTGGCCGAACTGAAATCTTGCTGACCTTGGTTTTGGTTTGATTTGATGAAATTTTGCTTACCAAGAGGCGAAAACTTTATTTAGGTACCTTCTTTTGCTTAAACTTGTATTTAATACACTAGCTTTTAGGTTAAGACTAAAAAATTGGGTATTCCACGACATGTAACCCTCGAGTTAAAACACCGGGAAGCACCAGAGGGAAATTGAGCGAAATTGAAGATGCGAAATATTATCTCGATGTAATGCAAGCCATACGTTTCGTGCAAACTTTTTACTTGACTCTATAACGCACATTGCATGTCTCGAAATCTTTCCAGAAAGGGCTATAGATTTGGCACTCTACTATTGAGATTCACCCTAGGTAATGTCTGCGCAGTATTGTGGAGGATGTGCAGTAATGTGGAGGGATTTTCGCAGTAATGTGGAGGGTGTTCAGTAATGTGGAGGGATATCATCAGTAAGGTGGAGGGATTTTTGCAGTAATGTGGAGGATGTTCAGTAATGTGGAGGGCTATCTTTCAGTAATGTGGAGGGTGCGCAGTAATGTGGAGGGCTATCTTTCAGTAATGTGGAGGGATATCATCAGTAATGTGGTGGTTGCGGAGTAATGTGGAGGGCTATCTTGAAGTAATGTGGAGGGCTATCATCAGTAACGTGGAGGGCTATCTTTCAGTAACGTGGAGGATGTTCAGTAATGTGGAGGACTATCTTTCCGTAATGTGGTGGCTGCGGAGTATTGTAGAGGGCTATCTTAAAGTCATGTGGAGGGCCCGAGTAATCAAGAAGCGCTCTCGTAGTAAAACAGTAAAACGTTTATATAAAGTAAAACAGTTATTAACCGTCTCGGAGCTTTTTTCGAAATACATAGCATATAGGGATATTTCTTTTGTATAATACCCACACATTTTAAATGGATCATCCAATATTTAAATTTCCAATAAGGCGAACGAGAGCCTCGGTTCAAAAGAAAGGATTTGGGAATTTCTCAGAGATTTCCGCGAAAGCAAGGAGTGGATTAAGGCCTATTTCCACTTCGTTCGCATTCGCTGCTCGCTGTTCGCTAGCCATTAACACAATGGGAAGGCGAAGCGATTATGATTTCCACTGCAAGCCAAACTCAAGCTTTGACTCAAAACTCAAAATTTTGACGTTTTAAGGCCTAATTGATCTCGAAGAAGGCTGTTTTCTGTTCGCTAATGAGCAGCCAACAACAAAGTTGCTAACGAACTTCGATTGCGAATGAAGTGGAAATGGGCCTTTAGACTTATTGCCTGAGTTGCGTCCTCTCTTTGGAACAGCAGTAACAACAACCCAGAGCTGCTTGCTCAGAGAGGTTGAGCTGTTGTGAAGTTAGTGGTTGGTTGTAGCATAGTCATGGTGATAGCGATTGGACTATTGTAATAGGCGAATCGCCCCTCGGATGAAATTTTGAATCGTCGGGCCGGCGTTTTCAGTTTCGGTTTCGCATCATTTGGTCTTGAGTTGATCAAGAACAAGGAGCCATGCTTTTCCTAGACATTCATTAAAATCAGTTCACTTGACTGAAGCAAACTAAACGATCGCACTCCTTTGTGTGAATGATTTTCCTCGATTTTCCTGACTTCCAGCTATTAGTCATCGCTTTGCGCGGGGTAAAAAATCAAACTTCGCTCTTTCGTGAGAAACCAGGGAGAGAGAAAAGCGAAAGATAAAACGTAGGCGTTAATTTAACAAAGATCTCCGATCTCATGTTTTGATTGGTGTGAATAAAACAGATGTGTTGTCATCAGCTAATTGCCTATTTATAAATTGCTTGTAGGTTTTGATGCTTCGCAAGAAGGAGAGAGAGATCACTGGAGTTTGTAGTGGTCCGACGTTCCTTGGTAAGTGCTTTTGTTTTTCTTAGTTACACGCTTTTTTTGTAAAGAACCACTTTATAAGGAATCTACACGTAGAAAGCCCGAAAATTTTAAGAAGTTATGCTACTTAAGAGAAAATCATTAAGGAACTTTTCAATATTGAATTCTTTTATTACTGTAAATAATCAAGAATTATAAAGCCGGTTCCATTCATTTGCAGTCGAAAGCCACATAAATTGTACGTTAGGCATGTATCAAATGTTTCCTCGAGTAGTCTCGAGCTTTTGCTCACACGCAAGTGTCTCTCTTTTATTGTTAAGACCACTGTGTGTGCAGTTAAAATTAAGGAACTATTATTGAACTACAATTGCCTCAAAAGAGGTCCAAAAATAAGGAACTTTGATAACTAGGCCTTAAGGTAGGTTCCTAATAAAAAAGCGTGTAGATTACATTAATTTAAAATGGCAAAACTTTGTTTGTAAATAGCGACTCGAAACTATGCTATGTAGATTGTTTTTAAAATTTTGTCGCCGATCACTAAGAAGGTCGAATTACACCTAGCTACCGTATATCCATATCCTGCATCGTTACTATAACTATTCTACGCTTAAAGATTAGAAGTATTGAAGAACGAAAATCTCAATATTGGGATCTCTATATGTCCCCTCGATGTCTCCCAGTTTAGCCATCTCGGAAACTTTGTAACCTGCGACAAAATTTGCACCTAGAGGCACATAAATGTTTCTGGTGGCAAACAAAACAGAAAGATTTCTTGTCTCCGCGACTCTGGGGAAATTGTTTTTTTCTTTCTTTCTTTAAAGTTGGTAACACTATTGCTTAAATTTAACAAAATTTTAGCTTATTCATGCCAACTAACTAAAAGGAACTTCTAAATTTACAATCTAAAACTAAACTTACAACATGTACAAGTAACAGCATCATAAATCGGTTAAATATTGCTCGCTTCGAGGCTTGCTTGTCACTCGCATGTTTGGCCAACCTGTGAGACATGCCGAATAGCTACAATGTCGCGCACGACATGTCTTTTAAGTTTTGCCACAGCTTTACTACCAATAATTGCCCCAGTTGCTTAACGCTGCCCACTGGGTAAAAATATAGTACTACGGAGCCGAAGAACTTTTGAAAACATATCTCTGTAGTAGTACCTCAATAAAGTTTTTATTGTCTATGGTTAAGCAAAAAGATAATGATTATTATCATGTTGCCCATCAAAGATAGGATTTTGGATTCACTCCCTAGAAGATGCATCCAGCAAAGGCTCAAAATCCGCCCGTTTTTATTTTATGGCTCGAAATCCGACTTGGAAAATTGATAGGAAATTTTTCAAACAAAAGGGCTCTCGAGGCTCTTTCTATATAGACCCTACGCGAAATTTGAGCCCATCTTATTGATAATTTACGCAGCGCAAGAGTTTGGTGAGACCATTTTGATAAGATTAATGATTTAAATGTTTAGTGTACATGTTCATATCATTAAAAGTTTTGTCCGGAATTGTAGGGGGGGCTACTATAGGGGCGCCAGAAGCTGCGAAACCGCGAAAAAGTTGGCTCAAAGCGCCAATCCGTCATAGAATAAATGGCTAAGCCGCTGCCGGTTAACATTACTCGTAAACATAACACTCTGATGGCTCAAACAGCTTTTCAATCGACATTTATCCGGTGGCTTGTTCGCTTGATCGCTTGGTTACTTTTCTTACTTCGTTTTCTAGTGCCACAGAACCCTCTTCACGCACATCCCTTGTCAAATTCAGCCTTTTTTCTGCTACAAAGCCGTAGACCCGCAGCCGCATACAAAATGCCACAAACCCATGTCAATACACACCAAAAACGCAAGCCGCAACTTTTTCTGAAGTCGCAAGCCGCAGAAAAAGCATTGCAAAACCCGTAAGCAGCACTGAAAATAGGGGTCGAAGCCGCAGGTAAAGAAGCGAATAGACTTTAATAGGACTTCATTTCATGGGCCTTAGGCCCCGCTTACACTATGCCGTTTTTTGTCAACAAGAATAAAGAGTAATTGTTTTTCTCTCATTCATTCAGCAAAGTGGTATCAAACTGTACCGTATTCAAGCGTTTACACTATGCCGTTTTCAGATGAAAACCAGTTAGCGTATTGTATTCATTTCGTGTCGTAATCATGTCGAAACTGTGCCGGCATAGTGTAGACGCAAGGCCAAAACGGTATAGTTTCGTATCGTATTCATCTCATACCGGCATAGTGTATGAAAAGCCACTGCATAGACATTGACGGCTGCTTCCCTGCGCTATTTGCCTCATGCCTTTAGCTTTGCCATGTCTATAGCATCTTCTTGATGTTCTGATTTTATTGCTTTTTGACGCAACTCGGATGTGAAACATCAAGCGCTTCTTTGTTCATTGTTTGACTGTTTTAGGATCTCGATTTCTATTGGTTAAACGCCAATCATGGTGCAATCAAATAAGCAAATGGGCCTGGTTTTCTAAGAAATCGTGTTGTTCCATGTAATCTTGTTGGTGATTAATTATATTGAATTGGATGAAATTTTCCTTGTAATAAGCTTTCCATACACAAGCCTAATGTAGTCTCTAACAAGATTACCTCCTCTATAGAACGTAGATTACTCATAATGAGAACAGAAGGCTATCGTTCAGGCTAAAGTAAGGTTCCTCAACCCCCCGAATGACAAGAAAGGCCCAGTGACAACAGGCTCATTACTGTCTATTTTTAGGGGGTCTTGCGCTGCAGGTTTTTATTCATATATTCTGACAGGCCTTCGTTGGTCGCTAACTGGATTGTCCCACATACAACGCAGATTCCTGTTCATCAGAACAGTAGTCTCAATTATTTGCCTAATGAATAAATATAACCCTGTATAAACTATGCGACCAACTGAAGTTAGTTAGTGCGTTATTCCGTTGTTGAATCATAGTGCTTCTGCACTTAAGAGGACAAAATCTAGACTCACTACATAAGTCCCACTACTTCCCTCGATATTGTTGTTGTTGTTTTCTACAATCGCTCAATGTTGGAGTGACAAATCAAAATAAGGGGAGCGTAAACTAAAGACTCGTGTCGTGAGTCTAGACAAAATCTGTCCAGTAGAGCTAGAGCAATCAAACTTGGCACAGGCATTGGCCAATGTATTAGGAGTAATGTTGGTAAATTGGGCGTCTCCCACTTCTATTATGACGTCATCGTGACATCATAATCAAAACATGCTATCGACGTCGGTCAAAAATCGACCTTCCTGGATATCAATATAAATCCAGAAATTTCTTTACATTTTGTTGCTAGTAACTATTTTCTATTACCTTGCAAAGACTAAGTCAATTCTGATAAGATTTACCGGTAAAAATAGGCATTTATATGTGGTTTTATCATGACCGCTTTCCATATAAGGCAATGCCACGTGCCCCATTGTCATTATTTTGGAAACTTTTTTGTATCACATTGTATCTTATACATACAGGCTTAAAGTCAGCCTGGTTTGGAAGCTTACATCCATCACACAACAAAACAGTTACAAGAAAAGCTTGAGGGGGGTGGATTCCACCCCGCCCCCGGTAGGATTAGGGTTAAAAAAGATTGGTGTAGCCATAGGCGTACCTACCATTTGTTTGCATCAACAGCGAGCACTACTTTTAATTTTCATTACCATCACGTTTTATTCAGAATCCTAATAAAAACCACTCTGTATGTTGCCCTCTTTGATTCCTTACAAATACACTAATAAGATTTATATTATAATTGGAAACCTAGGCCTATAAAAAAGGCATTAATAATCGTCGTTTACTCCAAAAGAGCACCCAGGCGAGTCTTTAGTTGGACGAAGCGGGTGTAAGTAGAGAGGAAGAACGTCTTATCTCAAATTTTGCAGGTATGAATTTAGATTTGGTATAAATTTAAGGAAAAACAGTCGCTAATGTCTTTAATGAGATGGATCTGTACTCTTCTCCTTACACGTTTTTTTACACAAGGAACCTTTGGTCTGATTTTGGGCTAGAGCTCCCATATTTTTTAACAAAATTAGTTTGAAATTTCTTTGTAACGTTCCTTGCCATGAAGAACGTTTGAGTATCAATTTCTACAGCAAATTTATTGCTTGCTTCGCTTTTTTCTAATTTTACATAGCAATATAATTTTTTGTGAAAGCACGATTTGCTCACGAGGGGCATTTCACTCTTCAATAAAGTGTACGAGATTTCCATTAAAACAATGGGACTTCCAAGGAAAACAAGAGGACTTTCAGCAAGTGTGTACGAGATTTAAATGCAGCGATTTGCCCCTCGATTGCACATATGTTGTCTTATACATAAAGGTTGTTCTTATAAAAAAACGAGTATTCTCATAAAAAGAAAAGTGTGTAGATGTGTAACGGAATTAAACATTTGAGGGTAGAGTAAAACATCTTTTCCGAAGAAAAAATTCTCACCTTCTCATATTCCTTAATTTCTAGCTACAATCCATCATGAGAAGCCCCAAAGCTGTACTGTCGCTTGTAGTCTGTTGGTTGTCATGTTTCAGCAGTTTCTTTCACGCTGATGCAAAGAACCTTCAAAATCGTAAGTTACAACTTTTGTTTTTTTATGAAATTACAGTTACTTTTTCGTAGAGTTATTCGAAACTCCCCCCTCTCTTTTAAGCCCCCCTCTCTGCTAAGCCCCCCTCTTTAAGCGAAAATTTAAAATCAGCCCTCTTTCTCTGTCAAGCCCCCTTTTGTTTTGGCCACTCGATAGTTCAGTAGTAAGGCACTGGCCAAACGATCAAACATTGTTGGTCCAACATTCCAAATTTGCTTTACAACAAATGTTTGACCGTTTGGCCACGTCCAAAACATTGCTTTCCAACCGAAAATTCGCCAAATTGGTGGCGTTCAAAAACATTTTTTGCTTGACGCACGCAAAAAATGTTGGACGAGCAATGTTTTTGGACGTGGGCAAACGGTCAAACATTTTCCTTGACAAGCAAATTTCAAATGTTGGATCAACAATGTTTGATCGTTTGGCCAGGGCCTAAACGTACCAAATGAATGGAAATGTGTTTGACATCCCAAACTTTTGTCAGAATAGCTCGCTAGTCCAAAACCCTCGCCAAGCGATAAAAAATTTGTTGGTCAAACATTTACAATTATCTTGTCAAGCGAAATGCTTCACCGTTTGGTCACGTGCGTAAGCATTGCTCGTCCAGATATTACGTATATTACGTAGTCGTAGTTAATACAAAGCTTGTTATTCAAGTGCACCTGATCGCGAGACGTTGAATATTAGGGCCTAAAAACAGTATGAGTCACGTTCATGCTTCTTTTGAGCAAGAATCTTTCTAAAAATGTCTGAATTTAACGATTAAGTGGCACAAACATCCGAAAAAGGCTTGATATTCTAAGAACTTGAGGACTTTTTGGCGCACCTCAACTGAAGCTCCGCAGGCTCCGCGCGACCGAGATCTCTCATCTCGGCGAAAAGTGCCACACTCTGCAAATTGGGTTCTGACAACAACAACAACTTAAGGGGATGACTGCATCCAGACGCAGTGTGATCCCAAATCTCAATGCCTGTTGACTCGCTAAGGTTGCTAAACTGTTTCCTAGCGACAACAAGTTCATTCATTACTTCAAAATTTCTCGAGAGGATGTTTTGAAGTTGTTCTGTTTACAATGTTATTAGAAATAAAACCAACAACACACGAATTTTTATTAGATTTAGAGCAAATAATAAATGGCAGTAAAACAACATTCGCTCAAAATTTTCTTTCTAAGCATCTGTATTCTACTTACTAAGAAAATAAGCCAAATAGGCAATTGGATGTTAATATATTATTTACTCCTCGGTCCTTTAAATAAAAAGTACTCGAAATTTACTGCTACCGCCTAATTTCCTAACTTTATTTGCCCATTCATTCTATCATATCGTTGTTTCCGCGTGTGAAAAAGTAGGAAAAGTTTTCATTAGCGTTTTATCAACAAATCTCGCCATATTGACAAACGTTTTGACCAAATCACATCTGCTCAAATTTAAAATTTGCTCATTAATATAATAAACACAACATAAAAACTGACTATTCACTTTTTTACCATAAAAGGTAAAATGATGACGTCAGCAAAATGAGTGCTCCGCAGCAAAAATTTTTGCACTAACATAATCCTGAACAGATTTTACGAAAACTCGAGGAGTTTCATTGAGTAACTCTCAGTGGTTTAGAAATGATGTGGGTAAGTTTCTACCCGCAGCCCATTGCCCCCCCCCCCCCAGCCTGTGTAGGGTTAAGTCAAAGTGATCTATGAGATTAAAAACCTCCTTTCTTCCAAGAATTGTACAGTATCGTGGAAATTTTAAATGAATGACTTTTTATCACTGTACAGTATCCTCGTATTAGAAAAAGCACAGCTCGTATTATGACAGAAATCCAAGAAGAAGACAGTTTCTCGAGTTGAAAACAGCTTATAGTCAAAGCGATATTAAAATTATCAGACGAAAATCCTCTTTTCAACCAAGAAAGAACTGTATCGTGGAAATTTGAAATGAATGATTGTTTATTACTGTGTCCTCGTAAATACAGCTCATATTAGGACAAGAATCGACTTTTTATCTCTCGCAAGAGAGAAAAACCACGTGCTGAAAAATTGAATCAAATCAACTTTCTCAAAAAGCCCGAGAGCATCTCAGGCGCCCCTGATTCAGCGGTAATTTTGCCGTATTGCGCATGCGTTGGAGAAAAGCTCCTGAGCTTTTTCCGCTCAAGGAAAAATGGAGCTGTGCGGAAACCGGCCTTTCCACCTTTTCGCGACCAGCAAAAGCAGAACCAATCAAATTTCTTCATTTTTCAGTCTCACGACCAGATTCACAGGAGTGTAAATCATTCTCGCGTCTGCATTCTATGGGACCGGTCATTAATCATGACAAGGGTGGGGCCTAAATAGAAAATAGTGGAGTAACCAAAAAATATCACCTATATTAGATGGGGTGACCAGAATATCTTGAACATAAGGGTACATTATATTGCAAAGCCAGGGTACATAAGGGTACATTCTATTCCAATTCATTTATTGATATCAAAAAGCAAACTCAGTAAAATGGCCACACTTCTGTCGTCGAAGGAATTAATACACCTTTTATTACCATAACAGGCGCGAGGGTAGGGTATTTTTTCTCCTTTCATTATAGGGTAAATAAAATTTTATTCTAATAATTGATGGGTAAAATTTTTTAAAGAGCAATATACTTTTTCTTCAGACCCGACCTCGGTTATAAATAATGACCGGTCCCGAACGGTTCGACGGGTCGCACGATCAAATTCGCACTAGCGGAACCCGCCTGTCACAAATTCATGGGCTACGCTGAAGCTTAGAATCGCCAATTCACGTGCAAAAATTTCTCATGTCACTAAAGGCCCATTTCCACTTCGTTCGCATTCGCTGTTCGCCGCTCGCTTGCGAACAGAATACAACCTTCGTGGTCAATTTTAGGCGATAAAAAAGTAAACTTTTGCGAAAGCTTTAGCTTGACTTGCAGCGGAAATCAAATCGCTTCGCGTTCGCCTTTTTATGGCTAACGAACAGCGAACAGTGAATGCGAACGAAGTGGAAATTGGTTTTAAACCACCCACGAAATTGTCCCCATCGCACAGCCAGCCCTGTGTCATGGAAACTAGTTTTCGGCTTGTGGAATGGAACCAACAAAAACAGCCTCTTTGTTCGATTATGTTTGCATTAAGTCCTTCAAACAACTTCATATTATTGCTAGAATAACTAAGCAAGGGTTCAGCCGTGGTTTTTTGCCACATCTGTTTTGGTAAAATTTCACAGGACTACGCCTTATGCTGTGAAAATTCACTCTATCATTTTACAACGGCGATATAATTCTCGACTGTTTTACAATGAAGAGTCTGTTATTCCATTTTATACTCATCTCGCTGTCAAGTAAGTTGAATATCAATAATGTTGTATTAATTGTTATAGATACACGTACTTTTTTATAAGAAACTTATAAATTGACCCAGTACAGAAATTTTCAGATTTTGAGTACTGAAAGTTTCTTAAGAGTTTCTTGACTAACATAGTGGCAACATAGTTATACTAACTAAATGATATTCCAAACCCATTTATTTATCGTATTGGAATGCATATGGTTTTGCTGTTTTTCTGCTTGGCCCTGAAGTGCTTTGTTGCAGGTACACGTAGAATAGAAGAATTTTTTTCACTGTCTGATGAACAGTTTCCTCGTAAAAATTTCCAGTGCTGGAGTTACTTAAAATTTTAGCCATTCGACAGTCTGGGTTTCTTATATGGAGTTTCTTATAAAAAATACGTGTGAAATTCTTGTTCAACGTTGATTTTCCACTAGTGGCGTATTGCGTTTAAGATTCAAAACTGGAATGAGCAACCTTGTTTATATATGAATATGGAATATGAGCAACCTTGTTGCAACTTTTGATTTGCATACGTATAAACCCTGTATAAGCCTGAACCTTAATCGTTTCTGAAACCCTTGTCTTACAAGAACCAGTGAGCTATAAGAACCTAAAATTTTCACCGAGACTGACTGCTTTCCCTGACCGTCTAGTTTGAGGCGAAAATATTCCTAATCTATTCTTAGTTCTTCTGTTTTTAGAGGGTATGCCTCATTCAGTCCTGGAACCCCTCTTATGGAGGGTTTAATTCTGCAATCAAGGTAGAGAGAGACACCAGCTTTATATAGGAACGTAACTTGCTTTTCTGTGTTTTAATTCATTCCAATGGTTTTTTGTTATATTCAGCCAAGAAGTCTCTTTGGACTTTCGCTAAGGCAAGCATCAGTCAGTCCTGCACCCCCTCTTTTCAGCCCACGCTGCTCGCATGGGGACTCATCTCCTTGTGCCCTGGGTTCTTTGACTTTCTCCGGAGTGAAGGTACTTGTCTTTAATCAGTACGGGGTGGTGCACTCCAAGCAAATTGTTTTTTGACCAAGCTCTAGAATTCCCCTCCCAAATGAAACCCTGCTTAAAAAACGACATAAAGTACACTGCAAGAACGTAAAAAATGCACAACATTGAAGTAATTGTCCACTATAACAAAAGATTTCTTTTGACCTCCGGTTTTAAAAAAAGTGCCTTTTTTCGATACCCAGGGCTAGAAAAAAAGAGGCGAAATCGATATTCGGAAAAGCGTGCACATCCCGTCAGCAAAATTTGCTAAGGACCCCCCCCCCACCGGGGCCGATCGGTACAATGACTTCACCTAATCCACAACCTAATTTTCATACAGTGGGGTTGCTTAAATTGTTGTTGATCAGAAAACCTTAGTATCTTACAAGAGCCTTCTTTCAAGGAAATTTATGTGCGTTTATTGCCTTTTGAAATTTCAATTTATCGAAATATTATATTATCAATATAGCTACAAGTGTATACATATGATGCGGTTAGTTTAAATTTGTATTAAGGTGTTTACTGAATTCATGAATCCTTTCCATAATTCCTCTCAACGTGGCAGCGTTTGCCTATTCCTAGTTTCCAAGCTTAGTTTTTCGTAAATGTTTTGAAAGAAATCCGTCACTATGACTCTTGATATTTGTTGTTTTACAATGTTTTTGAAATAAAACATGTAGTATGTCATAGGTTTTATGTAGAGAGGTAAGGTGTTCCAAATATTGGTGGAAAAACACCAGCTTATCATTTCTTAATCATAACTCAACTGCCTCAACTGAGTGCTTAGCATCAGCGAAGTTTTGAGAGATGCTGTTCCCGTCATCGGGCTCGCAATCTCGCAACTCTGCTAGTGCGACGCTTTGGGGGCTTGCTCTGGTTAATGCTTTCGTCCAGCGCAGGCGCTAGAATATACTCTTTTAGCTCCAGAAGTTCATTAACTACGCATGCGCAATAATGTATTCTCGCTTCGCCTTTTTCTCGCATTATTAGACTTGTGACCCAAGTCATCGTTATTGAAATGTAACTGCTTGGTCACGAAATCGACCAGGCGATAAGTGGACCAGTTTGAGCAATCTCGGTTTAATTTTGTCTTGGTTTGATGATTGACAGCTAACTTGGACTTAAGTTATAGCTAAGTCTAACAGCGAATGAGGAGAAGTAGAAATGACTGCAACTTTTGTCGCGCGGTTTGGTTCAGCCCGCGGATATTCAACTTTATTCAACTTGAGACGTGATTGAAGCTTATCTCCAAAGCCAGTGCTTCGAACACGACGTAGAGCAGGATTATTACACGAGTCGCAATAATCGCTTTTCAACGGAGACTTACATCAAACCGAGACCGCTCAAACTGTTCAATCATGAGGCGATGTTTGAGCGTCTAAGCGATTCATTAGACTTATTACATTCCTCCCACTCTTTCGAAAAAATTGCTTTTTCCTAAGAGTAATTGGAGCTGGGTGGCGGAGTGTGGAGAAGCATAGACTACTGTGAATGTAATAAGTCTAGCGATTCATTTCAAAGGCGATCACTATGACTCATGTAATAAGTCTATGCACGAAGCAAAATCGCTTACAAAAACTCAAGTGCGTTATATTAACTCCTTTTAATCTAATCTCTGAGTTTAATTTAGATTAAATGTCTTAAGCAATTCATATATATTAATCGATTATTATATTTTCTTTCAGCTCATCTCTCCGCTGCGACTGCAAATAAAGAATTCAATTCAGTTAGTATAGCTTGTTTGTTTATGACGTCAGTACATTGTTTTTTATCAATTCTGATTTTCCATGGTAGCAGATTTTCAAGTTGAAAAATGTTAACTAAGAATCAAGCAGTCACGCTATGTTACTGTTAAACTACAAACGCATGATCTGAACCTTCGATATTGGATAATAAAAGCTTGCTGTTATCGTAAAAACATCTTGATCAAAAACTGCATAATTAGCTCTTCAATTTACCTTTTGTGATTGGTGAATTGTAAACGTGTTCCAGGCCCAAACGCATTTACTCGAATCCAAACCGCCTGAGTTGACTTCAAGTTTTTTTATAAGGAACGATTTTCCTGAGTTGAGGCTGGAGTTCGTTAATTTTTTAACAAATTGAGGCTAAAAGTTCCCAAAAACACCTTTATAAGGAACACGGGGCTGAAAATTCCCAAAAAATTAAGGAACTTTTATTAAGGAACTGTCGAGTCTCGGATGAAAAACTAAGAAACACTTTTTTCAAGAACAAGACGGGTTGTCCGAATAAGTAACAGAATGACAATATATTTCCCATCGTTCTTCCCCAAAAGGCTCCATTTATTTTTGAAGTTAGAAAACGAAGCAAGTTTATATGAATTTGCTGTTAAAACCAGTATGTATACATATCTCATGACAAGGAACAGTTTAAGGAACCTTCAGCCTCATTTTGTTATAAAATTGGGGAACTCCAGCCTCAACGCAGACCAAAGGTTCCTTATAAAAAAACGTGTAATATGCTTGAATCAGGGCCGTCGCTAGGACTCAACTACTGGGGGGGGGGTGTCGCTCAGCATTTTGCCGACAAAATGGGCGTGGCTTTTTAGATATGGGTGTGGCTTGGCTGTTGCTCTTTCCTTAGCCAGTTTGTTTTTGTTTCCCATGCATTGCACACAACCGTCAGGTCAGCAATATTATGCTTGAATCATAGAACATCATATAGAAATGGGGGACACACATGGGCGGTCTGGCACCACAATTGCAGGGTGGCTACCAAATCAAAAGGGCCCGGTTCAGGGTTTGACAAATAATGTTTCTGAACCACACCCACTAATAAAGAATTCATCTTAAATACGCTCAGTCGATATTAGTTATTATTTGATAGATGTGCTGAGGGGAACTATGCTTGCATTTCAATTTGAGAAACATACTTTAGCACTTTTTTTCGAGTTTAGACGTCTGCAAACTTCAAGTGAGAAGACTAAAATCTGCCGCCCTCCGTGTTTTGTTGCTAAACCCTCTAAAGCGGCTATTTTAGCAATTCGAGCACCTCATCTTTGGAATGAAAGAAATAGTCAACCCACGGAAAAGAAAAGGAAATACCTTAGAATTTCAAAATAAAACTGTAGAAACATTACTGTGTGTATAATGATCGGCTTTGCTCTGGTGAAGATTCAACCATCTTGTTTGCTGTGATAAGGAGAATGATTTTGCGTATGGTCGCAGCCGTCGCACTCACGACTGTAAGAATTCGGTGCATGTAGATTATCTTCTCGAACTTTCACGGAAAGGGCCCGTAATTTTTCTGTAACGCTCACCCATTAGAGGCCCCGGCTGGCGATCGCCACTTTGCCCGCCCCCGGGCCAGACCGCACCTAGGGACACACATGCAAGAGGGGTCCGGGGGCATGCTCCCCCGGAAAATTTTGAAAATTTGAACTCTAAAATGCCGTGTCACACAATCTTTTCAGCTGTTGAACAACAACATTGTAATCATTTGCCAGTTTGATTCTTGTATACACTGTATAATTTGAGACTAGTTGGATAATGCACTTTAGAGCGCTTTTCAGTTTGAAATAGGACTAAACCTCTAATTCTAGACATAGGCAGTCTTGGCGACCCCGTGTATTGTATCTCCATCCTGTTTGCTGCTGCGCGCTTATATCTGTTATGGCTGGCAAACTGGCATATACAGATACGATAAGCTGGTAAGGAAACACTTTCTCTCGGCATTTGCTCGCAGTTAGCAACCCCTAACTGTTATTGATACCTAACTTGTCGGCAGCTGTGGAAAGTGGATGCTAGTATTCGTCGGCAAGCTATGTGCTGATCGCTTTCCCGACATTTGCCGACACTTTTTTGTTTCTTTTGATTTGCAACATCTCTCGCCCTTAATTAGTATTGCCGAAAAATTCCGTTCTTCTCAAATTTGCCGACGGACGGCTTGCCTGGGGGGGTGTCACACCCCCCCACACCCCCCTTAGCTACGGCCCTGGCTTGAATACTAATTTTTACAGCTAATTTGCTCCGTTTCTAACTCTAATGATCTTCACTTTACCTAGAATATCCACGAAAATCTAACACCACGTGAGCTACACAGCATCTTTGGAACAGATGATCCGTCAAAATGTAAGAAAAGAGTTTTTATTAATTTCAGCTTTTTAACTTTATCTTTTGTGTGGTCTGTGTTTTGTAAAATTAATATTGATAAGCTACAGTTGTTATTCTCAAACAGTGATGTATCTCATTGAATTTTCAAAACATAATTTTGTGTCCAAAATATGTTTTTGAGAGAAAAAAGCCAGTTATTTATAATTAAACCGACCATCGATAACTTAGACGAAAACAACCAAATTTCTATCATGCTAATAAGTTTACATGTAGAATTTCAGCCCTTCAGCTACTGTATTTGTCTCATAGTTCAGCTTTTGTTCAATTTTTTCAAGCAATAGGATGCGCTTGCGCATAATGAGCAATTTCAATTTCATCCAACGGCCCAGCTTTCATCCTACCTTCCAGCGTGTATATGAGAAGATTTCATCCCTCCCATGTGAGACCCCACCTCTCAACGAGTGAGATCTCAATCTTGGGGCGGGTTATTTTTTTTCCCGAGGCAAGTGTTTAGGTTGATATACGATGTGACTAATATTATGCTTGTCTACAAACACAATGCTAAACCCATGAGCTTATCTTCTACATGAAGCATAATAAAATAATACAGTTCTGTAGTGGGTATCCAAAACACCAATACAGCGTCTTTTGCTAAACACCATTACAAAATCTGCCTGCCCATCTTTTCATCTTATTTTTCCTGTCTTTCTTCGTTCATCTTCATCTTTCTCTCTTTTCTTCTTCTTCTTTGTCTTCGTCTTTGTCTTCTTTTGCTTCTTCCTCTTTTCTGTTCACCTTCATCTTACTCTGATATTTTCTTCTTCATCTTTTTATGCTACTTCCTCTTCGTCCTGTTCATCTTAATCCCTCTCCTTACTTCTTCTTAATTTTCTTCATCTTCGTTTTCTTATGCTTCTTCTTCTTCTTGTTGTTCATCTTTTTCCTGTTCACCTTCTTCCTTCTTTCCTTTCTTCTTCTTCTTCTTCGTCTTCTTATGCTTCTTCCTCTTTGTCCTGTTCATCTTTATCTTTCTCTTCTTCTTCTTCTTCTTCTGCTTCTTCGTCTGCTTTCTTCTTCTGCTTTCTTCTTCTTCTTCTCCTTCTGCTTTCTTCTTCTTCTTCTTCTTCTTCTTCTTCTTCTTCTTCTTCTTCTTCTTCCTTTGTCTTCTTATGCTTCTTCTTTTTGGTCCTGTTCATCTTCCCTCTCTCTTCTTTCTTCTTCTTTATACTTCTTCTTTGTTCCTTCTTTTCAACTTCTTCTTCTTCTTCGTCTTCGTCTCCGTCTTCTTATGCTTCTTCTTCTTTGTCCAGTTCATCTTCATCTTCCTCTTTTCCTTTTCTTCTTCTTCTTCTTCGTCTTCCTCTTCTTATGCTTCTTTTCTTTGTCCTGTTCATCTTCGTCTTTCTCTTCTTTTTTCTTCTTCTTCTTCGTCTTCGTCTTCTTATGCTTCTTACTCTTTGTCCTGTTCATCTTTATCTTTCTCTTCTTTTTTTCTTATTCTTCTTCTTCTTCTGCTTTCTCCTCCTCCTTCTTCTTCTTCTTTCTTCTTCTTCTTCTTCTTCTTATTCTTCTTTTTCTTTTCTTCTTCTTCTTTCTTCTTCTTCTTCTTCTTCTTCTTCTTCTTATGCTTCTTCTTCTTCTTTCTTATTCTTTTTTTATCTCATTATCATGCTGTTCTTCTCCTTAGCATTGTTTTTGTGCTCTTTTCTCAATCTTCTTCTCAATGCAATTTTTTCCACGGACAATCCCCATTTTTTTCTTACTCTATTGCGTCTTTTTTCTATGTTTTTCCCTGAAGCATTCATATTTCTTCTCATTTCAGTGCCTTCCTTTGAAATCGTCCATCCCGACTTCGTCGACCACAATGCACGCCGTAACGCACGCGTGCGAAGAGCCATACACGATGAAATACCGATGTTTCTACACTTTAAAGCGTTTGATATAGACTTTCATATCAATGTAACGAAGAACAAAGATATTGTTCCTGAGAACCAGTTTATCGAACATCACACAAACAATGGAATCCAAAGGCTGAAAGGCAGGCCAGCGACACTCAGCACTGGAAAGATTGTCTCTGAACCAGAGTCTAATGTTGCACTGGATCACTCGTCTGGTCTGGTAAGTATACTTTCCTGTCTTTTGCGAAAGCACATGTTTTCTTGCGTCAGTACATTGTTGAATGCATTGTTTTATATTTTTCTCCTCAAATGTTCATACTTCTGGTCGGTTTCTTCGAATTTTTCACAAAGTATAACTACAATCATGGACAAAATTGTCGAGACATTACTGAAAATGAACTTTCAGGTTCCTTATTGCCCCACTTACCCATCCCCCTTGTTCAATGTTCAATTTTCAATGTTTCATTCAGATCAGAAGTTGCCGATCCTTCCTGCGGGCGGAATATTTATAATGAAATCGGTCCGAAAATAATCAACATTGAATGGGGAGGGGGGCAGAGACATACTGTAGACCACCAATCAACATGAATGAGTATCTCTGTCTTAAGATATTTTATCCAAGATTTGATTGTAGTATCTTGTAACCAAGTTAGTCTGTTTGATATGTGTAGTGAGTTGATTTGTGCATTTAGATTTTTAGTGCCATAAGTCCCTGCAAATAACAAGCTGACATACAGTAGCTATAAGAAATTTAACTGATTCACTGAACTAGAAAACAATAAGTAAAATAACAATTTTTGTTTCTCGTATGCAGGGATGTCTTATTATTTCTTTTATGACTACCAAAAAGAAGCCCTTGCCTTTCAAGATATGAACGAATTATTTTGGTTAAAAGGCCCCATTCTTTTAAACGCTCTACCCGAGTTATGTTATAAAGACCTCTTTATTTAAACATCTCCATCTCCTTTGTTTGAATCAGTAGCCGTTTTTAGTAGCGGTTAAATAATCAGGATTATAATGATTGAAGATAGAAATATGGCTTTCGATAAGCGTTAGAAAGCGTTTTTTACGCTCGAGTTTTGCTTTCCTTACCACATAATGTATCATCTCCATTCCTGGACAAAAGGTTACGAGACACTAGAAATTTCCGACTGCATTCTCGTAGTTGGGTAATAGATGCTTATTTGTTTGTTAAATACCTTTCCCCAAAAATCAATGTTGTTTTCAGATGAAAGTACAGGGAGCAGACACACAAACAGGAAGTCTTCCAAGTCTTCAAGATCGATTTTGGGGGGATGGGGGTCCAGATACGTCAAGAGAGACTCAATTTTCGTTAGTGTCTCCTGAGTCCCCTGCCTCAAATAAACACCCCGTAAATATTTAATAAGCGCTCCAGGCGTTTAATTGAAGCTCTCGGTATACATTTTCCAATACAAAGGTTTAATTTACAACTCCTAATTAAAGGAAGATTTGCTTTTCTGACTTAAATCATGTTTTTCTCTGTAGACGGGCTTGATTATCAGAAAGGATGAGATTTATGTCATTTCACCTGTCCAGAAACTCGGTAGAACTGAGTCTCCTTACTCGCACGGTGCGCATGTCATTTTCAAAAGGTCAGCATTGCCTGAATCTCACCCATCGAACGATTGGTCATGTGGAACCAAGAGTAAGTTTGTATTCTTTTCATTTTGAAATGTTTAAGCCCATTTATTGGGGCTTCTTTCTGAAGGAACATCCTTCTGTCAGTTGTGCTCTACCTCCAGTTGGCTGACAAAGAATTGTTTAGCAGCTAACTCAAAGTACAACTGTCTGAGCATGACGAAACACTTCTAGTGCCATATGCACGAAGTCCCATTTAGTGCTAATAGGCGAGGGGCGTTTCACTCCTCGAAAAAGCGTACGAGATTTCAGTTGAAACAAAAGAATTCTTACAAGATTCCTACGAAAACAATAGAGATTCCAGCTGAGGGTGTACGGGATTCCAAGGAGTGAACTGCCCCTTGCTAATAGGTATGTGTCCTGTTTCTAATGAGGTATTCGTTCGCTCAACAGTTGTTGCAAAAATCTGAACCTTGTGCCAAGTTTGTAAATCGGAACTTAATAAGAGTAGAGAGCGGATACTGTCCGCAGATCTTAACTTCCTGAACATCGCACTGCTCCTTGTATTAATATAGCTGTGTCATGTCTATATTTCCATTCTTTCAAGTGTTTACATTGTCCTCGAGTGTGTAGATTGTCTGCAACTGTATACACTGTCTACTAGTGTCTATATTTCCTTCAAATGTCTAAATTTGTCTTCAAGTGTCTGCATTGTCTACTTGTGTCTATATTTCCTTCAAATGTCTACATTTGTCACCAAGTGTCTACATTGTCTGAATTTGCGAAACGCTTTCTACTTGTGTCTAAATTTCACTCGAGTTTTTAAATTTGTCCTCGAGTGTCTACATTTGTCCTCGAGTGTCTACATTTGTCCTCAGGTGCCTACATTGTCTGCAACTGTATACATTGTCTACTAGTGTCAACATTTCCTTCAAAAGTCTAAATTTGTCATCGACTGTCTACATTGTTTGAAACTTCAAAACGTTTTCTGCTGGGTCTATATTTCATTGGAATGTCTACATTTGTAATCGAGTGTCTGCATTGTTTGAAACTGCAAAACGTTTTCTACCCTGTCTATATTTCATTGGAGTGTTTACATTTGTCGTCGAGCGTCTACTTGCCCTCTAGTGTCTACATTGTATGCCATTGTATACATTATCTAATAGTGTCTACAGTATATTTCAGTCTACGGTATATTTCCTTCAAGTGCCTACATTTGTCCTCGAGTGTCTACATTGTCTGCAGTAGTAGATATCTATTCTTCTATCTTTCTTTTTTCATTTTTTTATGTTTTTTGTAACTTTTTTACTTTGATTTAAAAATTTGATGAAATTATTTTGCAAAAAATAAGATAAAATCGGTATTCATGCCAAGAGATTACTATTTCTGCATTCTAAAGTAACGTAACTTAATAAAACACGTAGTAAAACATCAACCATATTCTAGGAACAACAAAACGATCACCCGGAGGCTCTCTGATTCGCAAACGCCGATCAACAACAGCGAGACCCGAGAAAACCATGGAACTTATGATTGTTGCTGACAAACACATGTTAAATCTATATGGGAAGGAATTCTTGCAATCGTATCTCCTTGCTCAAGCAAATATGGTAATTATAGACTTATATTTGCATAATTTTCTGTAACAGGGTTGCTGGGTTGCTTCGAATTTTCTTCTCTTCAGTTGTTTCCGTCTCTTTTTCTTCTTCTTCTACTACTGCTACTATATTTGGATCTCTTCTTTTTCTGCTTCTTCTTTTTTGTTCATCCTTGTTTCTTCTTCCTCTTCCCATTCTTTCTTTCTTCACTTCTTCTTTTTCTCTTCCGAATCTTGTTTCTGTTTCGTTCCGTTCTTCTTTTTCATCGTCTCTTCTTTTCTTTTCTCTCCTTGTTTCTTCTACCTGTTCTTCTTTGCTTCACATCTTCTGTTTTTTCCTTATCTTTTTTCTGCTTCTTCTTCTTCCCGTTCTTCTTCTTCTTCGTCTCCATTTTTTCCTTCCCTGTTCTAGTTCTGTTCCTTCTTCTTCTCGTTTTTCTTTTTTCGTTTTTTTCATTTCTCCTTCTTGTTTCTGCTTCTTCTTCCCGTTCTTCATTTTCTTCGGCTCCCTTTTTTCTTTTCCTCTTCTAGTTTTGCTTCTTCTCGTTTTCCTTTTCTGTCTTTTTCTCATTTTCTTTTCTTATTTATGCGTCTCCCTCTTCCCTTTCTTCTCTTTCGTCGTCTCTGTTTTTCCCTCTTCTAGTTTCTGCTCCTTCTTCTCGTTTTTTTCTCGTCTTTTCTCATTTCCTCTTCTTGTTTCTGCATCTTCTTCCTGTTCTTCTTTTTCTTCGTCTCTTCTTTTCTTCTTCTTTTCTTCTTCTTCATCTTCTTCTTCTTCTTCCTCTTCTCCTTCTTCTTCTTTTCTTCCTCAACTAGTTTTTCGTTCTTTACCTCATTTCTTGCTCTCTATATGATTTATTCTCCTTCTTCTATCTTCTTCTTTTTGTTATTCCTCTCATTCTCGTTTCCTTTTTATTTCTCTTCTGTTGTTGTCTTTCTTCATACGTTATCTTAATCCATTTTCTTAATCCATTTAATCCATTTCAATAAAATATGTGAATAGTTAAGTGAAACTTAAATGATTTTTATTCAAGTGTCTTTTTTTCTTTCAAGGTTGCTGGGATATTTAAAGATCCAACATTGGAATATCCCATTACTGTCGTGCTGACACGTCTTGTTATGCTGGACACTGATGAGGTTTGATTTGACAATAAAAGACAATAGAGTGGCAAAGTGAAAAAACGATTTTTAGAATTTCTCAATTCGCTCTTCATTGTCGGAAAGAGCGTCAAAAATAATGCTTACACGTGCAAAATCAGTCAAATACATCAAACATTGGCTGAGATATGGCCTTTCAAAGAAATATATTTCAATAGCAAATCACTGTATTTTTGCGGCCGGTTCTAAACTTTATGAAATAGAGCAAAAATCCAGCGATTTCCTATTGAAATGTAATTCTTTGGATGGCCATATCTCAGCCAATATTTAATATTTTCGACTGATTTTCGACTTTTTTGCATTATTTTTGACGCTCTTTTAGAAAATGAAGAGCAAATTGAGAAATTCTAAAAATTGTTTTTTTTTTCACTTTGCCACTATATTGTCTTTGTTACATTTACTAGAAACTGGGTTATAGGAAGCCTAGATCTAGAGACTCACAGAAAGCTTATATCGATCTACGATACGACAAAACCAACGCCAACTAGTTGTTATTGCTACCTTACGTCGATATTTCAACAACTAGTCAGGACTTATAGGTTACAGTTGATCGCGGTCGCAAGAGCACTCAGGTGGACAGAGGCGGCACCACGGGGAGGACTGGGGAGGACATGTCCTCCCCAATATTTTCCAGGACCGATTTTTTAATTCATTGAAATCCGAGGAGAAACATTTAGGGGGGGGGGGAGGCGTTCGATCATGTGATAAATTTTTCAGTGGATCTATTCAAGCTCGCAAATCATCGAAAACTTGCATTGTGAGAAACAGTTCATTTTCAGACAATGTAACACGACTTTATGTAAATGATCTTTTGTCAAAAATAAACATTTTACCTAGGTTAGATTAAATGGCTTTTGTATGGTTTACAGATTAAAAACCCAGTAAATAATTTTTTTTTCAAATGGGCGTGGTCCAAAAATTTTCTAGTCCTCCCCACTTTTTTAGGGCTGGTGCCGCCTCTGCAGGTGGACTGCATGCGATTGACGGGAATCAGTTGTCAACTAGTCGCAGAAGTAGAACATTTACCAACATTCTGAAACTGTGCCTACTATCTCTTGCTACATGTCAATTTTTGAATATGTTGTGTCGCCATTTAAAGCAAAATGTCGCACGTGTGCAGCTGCGGCTTTAGAGCTGCCTCTCTACAACAGCAACAACGTAAGGCTGCGGTAGCGATGACTTTGATTAATGTAATAACACTTTGCGCAGGGACGCCGTAGCAATGGTAGGACAAGGGGGTGACTAGAAACCTAAGGGTAATTGAGATAAAATTAGGGGGTTTGGTGGTGCTCCCCCAGGAAATTTTTTGTGTCCACGCCCGTTAAAATTTTTCAAAAATTTTTCAACGAATATTAATCATGTTCTTATAAAACTTTTTTGGCTATGTCTCCACGTGTCCTCATTTCGAATCGCATAATATCACCCATATTGCTTATTTTGGAGTTGCAATCGTCATTTTGTGTTACTGGTGTGTTAACAATAAGGGGATGAAGTTTTTTTGGTTTTTCGACCAAGTTTCAACACAAGTTGCCTTCAGTTGAATTTCTGAGTGCCGAAATATCGTATTTAACGTTGCCGAAGTCAATTATCGGTTTTACATTGAAAGGCACTTATGCCCCCTTGCCCCCCTTAGGAAAGGGCAGGAAGAGTGCTTGCCCCTCCGCCTCCTCCCCTATCCCCGGCGTCCCTGACTTTGCAGACTTATCAGGGCTCAATCTTTGTTTTCTTCGTTCTAGTTTGCCAATGCCACAAATATATTCGACCTTCTTGCCAAGTTTAGAGACTGGACACACTATAATAATCCTGTCGATGATTCCGATCCACTACATGTTGATAATATGGTACTTGTTACACAGTAAGTATTGCGGGTAGTTGCATTGTAAGAATGATTACAGCTTCCAGGTAGAATGCAGTTTAGCGGACACTTTTCACAGGGCAACAAGGCTAAACGCAGATGGGTTATAGTAATTATTGTTAAAGGGTTATTAGGGTTATATTCGGGTTAGGGTCTTAATGTTAGGGTTTAGGGCAGAGTATTTCGTTTAGGGTTAGGGTTTTAGGGTTGATTTAAGGCAGAGTATTCGGGAATGTTTTATATTTTGAGAATTGTTACAGCTTGCAGCTAGAATGCGGTTTAGCAGACACTCACATAGGAAGAAGGCTACAACCCAGAAGAGTAGGGTTAGGGCTAGGGTTGGTGTTTTAGGCATTGATGTGGTTTAGGGTTAGGGTTTGGGCTGGATATTAGGGTTTGGGTTTTAGGGGTACGGTTACAGTTAGAGTGTTACGGTTAGGTTTTCAGGGTTTAGGGCAGGGTAGTGGGGTAAGGGTTAGAGTTTTAAGGTTAGGGTTTAGGGTCGGGTTAAGGGTTAGTGCTTTAGGGTTTGGTTTGGTTCGGTATTAGGGCCAATTTTAAGGTTTTTAAAGTATGCGCCATCCGTTCGAATAAATAGCGTATATTGTTTTCTGTCGCGTTTGTTGCATTTCCGAAGGTGTCCAGTGTACAGTATCTGTACCTAGCCTGGATACCAGAGTAGTAGCCACTGAGCAGGAGGTGGTTAGGAACTGGGAAGGAGACAAAGAGAAAAACGCATTTCTCTCTTCATCTCCTTCCCAGTTCCTCACCACCTTCTGCTCCGCGGTTACGGCTCTGGTAACCAAGGTAATCTGTACCAAGCTTGCTTTCCAAATAGCCTTAAACAATGGACTTCTCCGCAGGCACAGCCTTTTAATATGGTTCGTTCTTTCATACCATATTTTTGAGATTTCGTCGTTATATATAGCTAAATCAATGACCATTTTCTTAATGTTTTCAGTGCTGGCTGTCTTGATGGATGTTTGGTCCCAGGTAGGAACAATTAATAGCTACTTTTGTCACGTTCAGTTTGTAAGACAATCGAAAAAGGTTGCATACTGTTGCCAGCCAGCATTGCCAGCATAAATTGCTGACAGTGAGCAGAATAGTTCATGTATGGTTACCACTTACCATTTGGTGGTCATGAAAAGTATGTTCACCCCAGCCAACGTTTTTTTATAAGAACAAAGAACATAAGGCTTCAGAGGCTGAAAAATTAAGAACATGCTAAGAACATTACAAGGCTTTATGAAGCTAGAAACAAATTAAAATGTACTTTCTTAAGTGGTGCTATCTTGTTCACTCTAGAAAACAGATGACTACAGTTGGGTCATTTTTACATTTGAGTCCAAAAAATAAAAACAAGTTAAGAACATTCTGAGCCTTCAAATCGGAAAAATTAAGAACATTGCATGGCTTTCTTCAATTTCAGTGTTCTTATAAAAAACTTGTTTCAGAGTATCACAAAAGATGCTGGCGTTATGATGTCCATTACAATGGCACATGAAATTGCTCACAAGTTAGTAGACTTTTTACACGATTCCCAGTCATCGCAGCTACCATATTAAATTGTTTTTGTTTTCACAAGGCTGTTCAAACTGGATGGTAGATTTATTAAACGCGTTCCAGTTATCCCCACCTCCTTCATTCAAACCAGAATCAGCCCCTGATAAATGCAAAATGGATTCATTCCATTAAATTGGCTTCAGCTACTAATTAACCAAGTGGAAATAAAGCATGTAAAAGCAAAATAGATTTAATGTTTCGCATTCCTTAGCACTTTAGCAGTCTTCGATCCATTACTAGAAATTCCTTCTTAACCCTAATCCTACCGGAATCCACCCCCTCAAGCTTTTCTTGAAGCTGTTCTGTTGTGTGATAGAATTAAGCTTCCAAATCAGGCTGACTTTAAAGCTATATGCATAAGCTACAATGTGATACAAAAAATTCCCAAAATAATAACAATGGGTCACATGACATTGCCTTATATGAAAAGCGGTCATGCCAAATCCACATATAAATGCCTATTTTTACCAGTAAATCTTATCAGAATTGACTGATTCTTTGCAAGGCTATAGAAAATAGCTACTAGCAGCAAAATGTAAAGAAATTTCCAGATTTCTATTGATATCGAGGAAGGTCGATTTTTGACCGACGTCAATATCATGTTTTGATTATGATGTCACAATGACGTCATAATAGAAGTGGGAGACACTCAATTTACCAACATTACTCCTAATACATTGGCCAATGCCTGTGCCAAGTTTGATTGCTCTAGCTCTAATGGACACCGATTTATGGAGGGGGTGGAAACCAGCCCCCCCGGCTGTGTTAGATCAAAAAAATCCCAGAAAGATTAGGGTTAAGTTTTGCCTATCCGAGTACTACCTTCATTATAAAGGCCTTCCTTGCGTGTTAGCAAGTTTTACCATGCATTACAAGTAATATGAAATGTCTTTTTCCCATTTTAGCATTGGTGTTGATCACGATGGAACAGCAACATCTTCTGACTGTTCTGATGGAATTCATATAATGGCAGAAGGAGCTGTCACTCCGCAACACGCTAGTGAATGGTCAAAGTGTAGTAGTAACTACATAAGGGATCGTTTAGTGTGAGTATATCTACTTGTACACTTAGGTAAAGGGTGAAGGTGAAATGGTGTTTTAGCGCCAGCCGCTTGGATCTCAGTAGTAGGTTCACTAATCGAGACCTCGACCCTGGCTGTGACGCTACCGTGGCTGGGCTCGAACCCTGACCACACTGAGCTCCTGACACCACGAGTCAGCTGGATTACACTACAACGCCACAGTACCACCTTCACTTAGGCCTTAAACAATCGATCAAATATTGTTTTTGAAACCAAAACCCTATTCCATACTTGAAGATTGCAAACCGTAATTTTTGAAGTTCCCTTTTGAAAGTTTCAGGAAAAAAGCAACCTTGCGAGTAGGCGCATACTGCATACACGTTTCTTTATCAGGAACCTTTGATGTGAGTTCGGGCTGGAGGAGTTCCTTAATTTTTAAACAAAAATAGGCGTTTGTTGAAAAGGGCTGTAGATTGAAAACTGTACGACCTTTTTTTTCATATTGTATTTGCAGCTCCTCGGATTCGTCTTGCTACGATGACAAACCCTCTTCAAACCCATTCCCAATGAATGTCTCATTTCAACTCTATGGAACAGTATATGATGATAAAAAACAATGTCAGTTGCGATTTAACAACAACTACACCGAATGTCGCTTGCTGTCCCAGGTAAGTACCGCCCTTATTAGACTCCGTTTACACTATGCCGGAATGAGACGAATACGGTACGAAATTATACCGTTTTGGTCTTGCGTTTACTCTATGCCAATATTTATGTATTGAAGCAGCTTCAACTTACAGTTTGAGTGACATAATGGCTCAATCTCATGTCAATCAGCCACTGGCTTGATTACAATGGCGCATTCGCAGCAGACTTTGTTCAACCATATAGTACACGCTTTTTTATTTATAAGGAACCTACCTCAAGGCCTAGTTCTTAATGTTCCTTATTTTTGGACCTCTTTTGAGACAATTGTAGTTCCAGAAGCTCCTTAATAGTTCCTTAATTGTAACTGCAGATTCAGTGGTCGTAATAATAATAAAGAAACACTTGCATGTAAGCAAAGCTCGAGACTACCCAAGGAAACATTTGATAATGCGTAACGTACAATTTATGTGATTTTCGACTGCAATTGAATGGAACCAGCTTTCTAATTCTTGATTATTTGCAGTGATAAAAGTATTCAACATTCAAAAGTTCCTTAATGATTTTCGCTTTAGTAGTATAAGTTCTTTAAATTTTCGGGCCTTCTACATGTAGGTTCCTTATAAAGTGGTTCCTTATCATGATAATCATGATCATCATGTTCATCAACATCATCTTCATCACCATCATCATCATAATCATCATAATCATCCTCATTATCATCATCATCCTCATCAACAGGCGTTCATTGAGAGAGAAAGTGAACAAATCATAAGTTAGATAATCATTCTTCCCATCGTCCTCATCGTCATTCTTCGCATCATCATCATCATCATTATCTTCATCATTGTCAACATCATCATCATTATCATCATCCTTAAAATCATCCTTATCATCTCATTTCATCAACGATATTATCATGCTCATGATCATCATGATCATCATGATCATCACTATGAACATCATCATTATTCATCATAATCATCATCGTCATCATTATCATCATCATCATCATCATCATCAACAGCATCATCGATCACGATAATCATGATAATCATGTTCGTCATCGTCAACATCACCGTCATCATCAAAATCATCATCATCATCATCATCACTATCCTCATCAACAGCATGATCATCATCATCATCGTCATCATTATCGCCATCTTTATAATATTTCATTGGCAACGCAATCATTGTATTGTTTTCGCGCGCATTTCTAGAAATTTTCTAGGACCCTTTCTCCTAACCACGCTATGTTGCAGAACTTCTGTCCCAGCATTTTTGTCACAGCGTATAGCTACCTCAGGACTTCTCAGAACAGGACATTTTCATGTGTGTCAAGTCGCAAGAACAGGTGAAACAAAAGTTTGCATGAATTAACACTTGCATCATTTCAAGACCAGACTTAACATCTTTTCATATTTTCTTGCACAACAAACATCTTTTCATATTTTCTTGCACAGCATTGCTATTTTGTTTCTACTGCTTTGAACTAAGGCAGACAAGACAAGAAAAGACGACCAGACCAGACAAGACACGATACGACACGGCAAGGCGTGACTAGACAAGACACGGCACGGCAAAAATGTTTCTATGTCTTTTAAATATTTTTTCCCTGTCTTTCTTTTCCTGTTTTGCCTTGTCTTGTTTCGCCTTGTTTGGCCTGGTCTACTCTGGTCTGATGTTGTTTTGCCTTGTATCTTGCCTTGGTCTTTACCTTGCTTTAGTTTCGCTTAATTTTGTCTTGTCTTGCTGTGCCGTGCCCAGTGGGGGTGCACTCAAGGCTTTTGCATACAGGGACGTCAGTTCAATTTTTTTGGGTAAGTTTTTTTCCCAAATGCTGATATTTTTGGGTAAGCAATTTTAGAAAGACCAAAATGATATTTTCAGGTTAAAGATCAGAAAATATATGTGGAAAAAGGAAGAATACAGCTATTTTTACGATATTTTTGGGTCACTAGAAATTTTTTTGATATTTTTTAGGGTTTTGCAAACTTTTTGGACTGACGTCCCCGTATGCAGAAATCTTGAGTGCCCCCCCCCTGGGGTACCGTGTCTTGTATTTTCACGTCTTTTCTTGTCTTGTCTAGTCTAGTTTCGTCCTGTATAGCCATAGTTCCGTTTTTATCGTGTCTTGTCTTTTCTTGTCTTCTCTTGTCTTGCCTTGTCTTAGTTCTGGTCTTGTCTTTTTTTGGCTTGCCATGTCGTGTCGTCTTTTATCTTGTCTTGTCTTCTCTTGTCTTGTCATGTTTTGCCTTCGTTCTGCTTTATTTTGTCTTTTTTGCCGTGCCGTGTTTGTCTAGTCACGCCTTGCCGTGTCGTGTCGGGTCTTGTCTTATCGTCTTTTATTGTCTTTCCTTGTCCTAGTTCAACTTTATTTTTTCGTTCTCAGTCTTCCATTATTCATGAATCAGAAGTAAAATCTGCTGCACTGCCACTCGTAATGCGGCTGCAATCAAGGTCGTTGCACGTGGAGAGAATTCCCTGTAATACATCACCCTTTCTTGAATTGACTCAACTTCATTGACCTTGAACTCCATTCATTTCTAATTACAGAAAGTTGGATGCGACTTGAATTTGGAATCAGGTGAAATTGTTGATAGATGTGGTGTTTGCGGTGGTGATGGATCAACATGCGTTCCTGTTTCCAAGAAAGAATCACGTTCATTTCCCACATATGGTAACATAATAATCTTGGCTGCCTTATTGCCGTCACCCCCCCCGCTTATCAATTTTTTGACAGGCTCCCAAACCTCTGCTCTTATAAGACCCTGCTTACCAAGATTTGCATTGATATTTGTGTCGATATATTTTACTTATTTTACCTTGACATTCTTGGTACGAAATTTCACTTATACACTCTATATTTATCTGTTAGAACTATGAATTGCCTGCGCTTATGGGCCGTTAGCACTGCGCTTCAGCAGTTTGCTGACAAAGTTTGTCAATTCCAAACGCCCCCCCTTTATTTTCCGCCCGCCAGCCGATCCAGTTTCTCTCTTTCAAACGGTGTCTTATAGTGTTGTGCCGAATTAAAGAAAAAGCATTTATTCACATTTCGTTAAATCACGTTCTATTTAACAATAATCGTCTGAAATAATCGTCAGAGTATCGTCTGAAAGCAATGGTAATCATATAAATTGTTATTCTTGTCTCAGGTGAACATGAATTCGCTATTGTGCCTCAAGGATCAAGGAACGTTTTTGTTGAAGAAGATAACCCGACGTACGAGTTCCTCGGTGAGAAATTTCACTGGTTTAACTTTACATAAAAGAATAAGTAGGGTTACATTCAATTCATTAAAAAAAATGTAAAATAAAAAATAGTTGTTGCTGTTGTGACTGTAGTCAGAGGCAACCCGAGGGCTCCTATCTCAATAGCTGCTACTCGTGAAGGCAAGGGTGGGTACCCCTATTATCTCTAAGCTGAAGACCATTTACCCTCATTCATGCTGAGTGCTAAGCAGAGAGGCAATGAGTACTATTTTTAAAGCCCTTGGTATGACTTGGCCATGGCTTGAACCCAAGACCTTGTGACTCATGGTCAAGCACTCTACCACTAGGCCAGACATTGACAAAATTTATGAAGTGAATGGTCCGTTGACCAATCAGATCAGACTATTCGTATGTATTCCATGATGTTCGTATAATTATACTTGTTTTTCCTTTGAGTATTTAGTACATGAGAAACCCCTGTTCCCTGGAATTTTTAGGATTACTTTTCAGATTGATAGTCTATCGGATTGATAGGAAGGATTTTGCGTGATCTATGTTCCCGATGTTCTCTTGTAATTTTGGCCACGTTTCCTTGTGCCCTGGATACATTGCGCATGCTCCCATGTTCCCTAGAACCCCCAAACGGCCCTCCTTGCTTGTCTTATAAGGTAATAGTTCGATCGAGTCCCGTTTCGTTAATGACGGGGTGTCTATTGGGTTGGGGGTCTTGTTCGAAAGGGAAATTATTCAAATTCCTAAGGTAAAGAGAAGTTGTCGTTTTAAGTCTACTACTAGCCTAGCCTAAAGCTACTTCATTGTTGACGTTGCACTTTACCCCTTGTCTTGATGCAAGCAATATATAGCCGGGTGCAATCATACACATAACAGCCGATCAGGTATCTATTACAAAACTTGTCCAAGTTTGTTATCTGTAATAACAATTTGAAAGACCGTGACTCGAACTAACAACATTTTGTTTGTGGGCCCTGCACGCTAACCACTGCGCCACTGAGACCACAACCCTGCCTTCCATATGGGGTCTTATTTGATACGCAGAATAACATCAATAAAATATCAACATCGCAAGAAACAGCGGAAAAATTGTCGTGCAAACTTAAAAGCTTTTTCGGTCCAAAGCTGTCGCTAAGCTAGGACATATGTCACACGCGACATTATATTCGGTGTATCTCCTAAGTTGGCTAAACATGCGAGTGACAAGAGAGCAACATGTCCCCCGAGTCGCAGAGACAAGAAATGTTTCTGTTGTCTCCCAGAAACATTTGCGTGTCTCTTGCTGTAAATCTTGTCGTTCGCTATAAAATTTCCGAGGTGACTAAACCGGGAGACATTTGTAAACATGTAACGCGCGACAATGTCGCGGACGAAATGTCCCCTAGTTTAGCCAAGCCTTAACACTCCTCAGAGTATAATCTTCAGAAACAGACCGAAACAGTAGAAAAAGGCAAAATTTATACCCATGTGTGAATCGAAAAGCTCCAGTCAGAAAGAATCGCTGAGATGTCATTTTGTTTTGAACACCAATAACATTTCGCCCAACATGAATGTTGGCGAATTTGTGGGAACGTCGTTAGCTCTCTGATCATGCAGTCCAGGTTCGAATCCCACCTATTGTGTTATGCCACTTGTGGAAAAATCTGTCCTAGTGTTCGCCATTCGTGAAAAATATGTACAAAATATGTATGGTGCTGAAGAAGGCTCAACATAGCCGAAACACAAAAGTCAAACGGAGGAGAGCCTTGGACTGTATGACTTGGAGAGTTACTCGGCGATTTCATTGAGTTCTATAGCTCAGTGGAAACGTCGTTGGCTCTCTGATCATGCAGTCCAGGTTCAAATCCCACTTATTGTGGTCTGCCACTTGTGGAAAAATCTATCCTAGTGTTCGCCATTCACGAAAAATATGTACAAATATGTATGGTGCTGAAGAAGGCTCAACATACCCGAAACATTAAAATCAAACGGAGGAGAGCCTTGGGCTGTATGACACAGCGAGTTACTCGGCGATTTTATTGAGCTCTATAGCTCAGTGGAAACGTCGTTGGCTCTCTGATCATGCAGTCCAGGTTCAAATCCCACTTATTGTGGTCTGCCACTTGTGGAAAAATCTATCCTAGTGTTCGCCATTCACGAAAAATATGTACAAATATGTATGGTGCTGAAGAAGGCTCAACATACCCGAAACATTAAAATCAAACGGAGGAGAGCCTTGGGCTGTATGACACAGCGAGTTACTCGGCGATTTTATTGAGCTCTATAGCTCAGTGGAAACGTCGTTGGCTCTCTGATCATGCAGTCCAGGCTCGAATCCCATCTATTGTGGTATGCCACTGAAAATGTATCCGAATCTTCGCCATTCGTGAAAAATGTGAATGTTGGCGAATGTTGGTGTGAAATGTTTGCTATGCTCGGCCGGTGCTTAACAGATAACTCGATAACCTCTTGTTGTTTTTCTACTTTTCAGTACGTGAATTACTATGGTAATCCTTCACAAGGCATATCATTTAGTTACTTTGAACCAACCGAGGGAAATACTTCTGCTCTTGAATACGCTATCAGCACAAATTCCCAATGCAGTAAGACATGCGCTGGAGGTAAGGAAAGAAATATGCTTTCCATTTTGCTATTTCCTGCTATTTCCTCCGATTTTGCTCTAGCAGAATTGTTTGTGATTAAGTATTATAGTGTTATTAGGTATTATTATAGTATTGTTTATGCATGTGTGTTTGCTTCTAACTCAAATTCCACTCAAACGTCACCAACCATATGCCCAACCAACCTCGTCTCCTCGAATCTCAACCTTCAAATCGATTTGGACCCTGTTACCGGCTACAAAAATCTGCCAAAATGCTGGCAATTTTGGCCTAGGCATAAAAACAAGACGTAGATTCCGAAAGCAGGTGTTCTTAGCAAGGAAATGCAAGATACAATATTGCATGTAGCATCTTTTTTTGGTTTTCATACATGTTTTCAACGTAGTTTTCGGCCTATTTTGGTGTGACATTTCCTTTTGACTAAGTAGTTTTGGACTTTTGTCGAAAATTTCTTACTTGCGTTCTTTCCATGTGTTCCCTCTATCGATAGAATAAAAGCCAATTAAGGCTGTAAGTATCTTGCTTCTTTTGTGACTGAGAATGCTGTTTGTCTTCGTTTTTCTGCGCTAAAAACTAACTATGGCAAAGACTTGATCACAAAAACTCTTACCTACTTGCATATTGCTGTCCTAGGATCTCTAAACTACTTCCTTTTTTCTCTTTCATAAACTAATCTACTTCCGTATTCCTTATCTAGTAACTATCACCAAAAACTCTTAACTCCTTGTATATTACTGTCATAGGATCTCTACACTACTTCCTTTTTTCTCTTCTAGGAACTAATCTACTTCCGTATATCTCTTCTTAGAACCTAATCTACTTCCGTATTCGTTTTCTAGGAACTAAAACAAAGACTTTAATATGCCGAAGAGCTGATGACAAGACTCAAGTCAGTTTAAACCTGTGTTCATCATTGCCAAAACCCAATACAACTGAAGCATGTAACGCACAACCATGCCCTGCTCAGTAAGTGTAAAATCACTTTAAGTGTATTATCTTTTGACGTTTCCTTTATACCGTCTGTATAGCTACAGACTTAGACAAGGGCCTACATGAGGTGAACTGACCCGATTTGGGCCAATATGCTGAGTTGGCTCGTTTCATTTGACCCATCAATCTTGGACAAAAATATTGGAACAGTCTGAATAGTTCTGCTATTATCTATGAATTCCTCCTTCTCCCCGTTACGGGGAAGAATTAGAGTCATGAAAATAGAAACCCAATGGAATAGGCCGTATTCTTTGGAAAAAGGCCTTGTTCCAAACATTTTGTCCTTATGGAAAAAACAAAGTGGTCCAGCCTTAGTATAACCCGGCTGGGTTAGCGCCAACTACATATTTCTATAGCACAACCCGTTGTCAACCCGTCTCGTTTGCAATTAAATGAGAAAAGCTGACAAAACAGCAATAACAACAACAGCAACAAAAACAGCATCAAGGGAAGTAGTGGAATTTATGTAGTAAGTCTACTGAGCTACATTGTATAGTTAATTTCTTTGAATTTCTTTTTAGATGGTATATAAGCCCTTGGTCAGCTTGCAGTAGATCATGTGGGACTGGCCTACGAACAAGAACACTGAACTGCTCGCAGTTGCATTCTGATGGTAAATACTACACTGTGGCTGATCCCAGTGTCTGTACAGATACAAAGCCTGTAGTGGTATTGAGCGAGACTTGCAACGCTTTTATGTGCCATGCGGAATGGGTACTTGGTGAATGGAGTAAGGTAGGTTATATATCATATTGCTTTGTAGATTATGTACTCAAATACCATCTTACTATCTTTAAAGACTTTGAGTGTAAACAGATCTACAGAGCGCTCCCTTAGAAATGCTGCTGCCAACCCTGGATTGATTTTTATCATTCGGGAAGTTCTGCCATCCATTCAAAACGACACAGAAAAGTTTGGATATTTACGAATTTTCGTGCCGGTGTGATGTACCAGGTATGTAGGCCGCACTTCCCAGAGACTAGGAGACAGGGTAAAGCAGCATGTTCGTACCAACATTCATAGCCACAACTTTTCGCAAAATGAGCGACCACCCCGCAACTCTGGGCAACAACCCACCCTTAAATATGATTCTGCCAAAGGACAACATTTACATAAACATTTACTAGATCACCCAGAGTGTGTGGAAACTTACAACGAGGATTGTTTTTGAATAATTGGCAGGGCTACATTCTCGTTTCATCCCAGCGTTTTGGAATCTGTCCACATCAAAACCAAAAAGCCGGTTCTGTGTAGACAGAAAGACTTCGTTTTGTCACTTGGACCCTTTAATTATGTTTCATTGTTCTTCCCGTCTAAAGTTGATTGGTGTTTAAAACCCAAAGCCAATTCAGCTTTTCTTTCTGATTGGTGCATTTCGAGCCGCATCTGGGTATAAATTCCGCCTTAATTTATTGTTTTGGTCTGTTTCTGATGTTCATAGTCTGAGGACACTCCTCAGACTAATTGTGGGAACTATGCAGAAAGCTTTTAAGCATGCCCAAAAATGTTTCCGCTGTTTATCGCAATTTTGAAGTTTTGTACCAACCTCGTTCCCAGGGATATTTTGAAAGAAATGGCTCGCCTGAATAGCCCTGGGAACGAGGTTGGTTTGTTACTACTCAAAAACCAATATACAATTTGCAGTTTACAACATACAGTTTCCTATACAAAATATGTAATATTCTTCAGAATTAAACATTATCATTTTTCCAAAAGGGTTTTCATTACATTTATATATCTTTAAAATTTCAAGAAACAGCGGAAGCATTTTTTGACATACTTAAAAGATTTTTCCTCTGACACTCCTCAGAGTATAAACGTCAGAAACAGACCGAAGCAGTTGAAATAGGCTAAATTCATACGAAGATACGGATCAAAAGCACCACTCAGAAAATAGGGCTGAGTTGGCAATGTTTTTTAAACATCAATCAGCTTGCAGGATACAGTATGAAGACCAATAGGATTTCTTCACGCTGTTTATGCTCTGAGGAGTGTTAGACGAAAGTATGTACAAAAATGTTTCCGTTTTTTCCCGCAATTTTGAAATTTGTACTGCCCAAAGACCCTTTAATATATCGTTGTTCATACTGCATTTTAGTGCAACACAACATGTGGACCAGGCATGAAAACAAAAACAGCCACGTGTAAGAGAACACAAGCTGATGGTACAATTACTACATCTAAAGATATTGAATGCTATGGTCTAGTCAAGCCTTATGCTGAGGAAGAATGCAATAGAGATGTTCCTTGTCCTGAATGGGTTCAGTTGTACGGAGCATGCACAAAGACATGCGGAGGAGGTCAGTGCTGGGAATATCTTTCTGTTTTTAATATCTCCCGCTATCTCTAGGGTCCCTAACAGCACATTGGGGGTAACATGACTGATGGATGGACGGAGTTGTACTGCTGAAATTTTACAAACCCACCCACTCAAAATGTAAACACAGAAGCCATATTGTGAGTAATAATAAGCAAAATATGAGAGTAATAAGATTTTTTAGGCCTTTTCATTACTTGAAATTGTACTGCGAACATCTTCGACGCGATTTTAACACTATTCTGACTTCTGACTCAAATAAAGTCAACTGTTGAGTCTTGTTTCCATTTTCCATCCTCAATTAGGTGGGTTTGGTTAAAATCGTACCCTTTTTTAGAGAATTTCAGGGCCAAAACCCATCCGTATGGACGGTACGTACCCTTACCAAAATTGCATTAAGTACCCCCTTCCCTGGGACAATACACAACCCTCTTCCGAGCCCTCTGAATTATCCTACCCGCACAATCTTTATTCGGTTATCTCAAAGGCGAGAGCAAAATAAAGCCTAATTAAGACAATCAGGAAAAGACAGCTTCAGGCTTTCGAACATGTTAAGGGAAAAGGATTTTATCCTTTCCAATGTTTAATTATAGCCAATGTTTACAAATTTACCTTGCATTCTATTGAATGGTTCTACTGTGATTCAATGCTGCCTGAACCTCGAAGGGGTATTTTTAAGAAAAAGTTCCCCTCGTGGATATAATCTGAATTGTCCTTGCCATACGTTCCTATGCACCAAGATGATTGAATGCACCACCCCCCCCCCCAGATTATAGAATATTAACAAAAAATTCCTATACCTTTAAGAACGATGTCTTTCTTTATCATTTCTACAGGTTTCCAGGATTCATACTTAGAATGTCGTCTACCGGGCTCTGATCTCAAAGTGAATGATAGTTCGTGTACTGAAGCAAAACCTTCTAGTCTTCCACCGCAGTCGTGCAATACGATGGCATGCGAGTCGTACGAATGGAAAGCTGTCGATGGGACATGCAGTGTCAGCTGTGGAAACGGTGAGCCGAAAACCAAATTATTAATTACGATAATTTTCGGACCGAGAATTCTTATTAGATCAAAATTCGGTAGCGGCAGATAGACTTATTACCTGAGTCGTATCTATCGCTATTGAGTTTAACTGCTGGACGCTCAAACTATCAGACCTGTTCTAGCGATCTCGGTTTGTTGTTAGTCTCGGTTTGATGAGCGATAACTGGGATTCAGGTAAGAAGTCTAAGCGGCAGGGGGCCTAACCTGCAACTTTTGCAGAACCTTCCTTTCCACACTGTGCCTGAGAACATCTTGGGGACAAACTTTCTTTAGAGCTACCGTGGAACTAGACTTATTACATTGGTCATAGTCTACGCTCCTCCACACTCCACCACCTCGCTCCAACTACGACTCATAAACTTGCTTCAGCAAACCATGCTTCAGCAAACCATTATTTTTTCTCCTTTAGGCACTGTTCCTATTACTGTCACGTGTCAAAGAGTCAGTGACAATGCCACTGTAGCCGATGAGATGTGTTTGAATTCTACAAAACCAGCAACCTTCAAGGAATGCTACGCAGGCCAATGTCCAGAGGTTTACGTTTGGAAAACTGTCAAAGGAGATTGCAGTGTTACCTGTGGCAAAGGTAATCTTTTCGCCCCTGATTTTTTTGTTCTTCGCTTCGCTCTGCTTTGCCCTACTGTACTGTGCACATATCTGCCCTGCTCTGCGCTATTTCGCTCTATTCTGCTATGCTGTGCTTTGCTCTGCTCTGCTGTATTTCGCCTGCCTTTCTCTGATTTTATCTTCTCTTCTTTGCTTTGCTCTGCTTTTTTTGCTCTGTTTTCCTTTGCTCTGCTCTACTGTTCTCTTTTCTTCTCTTCTCTGATTTGCTCTGCTGTTATCTTCTCTGCTTTTCTTTGCTTTGATTTCCTTTGCTTTGCTCTGCTTTTTTTGCTCTGTTTACCTTTGCTCTGTTCTTCTGTTCTCTGCTCTGCTCTACTGTTCTCTTATCTTCTCTTCTCTGCTTTGTCCGTTTCTTTGCTCTGCTCTACCCTACTTTGCTGTTTCTTCTTCTCGGCTCTGCTATGATCTGCTGTGTTGTGCTTTACTCTGCTCTGCTGTTCTCATATCTTCTCTTCTCTTCTCTGCTTTGCTCTCCTGTTATCTTCTCTGCTTTGCTATGCTTTTTTGCTTTGCTTTGCTTCCCTTTTCTTTGCTCTGCTCTACCCTACATTACTTCTTCTCTGCTCTGCTATGTATTGCTGTTGTCTCATCTTCTCTTCTCTGCTTTGCTCTGTCGTTATTTTTTCTGGTTTTCTTTGCTTTTTTCTGTGCTCTGCTCTGCTCTGTTCTGCTATGTTTTGCTCTGCTCTACTCCTGTCTTGTCTTCTCTGCTTTGCTCTGCTGTTCTCTTCTCTGCTTTGCTCTGCTTTTATTTTCTTTGATTTATTTTTCTTTTCTCTGTTCTACCCTCCTCTACTGTGTTCTCTGCTGCTCTCTTGTCTACTCCTTTTGTAAAGAATCTTTATCTATTGTGTGTTAATATATGTCCCCAACATATTTACATCCCGTCTCTTTGTTTTTAGGCACAGCTCAAGATACCGTGGCTTGTTTCAGAGAAAGTGACTCGTCAAAGGTTGATGATATTTCCTGCGACCCATCAGTAAAACCTAATGTCAAACCTGCAGTTGAGTGCAAAATGCCAGCCTGTCCGGAAACTTATTCATGGAATGTCACATATGGACCGTGCAGTGTTTCTTGTTCAACGGGTAAAGCTTTGATGTCATGTTACGTAACTATAGCCGAGATGGGACTGGTACACTAAGCCATAAAATCGCTTTCATTCAAGAGTAGACAATAATTGCTACTATTTTCTGTTTCAGCGACCTACTCATGTCAGTCAAAAATGCTTAATTTTGACTTTCACATCTATTCGCCCGAGACTTTGGGGTCTTTTAATGCATTTTAAATTTTGATTTTTGTATTGTTCAGAGACATTGATTTTTTTGCTATTTCTGTGAATTTTTTGACACTGTTTCTGCATAATTTTTAGGAACAAAATCACCTATCGTGAAGTGTGTAAAAGACAGCGATACATCAGCGATCGTAGATGACTCCCTTTGCACTTCGACAAAGCCTCGGCCTGAAAGTCTGTCATGTAATATGGGAGAATGTCCACCGTCGCACTTTTGGAAAGAGTTATGGGGTGACTGCAACGTTACTTGTGGAACAGGTATTTTTATTATCACTATCATCATCTAAATAATCGTCATTGTCGTCATTATCATCATCATCATTATATCATCAACATCATCATTACTAACTGTATCATCATCAGTATCATCATCGCCATTGCTGTCATTATTAATGTTATCATCATCATCAACAACAACATCATCATGATAATATCATCATCATCAGAATCATCATCATCGTCATCAGAATCATCGCTAGCATCATCATCATCATCATCATTATCATCATCATCATCATCATCCTCATCATCATCAGAATCAGAATCATCATCATCGTCATCATTATCATCATCATCGTCATCGTGATCATCATCATCATTATCATTATCATCATCATCATTATCGTTATCATCACCATCGTCATCGTGATCATCATCATCATCATCATTATCATCATCATTTTCATTATCATCATCATCATTATCATCATCACCCTCATCATCATGATCATCATCATCATCATCATCATCATCATCATCATCATCATCATCATCATTATCATTATCATCATCATCATTATCATCATCACCCTCATCATCATCATCATCATCATCATCATCATCATCATCATCATCATCATCATCATGTTATCATCATCATCATCATCATCATCATCATTATCATCATCATGTTATCATCATCATGAGCATTATTATCACCATCATCATCCTTATCGTCATCACCATCAAACATCCTCATAATCACCATCATCTTCTTCATCATCGTGCATCAGTCTATAACTATTGTATAGGGATTCTATGCTTCACTTTGTGCATTCTGATCCCAACCACTACTCATTTCATTGTAGGTGAGCAGACAAGTTACATCAGATGCTATATGACAAACACTAGTATTGAGATGGACAACAGCTATTGTTCAGGTTTAACTAAACCAGAGCCAACCACGAAGCAATGCACGAAAGCTGACTGCCTTTATTACTGGGCCACTGCACATGGAGACTGCCTTGTCAGCTGTGGAACTGGTAAGTCAGTACCGTATCATCTTTGATTAGACGCACCTCGAAAAAAGTTCAATAAGGGCACTCCTTAGATTCATTCAAAAATGGGGATGCGTTTCCCCTTCTCCGACAAGTGCCCCCCCTAGCGCCCCATCTTCAATTAGCACCCCCCAAATATTAGAAAGACAAATAAAGACCAGTAAATCATGAAAATATCACATCGGTTATCAGTATAGAGATTCAGCTGCAAATACTGAATAAACCAGATGAAAATTCAAGATATTGACAATTTAGATTTCAACCTGCTACTCCAGTATTATGCAAATCAACGAGTATTCAGAGGAAGAAATTGATATCGTCTAAATATTAGGCCTATAACAAATGTGATGCGTATGGAATATTAATTATGGCAAAACAAGGATCGTTTGTATTTCAAAACATTTGTATTTCATGTATTTTTTGTGGATTTCTATTTTTTTTAATGAGCGTTTCTCTCTAATGCAACAAAACCTTTCGGATATGTTCCAACAAAGATCTGGTGTTTGGAGAAAATTCGGTATTCCATTAAATTCTCCACTAGAGCTTTTGAAGAGCTGTGCAGTGATTGAAGCCGGGGCTAAACGTGTGACTTTTTGCTTCAAACAGCGACGCGATACACCTTTCCTGTCTTAAAAAAAAGCGACAGGAATTCTGCGACAATCAACTTGCGTGATAAGAAGACTGCGTCCTAGAAAATTTCTAGAAAAAGGCGCGAAAACAGTGCAATGTGTTGCGTCGCCAATGCAAAAAAAACGGCTACACGCTGCGATATTATTGGCGACAAGCCAGAACATGTTGCGAAATGCTCAACCAAATCAATGTTCTGCGACCGTATTTCCTGAGGCCCCAGAACATTTTATTCGAGAATTTTCCCTGGCTACACTGTCACCATTTCAAGCAAAAAGTCACAGGTGTAGCCGTGGCTTTGTCTCGCGTGTTTTGACAATCAAATACCAACAGTACGCATCGAAGGAAAGAGAGACAGATGTAGGCAGTGACCCACTTTTGTTGGAATTTTGCGGAATTGGATGATCGAAAAACTTCTAGAGAGAATTAGAGTATGCCGAATCGAGGCCGAATCTTTATTTTTGTGTAGATATCCTCGTATTTCATTTTTTTTTATTCGCTCTATTCATAGGTTACAAAATGCAAACAATCACGTGTAAAGATGCAAATGACACAACTGTCGAGAACTCTAAATGCGAGAACGAAAAATCTGCGATCCCAGCTCAAGAGGCATGTCCAACGTTGCCACAATGTGTAGGAGGTAATTTTGTTCTCTTTACTTCACTCTGTTTATCCCACGCCTTTTGTAACTACGTCTTTTTGAGGGTACTCTCATTTACTTACCTGGCGCTACTGTGAATAACTGTACTTTAATCTAGCTTACTTTTCATTACTTCACTTTACTTTTTGTGCTTTAGTTTACTTTGCTTTTCTTCACTTTACTTTACTTTACTTTACTTTGCTTTTCTTCATTTTACTTTACTTTGCTTAGCTGTAGTTTACTTTTCTTTGATTAAACTTACTTTGCTTTACTTTTCTTTATTTTCACTTCAATTTTTTTTACTTTTCTTTTCTTCATTTTCCTTTACATTACTTAACTTCACTTCACTTTACTTTACTTTACTTTACTTAGCTTTATTTTTCTTTTCTTTGCTTTACTTTACTTTATTCCACTTCAATTCACTTTACTTTACTTTACTTTACTTTACTTTTCTTTACTTTGCTTTTCTTTACTTTAATTTTCTTTTCTTTTACTTTTACTTTTCTTTTCTTCACTTCACTTTACTTTTCTTTGCTTTACTTTACTTTACTTTACTACTTCACTTCACTTCACTTTAATTACTTTTACTCAACTTCACTTCACTTTACTTCACTTTACTTTACTTTACTTTACTTTTCTTTGCTTTAGTTTACTTCACTTTCTCTTTACTTTACTTTACTTCACGTCACTTCACTTTACTTTAATTATTTTTGATTATCTTCACTTCACTTCACTTTTCTTCACTTTACTTTTCTTTACTTTACTTTACTTTTACTTTACTTTACTTTACTTTTACTTTACTTTACTTTTACTTTACTTTACTTTTTTACTTTACTTTACTTTACTTTACTTTACTTTACTTTACTTTACTTTGCTTTACTTCACTTTACTTCACCTTACTTTGCTTCAGTTTACTTAACTCTGCTCTGCTTTACTTTAATTAACTTTTCTTAATTAGCTTTATTTAGCTTTTTTTGCTATACTGTACTTTCCTTCACATTGCTCTACCTTACTTTGCATTACATTCTATGACATTACATTATATTACTTTTCTTTACTTTACTTTACTTCACTTTACTTTACTTTACTTTACTTTACTTTACTTTTTACTTTACTTTACTTTACTTTACTTCACCTTACTTTGCTTCAGTTTACTTAACTCTGCTCTGCTTTACTTTAATCAACTTTTCTTCATTTAGCTTTATTTAGCTTTTTTTGCTATACTGTACTTTACTTCACATTGCTTACTTTGCATTACATTATATTACATTATATTACTTTTCTTTACTTTACTTTATTTTACTTTACTTCGCTTTCTTGTAGCCGGATCAGCTGGTTCCAAATATTATGGTGTTGGCTGTTTCAAAGACAACAATGTAGTGAGAAACATTCCATATTTCATAAAAAACAATAGGCCGACGATTGACTGGTGCGTATATATTGCTACGTTGCTAGAACCTCATGTTTTGCAACTGGGACCTTTTTTATCTTTCGACAGAAAAATTTACCAAATTTATGTTTGTAAGGGCCTGTTTATATGGGGAAAATCATCCCACCTTCCAGCCCTGTAGCTGAGAGGTGAGATCTCACCGTCCAATACAAACCTTTGTGATTTTCATCTTCTGTTTATATGGAAAACGTTTCATCCCGGTCAAGTGAGATCTCACTCGTTGAGAGGTGGGATCTCAACTGGGTGGGATGAAATTTTCTCATATAAACGCTGGAAGGTGGGATGAAAGCTGGATGGTGGGATGAAACTGCTCATTATGCGCAAGCGCCAGACATAATCCTATTGTCTGAGAAAATTAAAGAAAAGCGGAAATATGAGACACGTGGCTGGAAACTCTTGAAAATTTCGTCTCACTGCTCAGCTGACGGGCTGGAAGGTGGGGTGATTTTGTCCATATAACAAGGCCCTAAGTCACAGGTTTGATTCCTCTCTGGTCCAGCGAAAACCCAAAGCAATGCAATAACTGGTTTTGTGAAAAGATCTGCGCGTTAGGCTCTAAGGCTCTAGCCAAACGATCAAACACTTCTCAAAAGCATTACTAGGCATCTCTGCTTGTTATGTCCAAACGTGTCCCGTAAAGCAAATCGCGCAAATCGCAAAATCGTGTCGAAACGTGCATTGCTTGTAAAGCAACTCGCAAATGTTTGAAGGACATTGTCTGATTGTTTGGCTGTCAAAACTTTAGAAAAACTTTCAGTACTGGGCTAATATTTTGATTCGTGAAAAAAATGTGTTTAAACGAAGAGATTTTTGGTAGCGTTGACAAAAACAGCAAATTTTTACGTGCACAATTTTATCATCTTTTAGGACCGATATGTCAAAGACGGTCTCAAAATGTGCCGAGGAGGTGACGAATAAAAACAAAGCGGGTTCTGCTTACAAATTCTTCTCCGTTCAATTCTATGGTGAATGTTGGGCTGGCGATGCATCTGCTGCTAATACATACTACAGCAGTGGTTCATCAACAAATTGCTATATGGGAACTGGGGGCTCTGGTGTCAACTATGTTTACCACTTTGAAACCCCAATCCGTAAGTATTGACTTACTCTGTAGGATATTCAGTACAATGGAAGGATAACATCAGTTCAACCGAGGATATCATCAGTACGGTGGAGGAATATCATCAGTACGGTGGATGGATATTATCAGTACGATGGAGGATGTTCAGTACAGAGGAGGGATAACATCAGTACAGTGGAGGGATATTATCAGTACAGTTGAGGGATATCATCAGTACGGTAGAGGGATATCATCAAGACGGTGGAGGGATATCATCAGTACGGTGGAGGATGTTCAAGTACGGTGGAGGGATACAATCAGTACGGTGGAGGATATCATCAGTCAATTCACAACTGAAAATCCTCCAGGATATCACTGTGCTGAACAGTGGAGGAATATCATCAGTACAGTACTGCACAGACATTCAGTGCTGGAAATCCTCCACCGTACTAATGATATCCCTCCATGTTGTACTGATTTCTATTCTCCTCCACTGTTAACTGATTATATCCTCAAATGCGTACTCAAAACATCCTTCACTGTACTGACACAGAGTTTGAATACCTGAGGTGCTTTTATTGTAACATGCTGAAACAAAGTGGGAATAACTTGGAATTGGAGGGAACAAATGGGGCGAAGTAGAAATCGGTAGGAATAAATGAGAACGAGAGGTGACAAGGTGGAACATACAGGGAATCACTGAAGAAGATGAAGGAACAACTCAGAAAAAAGGAAATTACCGCAAACAAGCGAGAGCAAATTGAAACTAAATGGGGGTCAATGACGATTGCGGGGGAAAGCAGGAACAAAGCCTGAAACAGCTAGAATCACAGGGAACAATTGTGGAGATTAATCCACACTGCAAGCTGCAAGCCAATAGGCTTATCTCAGGCTGATCTGAGCTGATTTCATTCTTCAAACATGGCTAATGGGTACCTTTAATTGTAATAGGTTATTCTAGTGTTTTAGCAATAGGACGTCACAACAAAAGAACCCCTATCACATATTAAACCCGAATATATTGCATTTAGTCGTTCTTAATGTAAACGGAGCCTAGCTAATTTTTGGCTTTCTCTATTGCAGAAATCACTAATATGCCAGCGATAAAATCACTTGGATGCTATAATGATGACTTGACCTCTCCCAGACCACTGCCAAAACTCATTGATAACTTCAGAGAAGAAATAGACTGGTGAGTTACTGAAATAAAAATCTTTATCTTTGTTGTAAACAGGTGGAATTCGAACATGGGCTGCATGACCAGAGAACCAACGACGTTTCCACTGAGCTATATAGAGCTCAATGAACATGCCAATTAACTCTGCAACTCATACAGCCCAAGGCTCTCATCCCATTTTGTTTTTTGTGTTGCGGCAATGTTGAGCCTTCTTCAGCACCATACATATTTATATATACTTGTCATGAATGGTGAACACTAGCATAGATTTCTATACAAGTTGCATACCACAATAGATGGAATTCGAATATGGGCTGCATGACCAGAGAGGCAACGACGTTTCCACTGAGCTATATAGAGCTCAATGAACATGCCGAGTAACTCTGCAACTCATACAGCCCAAGGCTCTCATCCCATTTTGCTTTTTGTGTTGCGGCAATGTTGAGCCTTCTTCAGCACCATACATATATATATACTTGTCATGAATGGTGAACACTAGGATAGATTTCTATACAAGTGGCATATACCACAATAGATGGAATTCGAATATAGGCTGCATGACCAGAGAGGCAACGACGTTTCCACTGAGCTATAGAGCTCAATGAACATGCCGAGTAACTCTGCAAATCATACAGCACAAGGCTCTCCTCCCGTTTGAAATTTTGTGTTTCGGCTATGCTGAGCCTTCTTTAGCAACATGCCTATATTTACAAATACTTCTCATGAATGGCGAACACTAGGAAAGATTTTTTCACAAGTGACATACCACAACTGATAAGATTCGAACATGGACTGCATGACTAGATAGGGGCCAGAGAGAAAATGACATTTGCACTGAGCTCTCCTCCCGTGTGACTTTTTCGTGTCTTCGGCTATGTTGAGCCTTCTTCGGCACCATACATTAATCTAAATATTGTTGTTTACACTGTGTTTGCTCTTTTTGAAGGAGTAAACCTTGGGCAGATATGGCCAAAATAATTTTGAAAAAATGTGCCTTGGCCGCTTCGAGAGCCGGTTATAAAGTCTTTGGTATTCAACATGAGGCTGAGTGTTGGTCCGGACCTAATGCTGAGAGCACGTACAATGAAGACGGGTCTTCGACCGGTTGCAAGTCCGGGACCGGTATAAACAACGAAAATTATGTCTACATATTTGCTTGAGTCCAGATAAAAGAACAGCTTACATGCAGCCTATGCTTCTTAAGCTATGTGTGTAATCATATTATTTGAATTAGAGAGATTGCTTTATCCACTATTCCAAATTCACATACTTATAATAGCGTACACATTAATAATGATATAAATTTAAGTTTTAAGACATAGAATATACAAACACTATATTTAAGAAGTAATTAATAATGTAACTTCGAATTTTTGTTTTTGGTGCTTGTGTCGTTTGAATGTGGGTTGTGTAGCTTTTTCGTTTCAATGATTGCTCTGAATAACATCATTTTTGTTGCACATCGGACAGTTTGACGATATATCGGATAGTATTTTGACGAAAATCTACACGCTTTTTTTATAAAGAGCCTAGCTCAAAGCCTAGTTCCAAAAGTTCCTTATTCTGGACCTTTTTTTGGATCAAATTTTAGTACCAAAAGTTCCTCAATAGTTCCTTAACTTTAACTACACATTTATTGCTGTGAATAGGACAAACGCAAGAAAAACTGAATTCTGCGTTTTCAGGTCAGTGCTGACAGGTTTTAGCATCAATTCAACCAATAATCAGCCATTGGCTGTTGGCAAACAGCTGATTTTGATAAAAGAGTACAGATTTTTCTCTCTGCTAATCTTTCGACAACACACTGGAACCATTGAACTTTAGAATAGGCCCTTCCCTCGAATAAGCCCAGATAAAAGAGAATAGACCCCCACCGTAAAATTCGTTTTTGCAAATAAGCTCCCTTGGGCTTATTCGAGGATTTACGATATAAGCTCTTGATTTTTTGACCTTCTTTTGCTCTTTTAATGTAGGTTCCTTACATTATATAGTGGTTCTTTATAAAAACAGCGTGTAAAGGGTTGGACTATGATTGAGCCGTGTAAAAACAACTTCCTAAAAACAGTAGACAAGCTTATAGCTGCTGTTAAAAATATAATATCAATGTTAGTAGAGTTTTAATGTTCATGGGGTTATTTCATTGTCACATCTTATTTATTTGTACTAATTAAAACTAACAGATCTTATTATTACTTGAAGGGATTAAAATTTGCTGTTTGTTTCAGTTTTTCGTGACTTTCTTGAAGGTGCTGTCGCATCATGGTCTACACTCAGTTTTTTTATAAGCAACTTCGTTCGGGTCTAGTTCAAAAAGTTGCTTATTTTTGGACCTCTTATGCCCACCTTTTAGTAGCAAAAGTTGCTTAGTAGTTGCTTAAGTATATTGATATATCGTATATTTTTGCCCTAAGAATAGTACAGAGGCTAGAAAACTAATATGACCTAATATACAGCAAAGAAATGCTATAAAAAACATTATTCAAGAAGTGCCATGTAATTGTTACCATAAAAGACTTTGTAATGAAAGTTAAACGGAAAACCTCTCAATTAAATGCTTCACGTAATGAGTAACACTCCGTTGATATGCGAATTTCGACGACAAACAATGGAATTAGCTTCTATGTTGATCAATCCCCGATTGCTTGCAGTGATATAAATTATTAAAAATCTAAAAAGTTGCTTAGGTTTTTCTCCCGTGGTACTATACGTTGCTTAAAGTTTTCGGCCTTCTACATCTTGGTTGCTTATAAGCGGTTGCTTATAAAAAAACTGCTTGTAATCCAGCTGACTCGTGGTGTCAGGATTCGAGCCCCAGCTACGGTAGCGTGCCGCCTGCTAGTCAGTGTTTTTTGGAACTAATTTATCGCAACTGACCTGTCAAAATAAACGCTCTAGCAAATAGTTAACTATAACTATATTGGCAACTAGTTTTTTAGGACAACTTGACGACAAACAGTTCCAATAAGCAATTGGTCTTTTGTCTTTGTCATTGTGCCCCACTGATCTATTTTTAGAGATCAGTTCTGTGCCGCTTTGGAAATCTCGTTTTGACAGTTTTGAAAGCGAGGTTACTCTCGTGTTCTTTATTTTGCAAATTTTTCACTCATCGGGTCTCTTCAGATGAATTCTGATCAGCCTGCAACTTCTGCATAACATAAGAAAAGTTATGTCGAAAATTGTGAAGAAAACATACGGAAAGAAGGCCGGATGGGACGCAAGAAGCAGCAAAGCTTTGATGAAGCAAAAAACGAATCCCCAAATAGCAGTCAAAGTCCTAAGAAGCTTGTGAGGCCAAGTATTTGGGCCAAAGTGCCATTGTTCGAGTCTTTGTCACCACAAAAAACAAAGAAACAAGGCCCCCTCGCATTTTCTCCTGCCAAAGAAGTAACAGGTGCAAGCAGTGATTTGAAGGAGAGCCCTAAAAAGAAAGGAAGAAAAAGAAAAAACGAGGATATATTTGGTTTTGGAGATTTAGATGATGATGTTACCCCAGCTACAGCTTATATATCCCCAAAGAAAAAGAAGAAAGAGGGGGAAGGGTCTGATGGAGAGATCAGTCCATCAAAAAATAAAAACAAAAATGGTAAAATTTGTGTGCAAGGCAAGATGAATAAAATCCAATCAAAAGTAGTTGCAAAGAAAAAAGGTACTGTGAAATCACCCAAGAGCAAAGTTAAAAGTCCAACCAAATCACCTGGAAATAGTAAGATTAAAAGCCCTTCTAAAGCACCTCAGAAGGGCAAAATTAAAAGTCCTACCAAATCACAGCAAGAGAGTAAAACTAAAAGTCCTACCAAATCACCTAAAAAGGGGAAGAGTACTTCTGAAACCTCTACAAAGCAGAAAAGCAAGGGAGGTCGAAAGAAACAGTCTGAAATATCCCCAAAGAAAAGCACACAAATAAACAAGAAGATTGCAGAGGCTAAACCTAAAAACATCAGAAACTCTAAGAAGTTATCCAGTAGCAAAGCTAGTCCTCAGAAAGATACGAAAAGCCAGAAAAATGGCAAAAGAAGTGCAAGTAGTGAGACTGTTTCTCCCAAAAAGCAAAAGTTGAACACTCCAATAGAGTCTAGAGATAATTCCCCTGCTAAAAAGTTGAAAAAGGACACTAAGGGCATGAAATCACCTGTTGTGAAAGAGTTATTTGGGAAATCAGCAAAGAATTCGGAATCTTCTATAAATGATAGTGAAGTGAACAATGAGCAAACAACAATTGAAGAATCAGATGTGTGTGATCAGCCAGTTATCAAAAGAAAGCGTGGAAGACCACCAAAAAAACAGCCTAGAAAAATTGGATCAAATAAATCAACACCAGAAGTTGAGGAATCATCAAAAACAAAAGTTGACACTCAAGACCTCAGTCAAGGAACAAAATCTGATTTGAGTCAGGTCAAAGATAATTCTTCAAGTCAAGATACCATTATTGTTTGTAGCAGTAATAGCGAGAACACACCACAGACTGATGGCACACTGCTGGGCTCTGAAATCACTGACACTTTGCATGGCAAAGATTCAGCTGAGACTGCAGATTGTTCACAAATTGAAACTGAAAGTAGTACTCAGACATTGAGCAAAGATTCAAAATCAACAACATCTGGGGTAATTATAATTTGTTATCATTTTGTTATATTAAGATCATACTATCTGACAGTGCAGGCAATGCTAGCTTTCACATAAACCTCTGTACTTAAAAGTGCTTCTTCTTCAAGCTCTTGAATTTACTAAACTTCTTCTCCTAGTAATTTTACTATTCTTCTTTTCTTTATGATTCCTCCTGTTTCTTCTTTTTATTTTTTTTATTTTTTCTCCTTTGTTTACTTCTTTCTCCTTTATCATCTGCTTTCCTTGCTGCTCTTGTTTTTGTCTTAACTTTCTTCTCATTTGTCTTTCTTCCTTTTCCTTTTCTTCATCTTTTCTTCTTCTGCTTTTCCATTTCTTCATATTCTTCTTTATGTTCTTCTTCTGTCTCTTCCTCTTCTTCTTCTTCTTCTTCTTCTTCTTCTTCTTCTTCTTCTTCTTCTTCTTCTTCTTCTTCTTCTTCTTCTTCTTCTTCTTCTTCTTCTTCATCATCTTCTTCTTCATCATGTTCTTCTTCTTCATCATCATCATCATCATAATCTTCTCTTGCCTCTTTTTGCTTTCATTCTTCTTAGTTTTATCTTTTCCTATCTCCTTCTTCGTTATCCTTTTCTCCTTCTTGTTAATGATATTCTTTTTCTGCTTCTTATTCCTGCCCTTTGTCTCCTTCCTCCTTGTCTTCTTCACTGTTGCAATGAAATCATTGTCAATTTGATGTCAGTTCAATGTATATCTCTAAGTATGTGTTTTGTTAGTGAATTGATTTGTCATATCTTTTTAGTCTCCATTCAAATGGTTCTTGAAAAATAATGAAAAAACTCTGTCTCCAAGAAGAGTGGCACAGCTGAGAAGAATATCTGTTCTAGTAAGTAAAATTGTCAAGTTGTTTTGTTGATTGATTGATTGATTATAGATTAATTCATTACTGATTGATTGATTATTGACTGATTGATTGATGAAATTTGATTGATTGATTGATAATTGGTTGATTGATTGATTTAATTTGCTTGATTTGTTGTTTGTTTGATTAATTGATTGATTGATTGATTGATTGATTGACTGATTGATTGATTGATTGACTGATTGATTGATTGAATTTGATTGATTGATTGTTTGATAAATTGATTGATTGATTGATTGATTGAATTTGATTGATTGATTGATTGAATTTGATTGATTGGTTGATTATTGATTGATTAATTATTGATTGATTGATTAGTTGTTTGATTAAATGGTTGATTAATTTTAAATTTTTTCAACTCTGGGCATGGCGTTACTTTTCTGAACAGAGTTTTTGTTTCAATTTAGCCAACTTGTACTCCAAAAGAAGATGATGATGATGATGGCAATGAAGTTGACACTGTTCCATTTGGATTGTCTTGGGCAATGCAGACGGATGATAATGCACTCAGAGTGAACAAGGAAGAGAAAGGGGTAACCTAAGATGTTCTTTGCTATAGAGGGGAAACTCAGTCGAGTGAAGGGTTGGTTGGCTCTGAGTCCCTCTCCCCTACTGTAGTTAGGAAAGTCTTGTCTCCTGATGAACCAGGTTAGTGTAAAGATTGTTAGTAACTATCGATCTCTTCTTCAAATGATGGATAAGATGGCAATCAAAGATGCGTTTAAAGCAACGAAAGATACTTTTACGTGGGATAAGCTCCCTCCCCCAATTTAGCACCCCCCTTTTGATTGAGCTGTACGTCAGGTCGGTCCCAGATAATCCTTTGATAGCGTATATGCAAGGTCTTGATGTGAAGAATCAAGAGACATCTTTTGCCAGAGGCCACCGGTTCGATACCGGGTCAGGTCGTATTTATATCTCACGTTAGCTGTTATTATTTCTGATCATCTTATCCTTCAATCCTAAATATTTTATTCTCCTTTGTTATAAACGTCAAAGCGCTTCAGCCTTTTCTTCCGTTAACCAAAAATTTTTGAAATTGCTTGTTTCTTTCTAGCTCTTCACTATTGTAAGAAACACAAAACAAGCGCATGAAAGCGTCGAGTTTGGTGAAAGTCAACAGGTGGATTACTTTTTGCATTCACGTTTATTGCAGGCCAAATCGTTCAAAATTTCATTTGCAGTAAGCCAGTGCTATCTCCTGAAGACTGGAACCTTTGTCTAAAGCTATGGCTGAACTAGGAGACATGTTGCGCACAACACTGTATTCGGCGTGTCTCCCAGATTGACTAAACATGCGAGTGATAAACGAGCAACATGCCCCCCGAGTCATTTGCATGCAGCGGAGACAAGAAATGTTTCTGCTGTCTCCCAGAAACATTTGCATGTCTCTTGCTACAAATTGTGTCGCGCGCTAGAAAGTTTCCGAGGTGGCTAAACTGGGAGACACTGAGGGGACATCGATGTTGCGCACGACATGTCTCCTACTTTAGCCAGACCTTAAGGTGCAATTGACCACCTTTTCGAGTTAACGAACGTTTGCTTGTTTGGGTTATCGGCGCTCTCCATCATTCGAATTCTTTGGAAATGAAAACATTTGTTCGAGATATAGCGAGTTTGATATGTTTTTTATCGTTAAGACGTCCCGCCCCCTGGAGGAGGCACATAAACCCCATAAACTTATAATGTGGACATAACCAATTGTTCTGTTTTTGTAGTTTAAAGATGATGTCGATTATCTGTTGGATGGTATTGGAGAGAGCAATTCGTTATCAACGCGATGCCTAAGTCTTCTTGAGCTGGCATCAAAATGCTCGAAATCGGCATTCAGAATGCATCTCAGAGCACATGGCACGGTTTCATTAATATTTGAAAAACTCAACGATGCAACATCAAATCAGGTATAAATCGTTTAGAATTCTATTAACTTTCTTTCATCAAACCCTCGGATTATAGTTGATGACGGTAAAGATTCAAATTGACTTTCTACACGAGTCTCTAGTTTACGCGCAACTACTTTTGATTTATCTCTCCACATTGAGCGATTGTAGAAAACCACAACTCGCTACGCAAGTCGTTTGTTATTTGGCTATTGAGTTGAATTGCTTGCGTTCAGCAATTCAATTCAATAGCCAAATTACAAACGACTTGTTTATCGAGTCTAGTGAGTCTCAGGTGCAGACAGGGATTCCTTTATGTGACGTCATGATTATAAAGAGCTAATTTGACGTTTGATGAATCCGTTCATTAGATTCTCAGCCTAAAAATGAGCTGTGCTCTACTAAAAGCTTCGGAACGTATTTTGAAAGCTTCATTTTATTTTCTGTGAAATTTCTGCGATGGAGGAAGCCCAAGAAGTGTCTAGTCAGTCGGACGGTGATTCGTTTTCGGCGTTTGACATGTCGGAGCCGAAGACACCGGACAACGTTGATGAAGAGTTAGCATGTTCTGACATTGTGGATCTTGGCAGAAAATGCGGCGATTTATCTCGACATAACAAAAAGCTTGAGGACAAAGTAACCACACTTCGAGTCTCACTAGAGAGAGCTGGAGCGTCAGTGCGTGATTTCGAGGAACGGCTGTGCAAACAAGTTGAAAATGAAACAAGGATGAAGAGCATCGTGAAACAGATGGAACAATATCTTTATTCTTCCGATGAAGAAATCGAATCCTTGCAGCAAGAAGTTTGCAGGTTGAAAGCTGAGAACATGGAAACGAAGGAAGAGAATGGACGGTTGGAAGATTTGATCAAAGATATGAACGATCAACAGAAAGCAAAAGAGGGGGAGGTAGTGGCGATGAAAGAAAAGCTAGAAGGCATGTGTAAAGAGTTCGAAACTAAGAAATGTAATTGCGATGAAAGAGTTGGATATGTTGTACAGCAGATAGAAAAGCTTAAAAAGGAGAAAGTTTATCTGCATGAGAAGTTAACTAAAGTTACTGCTGATGATGATTGCAAAGGGAGGAAGATTCTAGAATTGACAGAGAATAATCGAAAAATATCTGGTGATTTAAGTTACGTACAAGAAAAGCTTTCTGCTTTGTTGGATGAAAAATCAAAGGTCGAGTCTGCTTTGGTTTTGAAAGAAAATGAATTTGAGAAAGTAAACTTTGATAATCAAGCAAATAAGAAGGAGATAGCCGAGTTGGAAAAACTTCTTTGTAAAAAAGAAAAATATAGCAAGTCGATTATTGGGCAGCTCAAGATAAGTATCATTAATAATAATAAACTAGATAATGAAATGAAAAGAATGCAGAATGATTTCGAAGAATCTGCTGGAGTGATACATGATTTGAAAAGGCAGTTGAGTATTTCGTTGAAGAGTTCCGAGAAACTTGAAGCGGAAGTAAAAGAAAAGGACGCGGAAGTTGTTGATATCAAGCGTGATCGTGAAGTATTAAAGAAAGATCTCGATGACTGCATGTCAGAGAATAGTGTTTTAGGCCTTGAACTCAGCGCTGCAAAAGCTTCAGTTGCAAGACTTGAGAAGGAGGTTTTAAAAATGAAAGACAGTGGAAAGGAATTCAGTTCGGATATCGTTGGGAAAAGGAATGAAATCGAGGTTTTGTCTAAGGACAAGGAAAGGTTGGATAAACAGGTTGCTGAGTACGAGGCTAAGAATGCTGATTTGGTAATGCGTACACAAGAGGCTGACGTGGAACTAAGTGAAGTTAAGAAGAAGAACGAGGCTAAGGAGGGCGAATTTCAAGAGCTGTTATCTGAGTTTAAAGGCTTGGAAGTCAAGCATTACACACTTCTACAAGAAAAAGACACAGAACTGATATCCTTGAAGACGCTGAAAGACAGAGAGCAAGCAGATTGGTTAAGGCTGGTGAAGAAGCTAAAGAAGACTGTGAAGAATTTGAGAAAGGAAGATCAGATTCTGAAAGAAAAACTGCTGGATTTGGAAGGTGCAAAAGAAACTCTGAGCTCTGATCTAGTATGGAAGAAATCTGATTTGAAGAAAGCGGTTCAGAATGTCAAAGACCTGGAAGAGGTGGTTGGCTTGAAGAACAAGGAATTGGCTCAAAATGAGATTGAGATTTCGGAATTGAAAACAAGGATAAGTGATGTTGAGAATGGCAGTAAAAATCTTGCAATTTGTTTGGAGAAGGCTGCAGAAAAGGAGGCATCCATGACAAGAGAAATCCACGATTTGGAGAAGAAGTATGATGATGTTTTGAAGAAAATAAAAGTCGATGAGAATTTAATTAATGACTTGAAGAGTGAAAATTTTGAAATGAATAAATTGAATGAAGAGCTTAAGAATGATTATGAGACACTGAAAACTCAACTTGAAGATTTGAGAAATAATTATTACATCCAAAGCGACTTAATTGCGACTGGAAAGAGGCATATTCAAGCTCTGCTTGATGACAAGACAAATCTGGAAGCTGAAAAAGCTATGGTCTTGAAGAATTCAGAAAAAGAACAGCAACAACTTAAGTCGTCTGTGGAGGAGATGATGGCGAAGTTACAACAAGCAGAGAAAGTGAACATGGAATTGAGGTCAGAGTTTGGACATCAGAAAGAGGGCTACGTCAAGCATATCAGCGAACTGGAGGAGAGATACGAGGACCTAAGGGTTTCTTTTACGAAAATGGAAGAGAGAGTTAGTGTTTTGAAATTGGAAAAGGATTCCTTTAATGTAGAGGTGGTGGATTTAAGGAAGGAAAATAAAAGAAAGTCAGTTGCTGAGAAGGAGTTACAGGTTAGATCACAGCGAACTGAGGAGGAGCTTAGGCATGTTTCCACTGAGTTGGAGACCTTGAAGATGACTGTTTCTGTGAAGGAGGAAGAGCTCTCGTGTTTGTGTAGTCAGAATAAAATAGCGAAGCAGAGAATCGAGGAGTTGTCGGAGCTTAATGATACTGTTACTCAAGAGAAAGACAGTGTTAAGGCTGATTTTAATTCGCTTAAGATTGAGATGGCGGTCGCTAGAAGTGAACTGAAGATAGCTAAAGAACGCGTTAAAGAGCTGACAGCTAAGTTAGAATATGCTGAAGTTGGCTTCAATGAAAGCAGGCTGGAATGTGATGGGATGAAGCGAAAATTGGAAGATTTGGAGGAGAATGTTGAAAAGTTGAAGGGATCAGTTGACGAGATTGGTAGAGAGAAACAGGACATGTGCGTTAAGTTAGAGAATGCTGAGAATAAATTGAAGGAGATGAAGATTTCTTGTGATAAAGTTTGTAAAGATCAAGACAAGGTTTTGGTAGCTAAGGAAGAAGAATTGAAACTGCAGGAAGAAGTTGTCAAGAGCTTAAAGACAAAGCTAGAACAGCGTGAGCAAGAGCTGAAATGCATAACTGTGGAATTTGAGAACGCTTCTAAAGACCTCGTGAAAGTAAAAGAGATACACAAACGTGCATTGAGTGATTCAATTAACCAGAAGTATGCAGTCGAAGAGATAACAGACAGCCATAGATTCGAGCGGAGCCAGAGGAAGAGATTTGAGAAAGAAATTGCGGATAGAGATAAGGAACTTGTTGTAATCAAACAGAGGCTGGTGGTATTTGAGAAAGAGGCTGTGACGCTGAATGACGCTGTTTTGAAACTAAACGCGGAAAAGAAATCTCTTGAACGGAAGATTGAGAAGCTGAAAGCAAAATGCGGAACGCTGGAGGTCGAGAAAAATAAATTAATGAAAACTAAGTCCAGTATTGAGGACGATTTCAGAGAGAAAGTTGCTTGCTTGGAAGAGTGCTTGCTGGCAGAGAAGGATAGTTTTGATCGGTTTAAAATTGCAGTGCAGGAAAACATGAGAGACAGTGAAGCAGCAAAAAACAGAATTCGGGTTTTGAAGAATGAGAATCATGAGCTAAAAAGGAATTTGGATATTCAAAGAGCGGACCTCGAGAGAAGAAATGATGTTGTGAAGGACTTGCAAAGTAAATTAGCATCAGAACAAACTGCAAATAGAACATTAAGTGAGATGTTGAACACCGTTGAGGGGAAATTGAACATAAAGGAAGACCAGGACTCGTCATTTGAGTCTATGCTACATTGCGCAGAATCGGAACTGAAGCATTTGAAGGATAAAGTTGCGACCGTTGAAGCAAGAAACAAGTTTTTGGAAACCGGTAAAGCAGGTTTAGAGACTGAGTTGAAAGAGAAGATTTCCTGTTTGAAACAGGTTGAAAACGAGTTGAAATTGAAACGTGATGAGGAAAAGAGGCTGTTGGGGAATTTGAAGGCTGCGAAATTTGAAGTAAAGAAAATGGCGCGTGAAAAGGAGCTTATGGAGGAAGAGAAGAATCAACTTGAGTTGAGGTTGCTGCATGCTGGATTTAGGCCGGAGAATGAAGAAAGCAGATTACGTCAGCAGAGTGGCAGAAGTTGTTTCCGTGAGCGAGGCTCGTTTCATCACCAAGAAACGTCTAATCGAGGCTCTAAAGGATATGGTATTGTTTCTAATGGCGATGACGTTTGGTCAAAAGATGGTTGCTGTTGCTTCTCTTATGGAAAAGATTACATGAAGCAATACCGTACATTGCAATAGATTAACTTCAACTTTAAATTAATGGGGGCTAGAAATGTTTTCATTTTTAGGATTCTGGCAAAATATTGTTCCTTGAAAATTGAATATTCATTCTATTAAATAACCAGCTGTAAATATGATATAAGGTTATAATGAGTATTATGCTTGGAAAGTTTTGTCTGTTTTTGCATGCTTTGACAGAACCTATGCACGTTGATTTTTAGCCCATAGGCCCCTCTCGCAGTATTTGGCATCGCGGTATGAAGGGTGAAATGGACAAAGATTATGTTGCAGCTACCATCTCCATTAAGGATCTGTCCTTAATTTGTACTCGTATTGATATGCACTATTTTTAATAAGCAACCTCTTAATAAGCAACTAGGGCTGAACTGACCTGAAAATTAAGCTGCTTGATGGCTCAGTGGGATTAATAACTGTTTAACAAAATAAGCAACTAAGAAATAAAACAACCAAGCTGCAGCATTCATTTTAAAATATATATGTTAATGTAAAAGATATAACAGCCTTTAGGTAACGTGTTTCCACTTGCTGCCTCCCAAAAGTCTTGTGTTGGGGGCCTAAAGCTGTAGCCAAACTAGGAGATATCTATCGCGCAACATTGTATTTGGCGTGTCTCCAAGGGTGGCCAAACATGCGAGTGACAAGTAAGCAACATGTCCCACAGGTCACTGAGACAAGAAATGTTTCTGTTGTCTTCAAGAGACATTTGCGCGTCTCTCGCTACAAAATTTGTCGTGCGCTACAAAGTTTCTGAGGTGGCTAAACTGGGAGACATCGAGGGGACATGTCATGTGTGACAATGTCGCGCGCGACATGTCTTCTAGTTTAGCCAGGTCTTACCAGTTGGTGATTTTGACCCGCGAAGTCAGGAGTGATAGTTAGGTTGTTAAGTATAAAACTGTTAAGAAACTTTGAGGGCTGAAATGTCCAAGCAACTTCGAGCGTTAGACAAAAGCCTAGTTGCTTTTTGAAAAATAATTTATTTACCTTCCACATCAGTCTGTGGACAAAAGCTTTAATGCTAACTTTGTCTTTTTTAGAATCTCGCCCTATGCACTGCCTCTGTTATGTTTATGCTGACACGTGATCGACAGAGCATCGACTTTGACAAATCCATACTTGGTGAGTTGATTGTCTTTGTCATATTTTGTGAAAAAAGCAAAATCCTAGCGTATACAGCATGCCCAGGATATACAAAACAAAAAATGATTTTTGTAAACCTGTGCAATTTGTTGCTTTCTTAATGTGGACGAAATTTTCAAATCTAGGCCGATGTTTTTTCGTTTTATCTCGTCTTTGTCGTCCTCCAGCACATCCGCCATAACTTATAGAGTGCACCTGATTGAAAATTACATCCTACCAAAATCACGATAACGCAACTCTATGAATCGTTTCCTCTCCCGTCCTTCGGGGTCCCTGATCTGTTTTTGTAGCCTTCGCGAGGTTGTATTCAGTATGGCATTTGTCGATAACTTTTCATCATCTATGTCCATAGAATCATATCGTATTCTCCTTTTGCAGAAATGATGTTGAAATTACTAGCTGTTGAAGAAGATGAGGAAACTTGTAAGTCTAAGGAGTGGCAAAGACTAACAACAAAGCTTAAGTACGTGTAGATGATTTGCATATTTTGTGAAATAAAGGTCTTCTATTAGCAAAACGCACCTTTTCGACGAACGGCCGCTATTATGGAATTTTTCAAAATTTCGAGTGGAAGCTAGAGTTTTATACAAAATTCGTATTAAGAATGAAAAATTTAGTCTTGTTACAAAATCTTAGCGCTTGTATTATTGTTTGAGCGTTCAAGGCTTACGATTTTACAAGGGTTCCGACAAGCTAGGGTGAAAAATGTGCATCAAAAGTTTTGGATGCTTTATTCGAGTTTAATATCAAGGACTCATAGCTTAAAGTTTTGAAAATTTTTAACATCGTCGAAAAGGTGTATTATCCGTGTTTTTAGCCTGTAACAGTGGGAGAGGAGAGCTCCGAGCTTGCTATACTGGCCTTCCAAAAACTGTTTATTGGGAAGGGATAACTTGACCCTGTAATGTACAGTTGTATGCCACTGGGCCCTTTTGGGGGATTTTTGAAGAAAAGAAAAATCCACACACATGGGAACATGCCTGTCAGCAAATATTTGGGAGTAGCCCCTAGATGTTTATAACTGGAAATGACTTATCCCTTGAAATAAATTCTGCTCTCATCAAGTCAAATCTCACCTGGGATGGATAAAATTTCCAATATAAGTGCGAAAAAATTTTTAGATCTGGGAACGAGGTTGCCCCGAGCCCTGTCTTCACAAGCAGCAGATGGATTTTGTTGTTGTTAAATATGTTGCTGATGTTGTTTGCGATGACTGGGAACGAATATAATAACTAACCTATTCTCGTATTCTTCCAGGTCTTTATTTGAGAAAAACGAAATTCAGGGAATCGATAACCTCGACCTTTCTCAGCTGACTGTAAGAAACAAATATTTTTATTTTTATTCTAAGACCCCCTTTACACTATGGCTGACAAATTTGGATCCGCATCAAAAGTTGTTCGGACTAGCCTTGCGTTTACACTGTACCTGCTCTAAACACACGAATATTTGAACGGCTATCCGCACAAAATTAGTTCGGCTAGGAAAGCGGATAACTTTAGTGCTGATTGCTATCCAACATAGTGTAAACATGGTGATCCGAACAATTTTAGTTCAAGCGCAAGGCTGATCCGAACAACTTTGATCCGCACAAGTTTGATCCGGTACAGTGTAAACGGGGTCTAACTCTTCCTATCTCATGTTTCAAGAAACTTTCTTCCTATTATATTGAACATTTAGGCATTAGTTGCGGAAAACTATTTTGCAGAGATGAAGGTAAACGTGCTCAACCTCTTTACTTTATTGGAGAAAGAACAAATAAGAAGTAAAGCTTTAGGACTGTTTGAAAAGTGCTTCTGAAGCAAAATGTAAAATATCGAATTGAATTGAATTGAATTTTATTAATTCTTGTTTACTTCTATGCAGAGTGCATCTCTTGCAAGAGAATCATTTCTTTCATTAACATTGCAAAGAACAGGGGCATGGTTCAAAGAGGAAATTAGGCTGCTTGGAGGTCTGGATCATATTGTAGACACAGGTGAGTTGGTTGAAAGTGAGGCTACTTATTGTTAAGGCTGCGAAGATCGCAAATACGTTTTTGTTGAAGGGGGGGAATTTGAGCATCATTTTTTCCGTCGTAATAATTCGTCGTAATAGACTTTTACAAAGAGGTCTGTGTTGGTGCGACATGTTTCTGGAAGATGGCGGACGTCTAGAGCAAGGGAATCTTTTCCGCGTGTAACGCCTGTATTGCAGTCGCTTCAGAAGAGCTAATGCAGCAGAGTTTGCTTGAAATTCACGTTAATTGAAATTAAAGTGAAAGAAAGGATTCAAGTCCCACCTAAGCCGCTCAAGGAGACATTTAATTAAGGACTTTCCTTTGTTTAGCATATTTTTTCCTGGGTTTCTGTAGATATTTTCAATATTTGTTGTCTCAGATTCTTTTTCTTAATTTGTCCTTCATTATTCGTGAATTTGAAGAACAATTTGCTACTCCACCTCTCCTAAAGCGACCTTGATCCCGGTCGCTGCACGCGGTGGGGATTCCCTTACTTAAGGTCCGCCTTCTTCAAAATAAATGTCGCCCCGACCCAGGCCTTTTTAACCCTTTAATGGGCAGTGTTGCAGATTTGCAACAAATTCTTTTAAAGGTCCAAACTCTCGCTGTTTATCCATAAAGGTCTTATTTGAGGCATGTTATATTCCATCATCATAGGGGAGGGCCTGGTTTCCTTTGATGCGGATTGATGGCTGCAAAAAATAAGAAAAATTCAAAGACCAAAAAGTATTCCTGTTTTATGTTTTCCGTGTTCTTTTGACTTATTCTGAAAATTTGGTGATGGTATATTCAGTATTTCAATATTTGCCAATTAAAGGGTAAAAAAGGACCAGTCTTCTCATTGTTGTGCGCACATAGTAAAACCAATACACGATTTTGAAAATTGATCACAGTGAGAATGTTATAACTAGCTACCTTTAGTTTATTTTCTCGATTTCAGTTGTTTCATGCAGCAAGATTCTTGTTAAGCCTGGTATACAACCTGAATCAAATGCCAACTTGCGGCAAATCGAAAGATGTCTGAAACTCCTTGAAAACGTAAGAAAGGTTTATCCTTTAAACATAATACAACCACCAACAGTTAGAATTTGCAGGCTATTTTTGCTTAAGTTTGCCGTTGCTCTTTTCAAAGAGTCGGACTATGTACAGGATGGGAAAAACTATCTCTGCTTTGGAAGAAACTTTACCTAAACTTAGAAATGTCTTCTTTTTTCTATACAATAAGCCCTTATTTCTTCAAGGCGCAAAAATGGTTATGCTTTCAACTAGTATATCATTAAATTTTAAGAATAACAGCCTGCAATTTCGTAAAATTTGGCCTTAAACCAGGGTTTTTAATGTATTACTTGAATAATACTTTATCATTGTCATCTCTTTTTCCTTGCAACTTCTTCTTATCTCCCCTTAGGCCCAGTCTGAATGTCCATCTTTGTCGTCTTCTCGAAGTGGAATTTTGATTCACTGGTTGCTTCACTGATTTTATTTGTTGATTACAGGTGACGGGACAGTGTGTTACAAATCAAAGATACCTGATTGCATACAGAAACTCAGCGCTGCTTGAATGCTGCTCAAGGTATCCATTTATTTACACTAATCATTATAATTATAAGTAATATTCACAAAAATTTCGCAAACAGGCAAAAAACTGATAATATAATGTCCATTCCCTGTCAAAGCCACCCTGTCATCGTAAGTTAAGATTAAGATTAAGATTAAGATTAAGATTAAGTTCACACTATGCCGTTTCTAAACGAAAACGATACAAAGTCATAACGGATTGGCCCTTCGGTTTAAGCTAAAATGTTTTTCTAACCGGAATAGAATGAAAAGATTTCGAAAACGGTATCATATGAAAACGGTACGAATCCTTTTAAGTATAAACGCGTGAAACAGAACGATTTATTTTCTAAGGGGAGGTTTCAAATTTTGTTAAATTTCTTAGTGCCATGTCATTCCCCTGTTCAATTTGTTTCGTTGAAAGAACCCTTTCAGCCTATGAAGAAAACGTTCCGTTTCTGCCCGGTTACACTGAAACGATTCGAAACTTTTTCAAACGATGTACCATATCTCCGTCTAACCTCTGGTACTACATAAAAACTTGCTTTTATTTCCTTCCTCTTTTTGTAGGTTACTCAAATATGCAGTTAATTGTTTATCAAATGAAGAAGGCAATGATCGCGATGATCTTGCAGCTATGTGGTTCTCGGCTATGAAAATTCTACTCAGTTTAACTCATGACAATGGTTAGTTCTTTGCTTTCATTTTTTTCAATTTTCAAGGATTCTACTTATTCTAAGGAACACCTTTATAAGGAACGTGAGGCTGAAAATTGCCTGAAAAATAAGAAACTGTTGAGGAGCTGATCAGGCTGAGATTTTTGGAAAAACCAAGGAACAAGGAAAGGTTAGCATGCAGGGTTAACAACGAAAATGTTGTGGTTTCCAGCCACGGTCTTTCCACTTGTGATTGCAGAGACAACAAATATGCCTCTCTCTACCCAGGTGTATAAATGGGTGCCTGGTCGGTAGTTATGAGCGCCGTGTGTGGCTGCACCCTGCTATATTCTAATGCATCCAGTCCAGGGGTAAAGTGTAAAATCGACTGAGTAACCCTAGGCTAGTGGTAGACTTGAAAACGGTATCAACTGTAACAAATTGTGCCATCAGTCCAGTGAAACAGAACAAATGAAAGCAAAATTTTGCTAATTGCACTAGAAAAGAAGAAAAGCTAATTTTTCCTTATTCATCCTTATTAAAGCTTTAACCCTAAATTTATCCTTATACATCCTTTTTTAGAAGTGGGATTATTTTTCTGCTATTAATGCTTCTAATAGTTTTGTTTCTCTGTAGAGGAGGCAGGCACCAAATTCTGTCAGCAAACTGATATTTTGAGCGTTTTGCTGAGATCGGCTTTTCAGGTACAGTCTTCTTTTCTGTTTCTTTGAAATGCTTTTATTGTAACTTTATCGTGATGCTTTTGTATTCTACATTCTCGTGGTTTTTATAAGAAATTTGTCAAAATTGCGAGAAATAGCGGAAAAGACTTTGCATATACTTAAAAGCTTTTTTTGTCTGACACTCGGAGTATGAAGGTCAGAAACAGACAGAAACAATTGGCTAAGGGGGTGTTTGTTGTGTTTTGAACACCAATAACTTTGGGAAGACTGTTACAGCGAGGAGACTGTTGAGTGGATGGCCAGGCTTCTCAGTCAGTTCTCGTTAGACAGCTGTAGTTCTGCACAATCTCAGTGATCCTGTAAATGTTTTCCTAAGAAGAATCAACCAAAGAGCTCTCTTCCATTTTTTTACAGCTTCCTCGATTTCTACCCGAGCCAAAGCAGTTTGATGTCACTGTCCTGGTAAGTTTTGATTTTCAAATTCGAGCGACCTATACAGTCTTAATTTTGCCTATTGAAAGCATAATTAGGCCTAGTTTAGCTATGAACAGTTGTAAGGGAACAATGAGCATCAGAGCAATGCTTTTGCACCTTAGGAACATCATACCATATTTATTTGTTTGCAATATTGATTGCCCTCTGAAGTGATGGTTGGGTCCGACCGAGTCTGGCACCCACTGGTAAGAGAAGTCCTGTCTCCTATGATCCTATTAGACATTTGGTTATCAAAATAAAGTTCAGAGAATTCTTCGTCTTGCAAGTCTACCCATCATTTTGTCATTGAATTTGACATCAGTCGAAAGAGATTTTTCCTAAACCCTTAAGAAGGCACTGCTTGGACTTTTGAATGAATTTCTCTGTCAAAACTGTTTAACTGTTCGTGCCTTTAATTCTAATTGAAAGCCAGTAAAATGGGGAGCATTTTCTCGCCAAGATTTTTAGTCATGGGGCTCTTGATCCCGGTTTGTTTATGAAAATAGTTTGCTTTAGGCCGAGAGCCACAGCTAGCCGCCATTTTGAGAAAGGTGGTGCAATACTTTTCGAACCTTACTGCATATATTATGAATTTGGCTAGCGTCGACTCTGGCCCTGGGCAAACTATCAAACATTGTTGTTCAAAAATTTGAGATTTGCTTGATATGCAATGTTTGATCATTTGGGCACGTCTGAAAACATTCCCTGCCAAGCAAAGATAAGCTGAATTTGTTTCGCAATGTTTTTTAAATATTTCTGAGCAAAATGTTTCGTCAAGCAATGTTTTGCCTCATCATGAAACGGCCAAACATTTTACTTGAGAAGCAAATTTCAATTGTTTGACAGGCAGTGTTTGATCGTTTAGCCAGGGCCTCACTATTTTTTATTCGTGTTACTCTATAGAGTCTGGGCCTGCTTATAAACCTAGTTGAGTATAGCAAGAAAAACATCGCCGCACTGAACGCCGCTACTGCGCCGGCGCGCTATGAAAGCAGTCAATATGCGAAAGAGGCTTTGGATGAAAGCGAGGATCACGTCGCTTTGGAGCTACTGGTGCAGTTGTTTCTTGAAAGACTCGAAGCTGCGAAAGATAATAATGGCATGGAAGAAGATCTTTCGAAATTGAATGGTAAGTGATGTAAGAAATCGATTGTTGATCGTAAGGAATTAATAAATAAGGCGGTTTTCCTTTGTGAAATTCCTCTACTGTTTTCGCAGACATCGAAAACGTGTTCTTTTCCGAATCTCTCAAAAACGGCAGAGTTTGAAGGCTTTGGTGAATTCGACTTTGCAATTTAGGACGTTTTGAAGCCTTTCCTCTTCCAAATATAACTGTCATGATGACTGCTAGAAAGTTCAGTCGAATATAGCTACAGTCGATAGCAAATAATTTTGTCATTGAGTGTTTGTTATATCAAAAAATGTTTGAGCTTCTAGTTATTCCTTTCGTGATCAAGTTGTTTGCTCGATGGATATATTTTCAGCTTATCAGATGATTTGCTTCGCTGACGTTGAACCGAAGCAAAACGAAAAGAACTTACTGATTCGGTCTTTCACGAAAATTTCAAGCTTCCAAGAATTATTTAGCCTCTTTCAAGTAGCTGCCCAAGCAAACTTTACAAATTCAACCGCAATCAATCAAAATTTTAATGCAATAGCTGACTGATCTTGACAAAGCCATTTTGGCGCGAAATCAGACTCGACCCAGTCCTAAATGATCACGTAACCGAAAGACGCACCAAGACACAACAACGAAACCGAATCACTCAGTTACAAAAGAAGAAAGAAAATTTTTGTTGCTTTGCTATGCAATAAAAGCGAATTGCTACGAAAGCAATTCGCTTGATTCGGTCAGAAAAAGCGAAGTAGCTTCGCTACTGCAATGAAAATAACGGAACAATGTCGAATCAAACTTTTGCTTCGCTCCAAAAGAACACACCCACAAAAACGTATATAAATTTTGAGCCCTTTCTTGAATCTTTTCTTTTTTGTTTAGATTCGCTGCACAATTCATCAGTCAGAATCGGTCGGGATGGCCTAAGTTTGGTCTGTGGTGACGATTTGGACAGCACACAGAATAACGATGAATCAGTTTGCAAACGAGACTCTATTGAGTCAGCCTCAGGTGGAAAAACAGCGGCAGAAGAAAAGGCTGAGCACCTTGGGAAAAGTAATGTTAACTGTTGTCTATTATTGCGCGTGATATTTAGCCAAATACGATTTGTCTCGAGCGTTGTGCTCGTGGTAAAATCTTCGCCCGCGATCAGCACCACTGTAAATCCTCGTATTGACCCCCCTCGAGTAAGCCCTCCCCTCGAATAAGCCCCCACCTCTGACATGTTGATGTTAGCCTTTTGAGTCCATATTGGTAATTTATCGATTTAATGAAAGAAAAATGCTTTCTCTAAGTCGATGATAAATCATGCTTTTGTGAATAATTCTTTAAGCCCCCCACCGCCTCGTTTAAGCCCCCGCCTCGAGTAAGACCCCTCCAAAATAGTGAAGAATAATTAAGCCCCCAGAGGGCTGATTCGAGGATATACGTTATCTGATGCTTGTCTGTCTCGGAAAAAAATTTAATTGTTTTAAACCTACTTTTAGAAAAGATAATTATTCGTAAGATTTTGTAACTTTTTGTAGCTCTTCAGCGAGCGGCAAAACACATGGAAGACAGTTTGATAGCTTCTTATGCAGCACTCCTTATTTCCCTGCTGGCTGAGGACAATCAAGTAAGAATAGTTGTATTCTATTATTACTTTGCTATGATAACTTAGACCTTGTATTCACGATCACAGATACCCTTTTCGACCCTCTATTTCAAGACCCTTTTCGCTGTAAAACCCTTGCATGTATGTCAACTGCAAATAAAATTGAAGCAAATTGCATCTTAAGTAGCCCATTGCACTTAAATAGCCCTAGTGTAAACCTCCCGAGGGGTCTTAAAACTTATTAGAGTTGTACTGCAAGTATCCTGCACATCCCGAAAAAATGAAAAAAAGCGATTGAGGCAAAAAATGCCTTTTCCTTATTCGAGATGGTTTATGCTGCCGAAATCCACTAGGAGATTGTGTTGTATGCCCCCCCACATATTTTTACTTTTCATCAGTGTTTGTGGGAAATCCTGTTTTCTACGGGGGGATCCATCGGAGAAAATTATAAACTCAATATTACCGTAGGAAAACCAAGAACGAATCCATGAAAAACTGGTTGATGGAGATTTTGGTGTTATGAAACACACACTTGACAAGTTTCTGGCGTTCATGAACATGACGGTGAGTTCCTTTGAATTCAGCATATAGATAGCTCTCAGTTGAGTTACCAATATCTCTGACATCATTCTGACTCGTACCGTAACTATTGAAAAGTATTGAAATCGACTTGGACCCTGGTACTGGCCACAAAATCTGCCAAAATACTGGCAATTTTTGCCTAGGCATCAAAACAAGATGTAGATTCCGAAAGCAGATGTTCTTAGAAAGGAAATGCAAAGAATTTCATGGATAACTGTCAGGCAAGATACAATATCTCATGTAGCATCATTTTTTGGTTTTTTCACATGTTTTTCACATAGTTTTCGGCCTATTTTGGTGTAAATTTTGAAGAAACTGTGACGTCACTTACAATTTCTATTTTTTGAAAAGCCAATCAAATTGCGAATAGACAAGGCCGATACCAGGGTCGGATATGGACAGCGGAGTTTCACGTAGAGGCCTATTCACCCTGGGGACGAGGTTGGGACTGGTGTAGCCAGTCTAGGTCGAGAGCTCGATTTGTTAACCTACTACTGAGATCTTAGCGACTGGCGCTAAATACACCATTTCGCCATGTAACTCCATTGCTTTTTAGGCAAGCCCTGCAAGTGCTTCGAGCTCCGAAGTGATCCAACGAGCAATAAATGTCCTAGGAAAATGCATGGAAAATTACCCAGCGAAGAGGAACTTGGAAGAGAGCAGCAGTACGCAAGAAAATGGTATCGCCCTGTCAGCAGGCAGTAGCTCGCAGCCGGAAGAAACTAGCTCTCGGCCAGAAAATAGTAGCTGTCAGCCAGAAGAAAGTATCTGCACAACAGAGGAATAGTAGATTTCAGCCAGGAGAAGGAAGAAATTTGGTTTCATTCGCATCATGTGAATCTTGGGGTACCTTAGATCGGCCTGCTCTGATACTGAAAATTGGTATTCCAAACTGTTGCTTGCAAACGGAAAATAGCAATGAAAACAAGCTTAAAGTTTTGAATGTCAGATGGTTTTATCCTCGAGGTCTTCGATAAGGAAAGTCTGGTAAAGAAGAATGTACCATCAATTCAACACAATCCTGATCAAGAGTCATAAAGGTCTTAGAGTTGACATGTTACAGTGGTCTCAGAGATGACAATCATTTTCATATTTTAGTGTTTGGGAACCTCGATGTTCTCTTGGGTTTTTGTAACTTTTCGCTGAAAAAGGGTGCATTGGAACTTATTAACCGCAAATGGCATTTATCAATAGGTATACCAATCTCTGTATCATTCGAACTGTATAAAAACTTTTGGTGAAGTTTATAGACTCGTAACCGTTTGTAACTATTTCAACTCGCTATGTACATATTTACGGTATTCAGAAGACAACTTAAGCAACATGTACCGTTAAAATCAATTTATTGTATCCTTAACAAAATTTATAGACCCTTATTCCAAAGGCAATCGAGATGCAGAATGTTTTATAGATTCTGTTTATGAAAATTAATTTCGACTATTATCGAAATGAATCCTTGTATCATTTTTCTCTTGTCTTTTTCTATACAATTCCAGCGCGGGATTACGCGTATTTCCATAAAATTATACGCGTGAAAAAACGCGATCCATACGCAGCAACACGCGAGACGACTCAGGTCAGAGAGAACACGACTCAACGGTAACACAGCATTTCATTTTCAATGAAAAAAGTTTTAGGTTATCCATATATGAATAAGGTAATATATTAAATATAAAAAATTTAGATGTTAGCGAGCTAAGTGTCTATCTGTAAATAAAGTGATTTAGTGCATGTATTAAAAACACGTTTCGTTTGCAAAATCTCAGCATTTTTAGCCTGGAAACCATATTAAAATTAATATTATCCCAACAAAATGCTAAAGGTCAATACAATTCTCCATTCCCTTATTCGCGCGGCGCGCAATGCATCCTGGAACCTGTGGTAAAGAGCGCGTGTCTGCGATTTGTGTTTCTTTTCATGTTCGCATATTGCTGTCAACGTAAACATGGATTCAAATACAATTGTCAACAAATTCTCTACTCTTTCAACTGCTGAACCTGGCCCTAGTTTTTTCAAAACTCTTGCACGGGTCAGGGAATGCTTTGAGCCTAGAAATACCCGAAACACAAGCAAATAAGACGGAGGAAGAGACTGAAGACGTTCCTGCAGGCCTAACTGGAAAATCGTGTCTAGTTGGAGGTTATACTTGTTGTGTTCCTGGATGTTTTAAGAACTCAAAAAGAGATAAAAATCTAAGCTTCCATCAGTTTCCTAGTGGAACCAAGCCAGAAAAGATAAAACTGAGAAAGAAATGGATTTCTTTGATCAGCAGAAAGGACTTCCAACCAACTAATGGCCACAGGGTTTGCTCTGAGCACTTTCCTGGGGGTAAAAAAACCTACTTGAATAATTTACCTCTCATAGTGCCCATAAGGCCTACAATCCCCAAACCAAGAACAACCGTGAGATCAAGAAACAGAGAGCCTGTTATTTTAAAGGAAAGACTCCAAACTAATGTCTCTGCTGCTGAAGACAATAAAGAAAATACATCTGAAGAGCAAGCTTTAGACCTGCAAGGTGAAATAGATGCCCTGAAGAAAAAACATGAAATTGAACTTGAAGCTCTACGATCAAAGGTATCATTACTGTCAATTGAGAGGGAAACACTTTTGAAAAAATCATTCCATATTGACATGATAAAGCTTGATGATGGAAAGTTTCACTTTTACACAGGACTACCTGATTATGAAACTTTTAAAATACTGCATGATTCGTTTGGAGAAGTGACGAAAAAACTAATATATCACGATTCAAATACCAATGCAGGTAAAATATCTGAAGAGGGTCAAAAGCGTGGTCCCAAGCGCTCATTGTCAACAGAGCAAGAACTCTTTCTTGTGCTAGCACGTCTTCGCTGTGGTCTGCTTGAGGCTGACATTGCACATAGGGCTGGAATCTCTTCTTCACACTTGTCAAGAATCTTCATTACTTGGGTAGACTTCTTACACTCAAGACTAAGGGCTCTGCCAATATGGGCAACAAAGGAAACTGTAAAAAAAACCATGCCAAAATGTTTCAGAGAAACATATCCAAGCACAAGAGTTATTATTGATGCCACTGAAATATTTATAGAGATGCCAAGCTCTTTTAGGAGCCAAAGTGAGTCATATTCGAGTTATAAGCACCACAACACTGCCAAAGGCTTGGTTGGCATCGCACCGTCTGGTTTGGTGTCATTTGTGTCAGATTTGTATGCAGGGCGGTGTAGTGACAAGTCCATTACAAATGACTGTGGGATTCTTGATTTACTAGAGCCAGGTGATTCCCTGATGGCAGATAAAGGTTTCACGATTGAAGATGACCTTCCACAATCTACAAAGCTGAACATTCCACCATTTCTGAAGGACAAACCAAGTCTAACTCTTGAAGAGGAGACAGAAACTAGACGCATAGCCTCAGTCCGAGTGCATGTAGAACGTGCCATTAAATCGAATAAAGACATTTAGAATTTTAAAAACTGTTTTTCCATTAAGTATGGCTGCAGACTTAAATAAAATTTGGATAGTATGTGCATATCTCACTAATTTGTTACCTCCTCTGATAGCTGATGAGAATTCTTAGACTTGGCTGTTGGTAGAGTTTTGTGTTGTTAATTGTAAAGGCTAACTCTTCAATCTCACAAAAATAAACTTTTCCTTCTGTTTTTTGTTAATAGTTTAAATCCACTCTCCAATTAGCCCCTCCATCAGAGTTTTTAATAAGCCCCCTCTCTCAAACAAGGGGAAATAGACTCAGTAGAAATCTCATACCCCCTTGCTAGAAGTATTGTTGCTTTCTACAAAGTTTCTTTGTTTTGAAATCCTTTTGTTTCTAATCAAAATCTCATACATTTTTTTGAGGAGTGAATTGCCCCATGTGGTCCAATAAACTTCCCCTAAACTTTCAAAAGAAGACAATAACTGTATTTTCTATAACTGTATATTAAAAAAAATTTTCAGCTTTACTGTAAAACAAAGTTTATTAGCATTACAAAAAAATTTAAAAACCTTATTTTGGAACAACTCTGTGGGCTAAAATAAATTCTTTGTAAAAGTTTGTTAGTTTGGGAAGCATTGTGTTCAACCACAACTCCCTGTCACTTTCTATTCTCTGGACAAAAAGATCTTTCTCAGTGAATACAACAAAATCCATAAAGTTTAGTCCAACAATATTCATGATGCCCTGGCATTGAAAAAAGTATTTATGGTTCTCCTTGAGCTTTGGTCCATCTGGGCTTGGCTTCATGAAAAAACCCTTCTCATGACATGCTTCATTAACAGTCACTTCTCTGACTGAATATGGGCATTTTATCTCAACGCCACCAATGGCATTTCCATTTTGCATCAAGATGCCATCAGGACTAGCTCCAAGCCACGGCCAGGCGGGATTTATTATCAGGCCACAACAAGCAACTTTTAGATCTGCATTGTCAATGCAATATTGTTCTTCGTATTTTTTCAGTGCAACTTTCTCATAATCATTGCCCCATTGCAGAGATGCCGCTTTTGGAGCTCTGCCATCCCTTGATTTGGTAATAGCCTCTATTATTGACTTGGGGAAGATGTTCTTTCTTCTGTTCAAAACTTGGCCAAACATTGATGCTGTTATTCTTTTTGACCTCTCCCAATGCCATACTTGGGAGAGACTTTGCTTCCTAGTGCTTTCTTCAATGACAGCACATTGGTTGATGGTCACTCCAACAAAGTTCATGACATTTTGCTTTGTTTCTTCATCAAAATGACCATCATCAATCATTTCAGACATAGACTTGAATATGCATAAGGAATTAAAGTCATTGTCTGGGACTTTGCTTTCCTGTGCTTGAGAACATTTTTCTGCACTTTTACAGGATGTCTCGAATAGTTCACAAGGCTGGAAGCTGTTTCCTTTTAAGGTTTCAACCAAATGTGCAGCCTTCCCTGCTTTCTGTAAATGAACTGCAAAAAATTCAATTTCACTTGATTGAACTTGTCTTGCATATGGTGGAGTAGCACAGAAACCTTCCCTGTTGCCTGATACTATGGGACGTTTTCGCTTTTTATTTTTGTCACTTTCAAAGTTAGCTTTCTCAAATTCAAGTTCACTAAATTTAACTGCATCTCTTGATGTCATCTTTTTTGAGGGAATACTCCACTGCTGAAGAACCTGAGTACATGTCACATCTTCTGGGACATCAGCTAAGCTCAGGTTAGAAAAGTCCAGAATGGTGTAAAGAATGGCTGCTACATGCTTGCAGCAGCCACCCTGACCAGCTTTGCAACTACATTTAGCATAACCAACATCAGCATTTTCCATGTTTAGATGTGCATAAACAGTATATTTTGTGCTCTTCATAGATGCAGCAACACAAGCCTTTACCAAAAAAAGTTTGGGACCTCCAACATCAACATTTGGCTTTACTCTTATACTTGAGAGATATCCTTCTTTCCAAAGCTTATATCCCTCCATTTTGTGACGATAGGCTTTTGGAGCAATTTTGTCTGGCATTGTTGTTGCGTTATTGATTAATTTGTCATTTAGGTTATCCTCTGTAAACTTTGGCAGGTACTTTAGATCGATAGATCATCCTCCAGCTTCAACTTCAACAGATAGGCCAAAGGCTTGCTTGTCTTTTGCCAAGCCTAACACTTGACAATGTGGTTGAGCATCTTCTTGTTCAAAAAGCATTCCCTGACCCGTGCAAGAGTTTTGAAAAAAACTAGGGCCAGGTTCAGCAGTTGAAAGAGTAGAGAATTTGTTGACAATTGTATTTGAATCCATGTTTACGTTGACAGCAATATGCGAACATGAAAAGAAACACAAATCGCAGACACGCGCTCTTTACCACAGGTTCCAGGATGCATTACAAAAGTAAATTCCTTATCTTGTGGCGCCGCGCGAATAATGGGGAATGGAGAATTTTAACCTTTGTCATGCACGATGCATTTCGTGTTCTTATCAACCCTCATTTCAGGAAATATTATCTTCATGCAGCGTTACTTAAAACTTAATGCAGAGTTTTGAACGACGCATACAAATTAGGCACTTTTGAAATCTTATTCTAACTACATACAGCCTAGACCTAAAAGCCCATGCAAAGCTCTTATTAAAACATGCAGCCTAACAATACACGAAGCCCTTCAAACCTTGGCAAGCACAGCCTGTTATACCTTACACTTACATGAGCTTAGCCCCAGTGTAAGATGTTTTCAGCTCGGAAACCAGCCGAGCTTGAAAGCATAGCGGCCTTCATGTGATGTCGGGTACTACTGTCTTAAGCTGTGCCTAACTAGGAGACATTTCACGCGCGTATTCTTCTTGTCTCCAAGGGTGGCTAAACATGCGAGTTACAAGTAAGCAAAATGTTTCCCGAGTCACAGAGACAAATGTTTTTGTTGTCTCCCAGTAACATTTGCGTGTATCTCGAAGGGACACCAATGTCGCGCGTGACATGTCTCTTAGTTTAGCCAGGCCTTAACTAGCTTATTGGGCTTCGTGTTTGGACTTGGGCATAAAAAAATGATTGCATCGAGCACGGTAGAAAGAGTTGTAGCTACTGTGCGTTGTAGGGGGGGGGCCCAAAAATGTCACAAATCGTCAAAATTTGTGAATTTTTTTCATTTTGTAGGGCAATTACGGCTTGGTGTGAAAAGTTTTGCTAACTTGAGGTCCTCTAAAATTTCGATTTTTTCAACTCGGAAGGTAACGTGTTCTAATTAGTTTACCAAAATCGAACCATTTAAAAACTGCTCTTAAAAAAACGATGTCCTAAATTAAAGAAAATTATCCTACGGTAAATCGGTCTCACTCAAAATTAAGAAAATTAATCAACTCATTGCTAAATTGCAAAACTTAAGAACAAATTCCTTAACAAAAAGACCTATTTGTCTATATCCTAATAGCTCCAAATATATCATTTTTTGTAATTTTCTTTTGCATAGCAAGGCAAGAAATAATAGAGTATCAATAAATAAAATTTTACTATTTCTCTTGGTTTCATGAAAACTTGTATTTTTGGAAACAAATTTTCATTTTTATCCGTAAAAAGTCTTGCCACGAGCCAAAGCTATTCAATTCATTGGAATGAAAGTAAAACATTGGGTTGCATTGCTGAATTGCTGTGTCGCCAGCAAGAATGAAACCGAGGCTGTTCAGAACCAGTCTCCCTAAATTCAGGACGAGACTAAGACTGCGCGATTGCAGTTCGTGTTGCCTCAAAGCACCAGGGCCTAATTCTGCCAATGCACTGGCGTTCCACCTCTTGAGCTGCTGCAGGTGTAAAGTTTCTCTTTTGATATTTCGTACCTGTCACTAATAAAACGCGTTTGTGGCATACAGGCAAAGAAGGGTATGAGAGAACGCAGCAGTCTGCGTTTTAAACGCAGTACAACATTAACTTCAAACGTGCAGATAAAGCCTTCTTCTTTTGGGTCGAAATCTCCAAGTAACATTCTATTTCCACAATCCTCTAAATAAACAATAACCTTGCATCCTTTCAATCCGCAAGGCTCGTGTTCTGCGAGTTCGACGATGTCCCGCGAGATTCTGAGGGCAATCAATTCACCAATCGCTATCCGTGAGCAATACGGACTATTTGTGACGACTTCTTTGATCTGAATCAACAAATTGTCTTGTGGTTCCAAATCTGAGAAGTTCAAAAATGTCCCGTAATCAGACTCTCTGGACACACTGTTGTTTGTGAAAGACACCCCTGCAACAAAAAATAGAAAGGTGTTATTCCTCATGCATATTTCATTTACATTTGTGACTTTATAATGAGAATCACACATATAAAACAACTTTTAACCTGAAAAAACGTGGGTATTTCACAATTCACACGTTGCCAACGTGAAATGGTTAAAATTTTGCTTATAACGCAGATTCTCGATAAAAATTCTACCCACAATGAACGTCAAGTGGAGACAGATGTATTACCCAGGAACAAACATCCTGAATCAAAACCCGACTGATGACACGTCTAAACAGTAACGCAAATTTGTTTCGAGTCGCACACAGTACACGGATTTTTAATAGGAAACCCAGTCTCTCGAATGGCCAAAAATTCAAGCAGCTACTCCAAAATCGCGAGAAATAGCCAAAACATCTACATACTAACCTTTTTCGTCTGAAAATCTTAAGAATATAAAAGTCAGAAACAGACCGAAACAAATGAGAAAGGCGGTATGTAGTATTCATGGATGCGGATTGAAATGCACCAATAGAAAAGTGGTTCACTTTAAGTGAAGATGGACTGCTAATGTGTTTTGAACAACAATCAGTTCGCCGGATGCAGCGAGAAGACCAATAAAATTAAATGAAGGGTCCAAATGAAGACTTCGTTTTCTCAAAAAATGTTCCCAATCTTCCTCGCAATTTTAAAGTATAGTTTCCTAAAAAATCTGGTCGCAGAAAACAGACAGTGACCTAAAGATGCTTTAGAAGACATTTTTTCCTTTTGAAAGAAAGAACTGGTTCCTTACGCGAGCGTAGTTGGTGAAAAACTTGCCACGCGTCTTTGACTTTATCAAAAGCTAGTTATCCATTGAAAATAATTTTTCGCAATAAAACAAAATTATAGGCCCGAATGATGTTTTACTCTTAAACAGTACAATTCCCGCTCACGTCCCCGTTCCCGTCCCCATTCTCATTCCACATTCCAGGTACTGCTTTTGAATAATAACCGTGTTTCTTGTGATCTCCTCGGAGGTCGGCTTCCATTCGAGGGACCCTGTGATCCGCTTTGTGATTTGGCCCACGTTCTCCAGTTAAAACAAATCACAAAGCACGGATTGAAATGTCTTTCAGACAAGAAATCCTTTGACAAGATGCCATACTACTGACATTCATATTTGCTGAAAGCTTCCAAATAAAGGAAAAGCTTTCTGCCAAATCATGAATTAATCACCATGACTCATTATTATGGTGTGCAGCATGCTGTTGGGTATGCACGTAGAACGGCATGAAGTTTTTTCAAATTCATAATACTAAGATTATTGCAAATACTACTACTTTCTTCCTGCATTCTTTTCCTGATGGGAAACTGCTTATCTAAAGTTTCGATCCAACAGAGATGCCGAAGAGGATCTGACACGCGGATGGTTGCTCCCTTGCTCCCCCCCCCCATCATAAAAGCACCGTGGCCCTTCCTCCCATCAAAATTAACCTTGCGCTCAGAGTTACGTTCTCCAAAAACAAGCTCTCAAAGCTCCCCCAAGCTCCCGTGCTTTCTATTCATGCTCCCAGCCCGTTTCAGGCTCCCTTGCTCCCTAAAACCCTTAACGCTATCAGAACTTCACTGTACTACACCTCAAATCAAAGCTCAACACAAATAATCGCGACAAAGTGGGCTTACACGCTTTTTTTTTTATAAGGAACCTGCCTCAAGGCCTAGTTCTTAAAGTTCTTATTTTTGGGCCTCTTTTGAGGCAATTGTAGTTCCAAAAGTTCCTTAATAGTTCTTTAATTTTAAGTGCACATACAGTGGTCTTAACAATAAAAGAGAGACATTTGCATGTGAGCAAAGCTCGAGACTACTCAAAGAAACATTGGATACATGCTTAACGTGCAATTTATGTGATTTTCGACTGCAAATGAATGGAACCGGCTTTCTAATTCTTGATTATTAGCAGTGATAAAAGTTTTCAACATTCAAAAGTTCCTTCATGATTGTCTCTTTAGTAGTATAAGTTCTTTAAATTTTCGGGCCTTCTACATGTAGGTTCCTTATAAAGTGGTTCCTTATAAAAAAAAGCGTGTATATATCAAACAGCAGGTAGAAACACTTTCTGATAACTTCAAATACGAAGTTTTGTTTTAGCTGACATGTATTTCGCTGTATTTCGCGCACACGTGTTTTTTCGCGCAATAATATTTGTGCGCGAAAAAAATTTTATTTGCGCGAAAATTAAAAGGGTGATAAAAATTTTTCTCAAGAAAAAATAATTGCCTTTTCGAGCGGATTCGTACAGGTCTCGGCAAAAATCTGGAACACGCTGGTACGAAAGCAAATTAAATCAGTGTTGTTTTTTAAAAAAATTGGCAGAGTTGAACACGTTTTGGCAACTTAAACATAAACAAGGCCAAAAACACTAGTACTGTAAACTTAGCTTTGTTTTTGGTTGGAAATAAGTGAAGGCTTGCGACAATTTTCCTCTATAAATTTCACAATACGTGAAAAATTATTTTGCATGATAAATTAGTAAAAGTTACTAAGAATAGAAAGTTAATTTTGCAATATTTTAGGACGTCCCGCTGTGGCAAAACCTCGTACGATTTCGTCAACTCTCTCGTTTCAAATTTCGTGTGCTCACGTGTGAAATAGAACGTAGGACGAGTGAAGTAGAATGTCAGACACTGTCTATTTTTCAATTGTTTATGAATTGTAAACCTGGATTTAAACTGTTTAGAAAGGAAGAAAACGGAGTTTAATTCGATTAGGAAACACCGAAAGGAAATAGGAAGCGAATGATCGAATGCGTGGCTCATTTTTTCACCCTATTTTTGTGTTGAAGCATATTTCGAGCTATGAATTCCCTAATGAAGGGAACGAATGAATTTCACTATCTTATCTTCCCTATTACTGGAAAATATCTTGTAATTTCTGGTGAAAAATGATTCAGCTTGCCGACAGAACTCCCCAGAGAAAACGATGTGTTTGTTGCACCAAAAATGACTCAATAGGTGACGTCGAGACAAGTTTGCATCATGACTAAAATCTCGGAAGTAGCATGCTGCTACACACCCCCAATTCTCAAAATTAGATCAGAAGAAAATAAAAACTTAATTATCACAGAGAAAAACAGGCATTATAAATTTGGCACTTCTTTCCAAGTTTAAGTTCGACTTTTCTTTCTTCCAAAACATGGAATATTTTACCCTACTCCCTTGGCTTTTGGAAGTTAAGTATATTGTTTCCTACAGAAAAATTCTTTCCCAACAAAAACCTGGCTCCTTTTTTGAGGAAAACTTAGCTTATAGAATTTACTGTGACAGAAAAACTGAGAAAAAAGGACAATAGCATGAAGAAAAGAAAGGATAAACTAAGTTTCAGACATGAAAAAAATAGAGCTTACCTGATTGATTGATTTCATTGTAAACATGATTTCCAAACTCAGGACACGATTTGCTACGATTATCCAAACTACCATTCTCTAAACAATTATTCTTTTTTCCATCATTAATATATTGTGACTCTTGATCTTCTGCTAAAGAATAAGTGGATAAACTTTTGAATAAACCTTTAACGAATCCAAAACTCTGTGCAAATCGCACCAAGAAAGACCTTCTCTGAAACTGCTTTGAGTTCGAGTTCGAATCTTCCAGCAGACATCGACAGGAATCATCTTTTCCATTCTGGTTGAAATTTCTCGAGAAATCGTCCTTTTCTTCAGCTTTTGGAACCATTTCTGATAAATATTTGAGTTCCAGAAGATGCTCTCTATAATTTTCTAGATGGAAATTTTATGTTAAAGTTAGTTTAGTCCGTGAGATAAAACTTTTCCTGGTTCTTTTTCAGATTTCACAGAACAAAATACTCTCATCTCCTGTTTTTCTTAAAATTATATTGAATGTTTTCCACTTTACACAAATTTCTGGCCCAGCCATCAAAAGACACATCCACTTCGAAAATAATTTCGCAAGGACAGGACAACCAGATTTAATTTCAAAATCTCTTCAGGGAAAAGCCAGCTTTCTATTGTGTATCTGTTGGCCAATTATATGCGTTCTTTGAACAATAGGCTGAAATGGATATTCCCCAGCCTATTGTTCAAAGACAACCGCTTTACCCGCGAGTCCTTGGGGGGTCTCCAGGTCTTTGCCGATCCTTGTAAACCCCGCACAAAGGAGCAATTTCAGAGCAGGGAAAAATTTAGCTCGAAATTTCGCAAATTTTAAGCGAGTAATACCGCGAAAATAGACTGCTCCTACATCTTATCTAAAAAAAAATTCCCGTCAATTTTTCAGCTCGATCACATGTTCTTCGAATAACCACGTGGCCGCGACAGAATAACCTGCATTGAAACAATAGCATTCGCACCTCTTTTATAATAGTCTATCACCATAATTGTGCAATTTGGAAAAGAAATCTACTAGTAAAACCCATTGTCCAGTTAATTTGTTTGTGGCAACATCATTACTAGTAGCAGCGCAGCCCTAGCGCTACGGGTAAAGAACGAGGCTCAAAGAAGATTGCAACCTTTGAACCGTTGCTATAAAACGTTATCTAGACAAAAGGTTTGCACAGTCGAGGGGCAATTCGGGCAATTCACTCCTTGAAAATCTCGTACACCTTTGCTGGAAGTCCTATTGTTTTCTTTGAAATTCCTTGAAAGTCCTTTGTTTTAATGGAAATCTCGTACGCCTTTTTGCAGAGTGAAATGCCCCTTGTGCACAGTAAATGAATATACACGTTTTTTTTTATAAGAACAAAGTATATAAGAACATAAGGCTTCAGAGGCTGAAAAGTTAAGAACATGCTAAGAACATTACAAGGCTTTGTGAAGCTAGAAACAAATTAGAATCTACTTTCTTTAGTAGCGCTGTCCTGTTCTCAACTCTAGAAAACAGGCCAACTATCAATCATTGTGAATATATGTGACATTTTTACATGTGCGTCTCTTTTCATAGCAATTACCATCTAATTTGAAGAACAGCACCTTTTTAAAAGCAAGGAAATTAAGAACATGTTAAGAACATTTTGAGCCTTCAAATCGGAAAAATTAAGAACATTGCATGGCTTTCTTCAATTTCAGTGTTCTTATATAAAAAAACGTGTATATGTATCTGTTTCGCGAGCCCAATTCCTCATGCCCGATTTCTTCGTGCATAGAAATGATAACAGAATATATGCTGCGAAAGAGAGATGAGAATCCCAGACAAATTTGAGCACGAGAAAATCAATTTCATGTATGGCTCCAATGCACGCACTGGTCGCACGTAGCACGCCACGCGTGCATGCACGACGATTGCACGCGCTTTATTGGTTGCGTTCACGTCAAATCTCTTGTTGCTCATTTCGCGAATTTATTTCAGCCCGAGTTACCCTGTTTATATATGCCTGTGGAGCTTATACATGCATCCTTGCAAAGGTCCATGAGTGTTAACTTTCAAGGGACCCCAGTAGTGGTATTTGGCGGTGGGCAGGCGCATGATTTTCTCTAAAACCCCAAATATATAGACTACCAGTTGCAGTAAATCAGCACAGCCTAAGAATAACTACCCTGGGTAAAGAATCACAAAATGTTAAATTTTACGATTGATGGTTCGATTCCCGCACTTGCCACCAGAGTGAGAAGAGTCGCCAGCTCTTAGCAGCTGCTTCGAGGCAAAAGGCAAGAAGAATCACGAGGTGAGGTCACATCTAGAGGAAGACCTGGGTTTGCAGCGCTTAGATTAGCCCTGGGTTTGGGATAATCAGCGGACCCCCTCCTGTGCTTAGCGCAGAAATCCATACCTTGCGAAAGCAGTAAAAAAACAACAATAACCTCTGACTCATTCATGTTATCAAATAGTTTTTCTTCTATCGTCAAATGGCAACTCTCCAGCTCGTTAACCGGTAATTTGCCATGTTGCATAATTTTTACCATCCTTTTGGCATCGTTCTACCTTTATTCCCACTCGATGACGTTCATAATGCTTTTAAAATAACATTACCAGAAAATAACATTCGTTAATTATAAAAAACAACATGTCTTGAATCCTCTGGCAATATCTGGGGTAATCGAAAGGGTTAGGGAAATCAAGCTAGTCATAGCAATATCAATGAAACCTTAAACCAATAGGGGCTGGTAAAGGTCGTTGCCCTTGCTCCTTACTCGTCTTTCGCAATGTAACAAGCTAGCATGCTCCCTTTGAAGTTAAACTTGATTTCTGAACCTCCCATTGTTTGACAAAATTTCTGTACTCCCTGCTCTATATTTCATTATTTCTTTAGTATTTCAGCTGTTGTCGCCTGCCCCAAGCCCTTTTTTGCCTTGCTCTCTCGCTCCCAAACCCCCTTCAGAGCGACAGAGTCGTGTACATATAGCTACGGAATACAATTTTCGGAAAGAGTGTGAGTGTGCAATCTGGTGCAGCTAGACCAACCACACAAGGCTCATGTTCCGCTCAAGCAATCTACTATGCCAACAACCACAGCAATTCGCTATAGTTTGAGCAGCTTTCAACTTGGCAGCTGGTTTTATTGGTTGATAGAGTTCTGTATAAAAACGATCTAAAACAGCCAGAATGTGCTCCTCACAGCAGTAATGGTAATTATCGCCTCCCTCTCCTCTAATCTGTCTCTACTTATCTTCTAAATGGCTCCCTCGATTCCTTAATAAATTTCGTTTTATAATGTTCTTACCGAAGCTCGGAAATCTCGTGAGTTGCTTGGTATTATTGAAAGCCTTATATTAGAAGTATCAAGGGGTGCGCGACTGCGTGTACCCGTCTTTTGGACCTGCCCCCATGCCCCCCTCTTTTCTATCCAGCGTCTCCGTCTTAACTACAAATTGTAGGATAAGCCGTGGGTTTACTCCTTGGAGAGGCCAGTAGCAAAATGCTAAATCCCTTCAAAAACAAAAAGATTTCAGTGGATTTTACGGCATTGTGTGCAGGAATAGGACTTTTAATAAGACTATAAGAATCTTACATGGAGTATTTACCTTTTTTGCCTTATATGGAGTGGTTACAACATTTAGAGTTCCATGTTTCATCACCTTGCTTATGCTAGACATAATTCTTTGCCTTAAATTATGGGTACCAAATAATTCTGTTATTTTTGAATGACACACAGAACCGTTTTAAAGAAACAATTAGCTGCCTTTGCTCATGCAGATTTTGCTGTTCTACAACCCGCTGGGATTGGCTGATATTCCTGCCTTCTCATCTTCCTTGAAAGATAACCACCAAACAATTATTTGTCTTATTTTTGTTCGAAACAACATGCCTTATCGCATTTCCTGTCGTGCCTGATCATGCCATTTTGCTGACTTGTTGGGAAGCTACTGTTTTTGGCTGGATCAAATGTTGATTGTTTTTTAGAATAGATCTCTTAGTTTGCGTTGTTGAGCGTTCCCAAATTGTCCCTCCTAACTTTTAAACCGAGTCGTTTTCAAAAACTTTGCATTGGCAAGCCATTTTTGCTTCAGCTTCCGAAAACTTGGATGGTCGTTAGCCCGGGGGTGGGGTGGTACGGGAGGGGGTACTTCCATTGTTCAATATACTAGACGCGCCGCCCAAATGGGTAACTTTTTTCAGCGCCAATTTCCCTACACATGGGTTGGTTTTTCGTAAAGAATCTCTGTAGCAAAATATACATAACATTTTAGACATGCATTAACATTTGAGATATTGGTACAAATGGGTAAAAAATTTCGTTGTTTTTTTTCTATACATAGGTACCACGACAAACAGAATTTATCGGTAGACATGGGTAGGTTTGGAAAAACTGGGCGGCACGTCTAGTCTCTTGAACAATGAAGTAACCCCCGGTCGATAGGTGATGCACACCAATGGTGCACACCCTCTCTCCCAGACCTCTCATCGTACGGCCATGGTAGACTTATTACACGAGTCTCTGAGATTAATCTGGGGTTTACCATATCTCTACTGATTGAGCCTTTAAGAGCAAGGACTTGATTCTCATCTGCTAGTTCACTGTGTTAAACTTGGTACTCACCAGCAACACAAGCATAACTACAAACATAAGCGCAAGAATATGCGCTTTTCTCCACTTTTTGACATCCTAAAAGGCCCTTCCTACCATCATGGAAACATCAAGATCATCGCAGAGCGTGAACAAAACAAAATCCACCTTACATGTCTTGCATAAATTTGCGTAATAATTTACAAGGAATTGTGCGAGTGATATTCTCGAATAAATTAGACATAATTAGCGTTAGACACACCAAGTTTACATAAATACTAATGCTTATACGTTATAGATGTGAACATAGCAGAGATGCAACGATAATACATTTGCCTATGGGGCAATAATGAAAATACTTCATTATATACTTTTAAAAATACGAGAAGACTAGCTTCGTAAAATATCTTGGTTATATCAAGGATAATAGTAAAAGTAAAAGTGGCTATGCTATATACAAAAAACTTTCTTTCAATAAGTCAATAAGCAAATGGCCTTCTGGTCCAACGCTCAAATTTGCTTAAAGTACCTAGTATTTCAGCCCTCATAAAATGACTGGTATCCTAATTAAAACTCTTATTTAGGCTCTTCTCTTGCTTTCCAATGTAATTGACAAGTTTGCAATGATAAAGAAAGCTATCTCGACAACCAAAAATTTTAACAAAATCATAGCCCTAGTTACGAAGTAGCAAAATCCCCCCCCCCCCCTCCCCATTTGCCAGATTGCTTAGGTCAACTTTTGAGCGTTTAACTTTGAAGCAATAACTCTTCAAGTCAGGGTAAAAAGAAAATAGTGGCTGTCCGTGTAGGGTAGATTGGAGAAGGGAAGAAATATCTTAAACTTTCTTGAGAACGAAATTTTTCCGAGTAAATTGAAAACTTTTCATCGTCACTCACGAACGAAGCAGCACAAGCACAAGGCAACCTCCATTTCCTAAGGACCTAGGGTCGAATTATCACTGAAACGAGGCATATTTCCTTTATGCAAACGAAACCTTGGTTTTGCCAATGGCTTTGTCAAATTAAAATGCCTAACTCTACATAAAATACTGTTAAATGATAATGCCAAAGATAAGGCTCAAGTCTAAGAAAACTCAACAGTTCTAGCTAGCTACTCAATGGTCTATTATCTAATGCTAGAATATATAGTAAAGCATATATTTATCCTCTAATTTTCATACGTTTTTATGTCATCATTCTTCCCTTCATTATCACGACCATGTCGTCTCCGTCTTAGACCTCCGTCGTAACTTAGCAACCTGGTAGATTCGGTTGCTGTACAACAACAATCTTGCACATGTAGTTGAGTCTGAAGATTTCATATCCAATGTCGCGCTTGCGCACACTGCAGCGGATCTTTTGTTGGTATGGCATGTCAACTGTACAGCAACAGCTCAGATTTTTCAGACATGTTTCTGCAAGTGCACAGGCTGCAAGTAAAAACATAACAGGATTTTTACAAACTTGCTAGGCCTAAAGAGTTTATATAATTAAATCAATATCTCAGTCCGGTTTGGTACACTTCGATTTTTGCGAAATAATCCTCTTTAAGGACACACAGCTCAACTCCTCTCCCCTTGTTAAAATCGCTAAAACTTCTTTAAAAGTCTGAAACGCAAGATGAGTTTTCAAGCATGTTTTATTTGCTAGTCGCCGCAGTATACCTTTGTAAAGGACGCAGAATCGTATGGAGAGCCTTGAGAAAGATTTGAATGGTTTTGGAGGCGAAAATCGGAGGGTTTTGGGAAGTTTGGAGGCTTGTGAAACTGTTGCTAGGAACGTTGCTAGGGACATAAACAGAAAATCCGTACGAAAATGGTGGGGGAGGGGTACCGAAGCATTAGCGACAACTAATCAAGAGAAGACAAACCAAAACTCTAGCAAAAAGGGTGTGGTCCTAAAAAGTTGTAGGATCCTCGATCTGGTGGCTTGCGCTGTCCCTGTTCGTGCAGAGCCTCAAGGTCACAACGTGCGAAACATGCAGAATACTTATAAATTTTCTATCTTTGTTGTTTTACCTGGGTCTGTACTTGTTGCTATCGTATCAAGGATATTTCTGCAGTTAACGACATCTTGAAATGACGAACAACCTGTTGATAAAGCAACATTTTTAAATAAACATCATGATCAATGCACATGATATCAAAGCATTTAATTAACTGCTTTTAAATCGTCAAGCATGTAGTTTTTTAGTTTCAGTATTTACCCTTCGGTTACGCCGCAAGCATAGTTATGCAGGAGGGCCCTGACCAAACGTTCTTACGTTGTTTGTCAAACATTTGAAATTTGTTTGTCAAGCAAAATGTTTAATCGTTTGGCAAAGCCGCAAACGATACTTTTCAAACACTCTCTTATTGCGTCCAGCAAAAATGTTTTGAACATTTCAAAATATCGTTCGAAGCTACATCGCTACATATATCCAATACGTACGCATAAAAACTACAAGCAAGTCATGTCTGTGCTGTTTAGAGCAATTTCGTCCGCTAATCTCTCTAAGGCTCAAGCAAAACGATCAGACTTTTTTTGTCAAACATCTTTAATTTGCTTGCCATCCAAAATGTTTGATCATTTGGCATGTTGCTTGTAAAACATTTCTTGCTTGTGATAGTTAGAAGATGTGTCGAAGTATTCCAACAACATATATGTAGCTAGATAAGCCAGTTGTGTTTTTTTAGGGTTTTTAAGCGACATTTAATAGATTTAAGATTTAACCACTCGGCGAAAAGAGCAAACATTGCTTAGAAATCCAACCCCAAATGTTTGACTAACAATGCAGGATCGCTTAGCCATAGGACCTAATAATCTAATAATCATTGCAGTTGCTAAAGCATTAGAACAAAACTAATTTACGTCCAAAAACAATCGAAAATAAGAAAATTGAAATATCTAATGCTTATGGAATCAAATGACAAATACAAAAAAAGCTACTTACCTTGTGTTTGAGAGCAAACGTTGTTTGCAAGTAACACAGCAATGAAAAAGGACAACAAACTTTTCACAGCACCCATTTCGTTGGTAGACAGTATATAAAAACAGATGCTTCTAGCTTCCAAAAGTGTGTTCTTTCAGGACTCTTGATGCTACCACGTGTAGAGATTCTTGCGATTTGCTTTACATCGCGATTTGCATCCGTATTTAAACCAAGGGCCATTGTCCCACAATAGGCAAAAGGACCAATCAGTGACGTCTTCCCACGCTGTCTAGCTCATCACTTGCTATAAACGATACTTTGGTGAAAAGGGAGGTTTGATCATTGGACGAATAAAAACCAAAACGCAGTTTTTCCACGCTTCTTTTCTTATTATTCAAACGCCAAAAATGTCAAGCGTAAGTGCTATTCGTCATGAGCTAGGAGCTAAACTCCTCCTTAGGGTTAGTCAACAAGCTCCTTACTGTGGGTCCTGTGCACTTACTAGACTCGATACACAAGGCGTTTTTAATTTGGCTATTGAATTGAATTTCTGGACGCCAAAACAAACGCTCCTCCTTGGGATTAGTCAACAAGCTCCTTACTTTTGGTCTGTGAAATTCTAAATTCAACAAATATCTCTGCCTCGCTTCTATCTATTTATCCAAACAATACAATACAATACAATACAATACAATACAATACAATACAATACAATACAATACAATACAATACAATACAATACAATACAATACAATACAATACAATACAATACAATACAATACAATACAATACAATACAATACAATACAATACAATACAATACAATACAATACAATACAATACAATACAATACAATACAATACAATACAATACAATACAATACAATACAATACAATACAATACAATACAATACAATACAATACAATACAATACAATACAATACAATACAATACAATACAATACAATACAATACAATACAATACAATACAATACAATACAATAGTAATAGTAATAGCAAAAGTAATAGTAATAGTAATGGCAATGGTAATAGGATAGTAATAGTAATAGTAACAGAAATTGTAATAGAAATAGTAACAATATCAGCAACATTAGTAATAGTAATAGTAATAGTAATAGTAATAGTAATAGTGATAGTAATAGTAATAGTAGTAGTAATAGTAAAAGTTAGTAATAGTAATAGTAACAGAAATTGTAATAGAAATAGTAACAATATCAGCAACATTAGTAATAGTAATAGTAATAGTAATAGTAATAGTAATAGTAATAGTAATAGTGATAGTAATAGTAATAGTGATAGTAATAGTAATAGTAGTAGTAATAGTAAAAGTTAGTAATAGTAATAGTAACAGTAGCAATTGTAATAGTAAATAGTAATAGTAATAGTAATAGTAATAGTAATAGTAATAGTAATAGTAATAGTAATAGTAATAGTAATAGTAATAGTAATAGTAATAGTAATAGTAATAGTAACAGTAATAGTAATAGTAACAATAATAATTGTAATAGTAATAGTAATAGTAATAGCAATAGTAATAGTAAAAGCAATAGTAATAGTAATAGTAATAGTAATAGTAAGTAATAGTAATAGTAATAGTAATAGTAATAGTAATAGTAATAGTTAGTAATAGTAATAGTAACAGAACTTGTAATAGAAATAGTAACAATATCAGCAACATTAGTAATAGTAATAGTAATAGTAATAGTAATAGTAATAGTGATAGTAATAGTAATAGTAGTAGTAATAGTAAAAGTTAGTAATAGTAATAGTAACAGAAATTGTAATAGAAATAGTAACAATATCAGCAACATTAGTAATAGTAATAGTAATAGTAATAGTAATAGTAATAGTAATAGTAATAGTAATAGTAATAGTGATAGTAATAGTAATAGTAGTAGTAATAGTAATGTGAGCATATTTTCTGTTTAATCCTTCTCTAAACGTATGTCAAATTGGTCCACATTCTTTGCGTCATATCCCCCACATCCCACACCCTGAGGACAGCATTCTCCAACTGTCCCATTCTATGAAGCCCAGTTTTCGGACACAAATCTCTGAAGAATGATGTACGCACATTTTAATAGTAATAGCAATTCACCAACGTAGTCTCCGCCTATATTTACAGAACTCCGAAATCGCGAGAATAGCAAAAACATCTTTCGACATAGTAAAAAGCTTTTTTCGTCTGACACTCCTTCCTTTATAAACGCCAGAAACAGACTGAAAAATACTGACTAAGGCGGAATTTATTCTCAGAACTCTATAGCCATTTTTCTCTCTTCAAAGAGCCGTTGGAGCGTTCGAGGTGACTACACATAAGGATGAGATGTTGAATAGTTTTCTTAAGATGTACAAGATTTTGAACGAGTGAATCCCACCTCGGTAAAATCGCTACATTTCCATACGTTTTTGGTCGTTTCAATGGGAGAATGGGAGGAGAGGGATTCATTGTCCAAATTTATCTCTTGAGTCCTGGCTATTTGAAGAGAACGTTTTATCCATAACAAACAAAGCTAATAATACTAAGTTCACACGATCGACAGTGGATGAAAGGCCGATTAGAAGTCGCTAAATTTTAAATGGAAGATGGTTAACCACATAGTTAGCAGAAAATTACAGCCTTGTCGTTGTGTTGAAATATCTTGTGTGATTGGAAATTTGTAACATGTTAACTGTGTTACCAGAAGGCAAACTTTGCGTTTTGCAAGTTTGGTTTCCCTTGTCATCGATAATTTTGCTACCTCCCACAAAGAAGAAAGCATCGCTGAGGGCTGTACTGTATAGGTTAGGTTCCCATGCATCCAGCCCACAAGTGTGAGAGAGTTATCTCTGTCACAATTTTCTACCGTAAAGCTGTATAAGCATCATAATATTTAAGCTGTATAAGCATCATAATATTTTTTTAAATCCCTTCTGTTTTAGACGTCCCGCCGATATTTCTACTCTGAAGAGGTTTAAGACGAAAAAAGCATCGCAGTTTTGAAGTTCTGTAAAACTCAAGACCCCTAACACCAACACCCCACCTCGCATTCGCCTTCGTCTTGTAAACCTTACCAACCTCACTCTGATGTTGAGGTCTTTCCCACATGAAAAAGTTCGAAAATGGCGGCCAGCCATGACTTCGAAGACTGGCTTTGCAACAAATTGAAGTCGTTGCAGCTGGACGAGGACGTTTTTCTTGATTACATCAAAGGAGTATTAGAAGAAGATGTACCTGAAGAAGAAAAATCGGATACAATAAGCAACATCCTTGAAGGAGCTATTGTAAGTGTTGCTTTTTAAATCTGGGTGTGGGTTATAGTTTTTTAGGCCATAAGCAGAGAGCCTGGATAAGCCTAATAAATAAAAAGACAGACAGACAGAGAGGCAGAGGCAGAGTGTTTAGGGTCTCTTCTCCTTCCTAACTGTGGGTGTGTGCAAAATTCCTTTTTATGTTCGAAGAATTTCGAACATATTGGTGTGGGGTGGCGTGTCACTAACTAACTAACCAACGCTTGAACAATGGAAAACATGTAACAATAGAAATAAACTCAAGAGTGCCATTAGGGCCATTGTCTCGACCATTGATGCACAATTTGTGGTTAGTTCTTCACAATCGCGGCCTGCAAGCCTCTTTGTCAATCTTAGGTCATGTGACAATTGTTCTACTGATTCGTAATAGTTCACTATGAGTCATTGTGTTTACTTTTTAAACAATGGCAAATTGCCACATTGGTCTAGTTAATGACATTTCAAACATTCTCATCATCAATCATAGAGTCTGGGCAAGAGCGGCAATTTCAAAATACTTTTCAAAGCAAATCGTCATCATTCTCATCATCATCATCATAATCATCATCATCATGATTACCATCTTTGACGATGTGGCTGTGGCAAGATCTAAAGGAACGGCATCACCACCACAATCACCCCTACAACTATCACCACCACCACCCCTATCCCCACCACCACAACCACCCCTACAACAATCACCACGATCATCCTTGTCACCACAACCACCCCCCTATAACCACCACCACAACCACCTCTACAACTATCACCACGATCACCCCTATCACAACCACCACCCCCCTTATCACCACCACCACAACCACCCCTACAACCTTCATCACAATCACCTTTAACAGCACCACCACAACCCCCCTACAATCATCACCACAGCCATCCCTATCACCAATACCACATCCACCCTACCACCACAATCACCCCTACCAACCAGCATCATAATCATCGTGGTCATCAACATCATCATCATAACCACCACCATTATCATAATAATCATCATCGTCATCGTTGTGCATACCGATAAACATCTTTCATCATTTGACTGAAATAGCTATATTCAACCAGAGTCGTTCTTCGAACATGCCCATAGGGCCCCTATGTTTTCCAAGTTATCCTGCACACAGCTGCACACATAGACAATAGATAGAATAAAGATCACTTAATAATAATTATTTGTTCTACACCAATCACCAAAACAACAATAGACGTTCATTAGCGTAACTAAGTGTTCATTAGTGAAACGTTGTAAACATGTTTTAAGTCGTTTTCTTTCTTTAATTTATAGCCTAGCCATTTATTTAATATGAAAACTTGGATTTGTCGCCATGATTTGAACTGAATATGCTGCTCTGTCGCAAAAGAAGTTGTCTTTTATTTTTCTATTCTACAATGTTTTTGGTCGCCGTACTGGTCTTACAATTTATCCTGAAGCTACGCTTCCTAAAAGTCAACCTATTATTGTAATCTTGCACCATTAGGGGTTAATCATACTACTATAATTTTTAAATTTGATGAACAGCGGAAACATTTCAGCATACTTAAAAGCTGTAAGTATAAACATCAAAAACAGACCGAAACACTTGAAAGAGTGGAATATTCAGCTGCTTGTTCTGATTGATGGGTTTTCGAGCCACATCTGGGTATAAGGTTGGCCTTAGCTTATTGTTTCAGTCTGTTTCTGATGTTTATACCCTATGAATTGTCAGACAAAAAAAGCTTTTAAGTATGCCCAAAAATGTTTCCGCTGATCATTGCAATTTTGAAGTTCTGTACTACTCAAAAATGATAAAGTTTAATATGATTTTGTTATTGATTTTTCAGGAAGATCCATCTGCTAGTAGCCAAGAATGTGAAGCAATTCTAGAAAAGTGGAATGAACTCAACTTCAAGAACGCTGATGTAGTTCCTAGTGAGTCTCTATTATCTATATAAAAAATTCTCTTGTTGCAATAAAACAGCATGTATTAAAAGTTAACTTTAAAGAGGTGTTCATGCGAACAGAAGAAAGTGCTAACTTGAAGCAGTGCAGTAGCTGAAATGTCCAAACAAGCTAACAAGTTTTCATTGCTCAGTTACTTTAGCATGTTTCACTATTTTGGGGGCTTTTTGTAAATGGTGGGGCAGCAAGGAGGGTACGGGTACTACAGGGGATGGGGGCAGCGCTCTTCTAAGCATGGTTGGGATAGGTCTGATATAGTCTAAAACTTGTGTGAAAATGCCATAGGACTAATGCTGGCCTCCTCAAATGCTGGGCCTCTGTGGAAACTACTGTTTGTCAACTGTCTTTCAGTTCTTATACAGAATTTAATTTGTGTATTGTCTGAATTTTAGTTAAAAATGGCATTGAAAATGCAGATGAAAAGATCAGAGATATAATTCATAAACAACAAGCAACATTAGCAGTAAATAAACCAACATCAGCGGTTGATGATGAATATAAAAGGAGACTTCTTGAGCAATATTCTCATGTTGAAGAAGATGGTCACAGGTAAGCTCACTTGTTTGTTTGTTGTTGTTGTTCCTTGTTAAAATCCAATTTCTTTGACTCCAATACTTGGACTATTGAATGGAAATATGATAAATTGTTTTAAGCTGTTGTCTGAGAAACCAACAGTATGACAGTGTTGAAAGAAGGGGAACATTTTTTGGGCACCATTGTTTCTCAGGCAATTATTATTTATTATTATTATTATTATTATTATTAGGCAATTATTACTATTATTATTATTATTATTATTATTATTTTAATTATTATTGTTATTATTACGTTTTTAAAATGGAAACAATAAGCAAACTTACAATAGGCAACAATAGGCAACCACCAAAAAGAACAGCAAAAGCTTTTGTCCAGCATGACTTTGTAGTGCAATGGCTTAACTGTGAAATCAGTGGCAATTGTGCATTTTATGAAGCAAGCATGAAAATTGGCATACCTACCCAGTTTGATACACTGAAGATGATGGGATACAGACCCCAATCGAAAAATGCCCCCAGATGCTATTTTTAGACTGGGGTACTCGGTACCATACCTCTACAAGGGTTTCTACCATAACAATGCTGGGAATAACGATACTGACATGAAACTTGGTAAGAATGCACAGTTTGATACGCTGAAAAAGATAGGATGCAGACCCCTCCGGAAAAGTGCCCCCTTAATCTATTTTTAGACTGGGGTACTCGGTACCATACCTCTACAAGGGTTTCTACCATAACAATGCTGGGAATAACGATACTGACATGAAACTTAGTAAGAATGCACAGTTTGATACGCTGAAAAAGATAGGATGCAGACCCCTCCGGAAAAGTGCCCCCTTAATCTATTTTTAGACTGGGGTACTCGGTACCATACCTCTACAAGCGTTTCTATTGTAACTATGTTGGGAATTAAGATATTGCAATGAAACTTGGCAAGTATACACAGTTTGATAAGCTGAAAAAGATAGTATGCAGACCCCTCCGGAAAAATGCCCCCTTATTCTATTTTTAGACTGGGGGACTCGGTACCATACCTCTACAAGCGTTTCTATTGTAACTATGTTGGGAATTAAGATATTGCAATAAAACGTGGCAAGTATACACAGTTTGATAAGCTGAAAAAGATAGGATGCAGACCCCTCCGGAAAATGCCCCCTTATTCTATTTTTAGACTGGGGTACTCGGTACCATACCTCTACAAGCGTTTCTATTGTAACTATGTTGGGAATTAAGATATTGTAATAAAACTTGGCAAGAATGCACAGTTTGATAAGCTGAAAAATATAGGATGCAGAACCCTCCGGAAAATGCCCCCTTATTCTATTTTTAGACTGGGGTACTTGGTACCATACCTCTACAAGTGTTTTTATGGTATATATGTTGGAAATTACGATATTGCAATGAAACTTGGCAAGAATGCACAGTTTGATACGCTAATAAAGATAGGATGCAGACTCCCTTTGAAAAAGTGTCCCCAGTTCTATTTTGAGACTAGGAGACTCGGTTCCATACCACTCTCAAAGCTTTTCAATTATAACTGTGATATACTACGTTAAGATATTACAGTAGGATTATTCCTCGTATCTATATGCTTCAATGCTGCGTCAGACTGCCGTACCTACTTTCAAGCATCTCTATTTCAATAACCATTAATTAGATGTTTCCACAAGTGGATACCACAATAAGTGGGATCCGAACCTGGGCTGCATGACCAGAGAGCCAACGACGTTTCCGCAGAGCTATAGAGCTCAATGAAGTCACCGAGTAACTCTCCAAGTCATACAGCCAAAGGCTCTCCTCCCGTCTGACGTTTTTTGTTTCCGCTATGTGGAGCCTTCTTCAGCACCATATCAATAACTATTGATTATTTACAAACTTATCATAAACTTAAAATATGTTTGTATGAAATGTTAATAATAAATTAAATAAGAAATAGTGGTCTAGTACAAACCCCTCGCTAAACGCGGCGTAACGCACTTTCAAGTATACAGTAAGTTGTATAAAACTGATGGAGAGTTGTTTATCATATTTACAATGCATTTTACTATACTCATCAGCTTATCTTACCTTAACTAAAGAGCATCTGGGGCTACGGCTCGTGTGCTCCGTTCATCTAAGGGCACACCCATGTTCTCGCATTCAAGAATATATAAGAGCCAATGTATATGATAGAGCGCCTGTATGCTGAAAGTTTATAAATTTGCACAGTATAGAGAGGCAATTTGTACACATATACATGGCGAACACAATGATACATATAACCATAATTCAAGGATATACAAATCATATATTTATACTGTATGTACAATCAGCTAAACCTGATAACCACTTGAGTGTATGACCTCTGTGCAAATTTAAAAAACTTTCAGCATACATGACCTCTCTAGTATACACCGACTCTCATATACGACCAATCTCCTCAGACCGTGTTCTTTGACGCGAGAACACGGGGTGCCGGAGCATAGAAGTTATCCTCCTAAATTCTCTTTAAGGGAGATTAGATGCTGAGTACGGTGTGAAGGGGCTGGTATTGTTAAATATATATTCATTATGATATACAATATTGCATCAGTTTTATACACCATACTGTATAGATGAAATGCGTTGCAAGGCGTTTAGTGCGGGCTTGTACTAGGCCATTATTTCTCTGTTGATTATAAATTATTATTTCATTAAAAAAATCCAAAGTCTAAAAATAGAGTGAAAGGTCATTTTTCCGAAGGGGTCTGCATCCTATCTTTTTCAGCGCATCAAACTGTGTATACTTGCCAAGTTTCATTGAATATCTTAATTCCCAACATAGTTACAATTGACACGCTTGTAGAGGTATGGTACCGAGTACCCCAGTCTAAAAATAGAATAAGGGGGCACTTTTCCGGAGGGGTCTGCATCCTATCTTTTTCAGCTTATCAAACTGTGTATGATTACCAAGTTTAATTGCAATATCTTAATTCCCAACATAGTTACAATAGAAACGCTTGTAGAGGTATGGTACCGAGTACCCTAGTCTAAAAATAGAATAAGGGGGCACTTTTCCGGAGGGGTCTGCATCCTATCTTTTTCAGCTTATCAAACTGTGTATACTTGCCAAGTTTCATTGCAATATCTTATTTCCCAACATAGTTACAATATAAACGCTTGTAGAGGTATGGTACCGAGTACCCTAGTCTAAAAATAGAATAAGGGGCACTTTTCCGGAGGGGTCTGCATCCTATCTTTTTCAGCGTATCAAACTGTGCATTCTTACCAAGTTTCATGTCAGTATCGTTATTCCCAACATTGTTATGGTAGAAACCCTTGTAGAGGTATGGTACCGAGTACCCCAGTCTAAAAATAGCATCTGGGGGCATTTTTCGATTGGGGTCTGTATCCCATCGTCTTCAGCGTATCAAACTGGGTAGGTATGCCAATTTTCATGCTTGCTTCATAAAATGCACAATTGTGACAACTAGCTGATATACTATTGTGGCCGATGGCAGTGAAGATTTATAGCACCATGGATTTGCTACATGGAAATGCTGAGCCTTATATTTGGTCGCTTGAAGAGAATTTTCGGTCAACAAGCATTACATTTCTGATGTTGGGTGAAATTTTCTCGATGTCCAAAATTTTGCAATTACAAAGACGGTATTTTTTTCTGCAGTGATGACGAAAAACAAAGTCAGTCGAAAGATTCTTCACATTCTGAGACTTGTATCCTTCAATGTTATCGATCAACTTGTTTCATCAAAGTATAAAAATAAGGCCCCTTAAAAGGTCAAACAAAAGGAACAACACTAAACATTCTCGAAAACAAAGAAAATGTTCAATCACTGAACAGTGAAACGTTTTATCGTGAGCAAACTTCGCCAAAATTGAACAATACTAAACAAGTTGGTCAAGCGGTATGAATTTTTTGGAATGAACGAAAGTTATCGGAGTGTTATTCAGTCAAATTTTCAGTGTGTTTGACCAGGGCTGTTTCGAAACGACCCTTTCAGTTGAAAAGATGCATCAGTAAGATCCGTTAGCAGTGTGAAATGATGTATTCAGCGTCAGTCACCTGTGTCTCAGTAGTATTTTAATTAATCGAGACGTCGAACCTGGCTGTAACGCTACCGTAGCTTTGGCTCGAGCCGCGACCTCGCTGAGCTTCTGACACCACGAGCCAGCTGAATTAGGCCACGACGCCACAGCACCTTCACACTGAAAAGGAAACTATGACGATCATTTAGTGTCCATTCTGACCTCTGAATTGGATATTCTATCATAGCTTTTGACTATAGTTCCATTAATGATTAAGTTAGGCCGAAATACAATCTACCGTACCAAAAATTATTGGTTTCACCTTTACTGAGAGTAGCACTGTTTCAAAATTTGAACGCGAAAACTGTGATCGAAGAGCAGAAATTACAGCGTGAGAAGCAGAAGAAAGCAAGCGAAGATAAAAAAGAAAAAGATAAAATGAACCGAGAAGTCGAGAAATTAAAAAAGCAAGAAAGACAAGAACGCGAAAAGAAACGAACTCAAAAAGGAGAGAGAAAAGCTAGATAACTGTCGTTTGCTGGGTGGAAATTTGAATTTATACCGAAATGACTAATATTTAATGGATTTTTTACTAGAAATAAAGCAGCTGAATTATTTATAGCTTGAGGCCCTGACCAAACTATCAAACATAGTTGGTCCAACATTTAAAATTTGCTTTACAACAAATGTTTGCCCGTTTTGCCACGTCCAAAAACCTTGCTGCTTGGGAAGCCGTAAAACTGCTCAAAATTTGCTCAAAAACATTACAACCGTGAGATATTTTTAACAGAACCGTATGACAAGATGAAAAGTCTCCGTTTTCACAAAAATTGCACAGAATCTATCAAAACCCTAAGTTAGTCAACTTTTACTCTTCACTTCACCTTTTGAGACGTTTTCCTCCCATAACAATTTTTGTTTTCATTGCGGGCTAACCTGCTTTTTCACTGAGTCGGCATTAAGTACCAAAAACGCAAAATTTTAATCAAAACCCGTAAAAGTTATCCAGAAATGCCGTGAAACCGTTCATCGACGAGATTTTCAAAACTCGAGAGAGAGACTGTAGAGAGACTTATGCAGTGTGTCGATTGGATTGTGCTAAAACCTCGCTAAACCAGGAGCTTGCAGAATCTCTGCAATAGGGGACTGGGAATGAAATCTCTGAAAATGTTTTTTATGGCAGTGTTCAAGCATGTCTCACTGCTTGCTGTTGCTGTGTAGAATGACTCGTGTTACGTCATATTTTGAATTTGGAATTTTTGTATTAGGCTGTTTGTTTACGTTGAATTCGTTTTGTTGCAGTTCGTTGCATTCCATGCTTTTTCGTATGATTTTAAAATTAGAACATCAAATTATTAAGCCATCTAAGATGCTGATGAAAGTGAGACAGAGTCTAGTTAGCAAATTTACTGTTTTGGTCAACTAAACCATCCCTGGATCTCCTCCGCAGACGTTTTTCAAAGAAACGTACTCCTCCGCAGTTTTTAGAAATCAGAAGTTTTGACTGAAAAACTTGACAATGGGATTTATTTAGACAAAGAAGTTTCAGACTCTTCTGCGGGGCTTTTCAGAATTTTAGTTTTGCAGTTGACAACCAAAATCTTTCACAGCACAATTGACGATTTCGCAAAAGATGGCGTCGGGGAGGGGGGCATGATGCATTGCGTTTGAATATCGAATTCCAGTAGAATAACTGCATTTCGAACGCAATGCATTGTGGTCAAATGCCCTCCCTCACCATCTTTCGCGGAATCGTCAATTGTTACATTCCCCGTGTTGCGTTCAATATCATCGCCATTACAGTAACAGTTTTTAAGGGTAAAAGGGTAATCGCACTCCTAGTTGCTATAGTATTTTGTTAGATATTGCCAAATTTTCGGATCTTTCAGTTCAAAAGTGGTGGCGTAAGCGTAACGGAGAAGCTCGGGGACATAATGAATAGCTATTTAGTATAAGATGGGGCCCTTTTAAGAGACGGAGAAGTGACGTGAGCTCTACGGGGAAGCGCTCAGAGTAGTGGGAAAAATTTTGAAAACATGCCCTTTATAACATCGAAAAATGCACGTTACGTGTCCTAATGGCTGTTTGTAGATGGCTTGAGGAAACGTTTGGCATAATATGGCTAAAAAGCATACAATAAGAAATATTTGTGGGGGGCTTCTTTTGGTCTCCACTTTTTTTAAGGTTCTTTCCGACGATAAGAATTTCGTTTGTCGCCAAGATTTTCAATTTTATAGACCCACCCCGAGACCCCAACAACAATGTTTCTACTATGGATAAGGCTAAACTTTGGCTAAGGAAAAATTTGGAGGCTGAAAGGCTAGTAACAAAAATTTGTAACAAAAATTGAGTGAATAGTCTTTGAGGTGTACAAAACTTCAAAATTGCGATGAATAGCGGATTCATTTTCGGGCATACTTAAAAGCTTTTTTCGTCTGACACTCCTAAGGCTCTGTTTATATGGAGAAAATAGCCTCGGCTACCTGAGACTATTTCTTGGTGAGGCTATTTTCAGCTCCTGTTTATATGAAGGAAAAATAACCTCGGCTTGCTGAGGCTATTTTAATTTGGCGCCAAATTTGACAATTTTCGCGCATAGCGTGGCGGGATTTCAAAATCAAAATGGCTGCTCACAATAAGAAAAGACAATTGTCGATTCTATTAATTAATTGTTCCTCGTTATTAATGATGTTAAACCAGTTAAATAGCTTAGTTCTGTTATCCCAGCTCTACCTGGGAAATTTAATTAGAATGTCTGGATTTGACTTTGCGATGGAGAAAGATTTCAGGAAGGAAAAGATGAGACGTGTTTCTTTTACTTTCTGCTGTATCCTGGTGTACCCAGTTTTTATCAGTTTACGTTCCTCTTTGCTTTGTTTTCCGTAAGCTGCTTTTTCATCAGCTGTCATTTCACAAACAGGCTTTAAAGGAGCTGTCTCCTCTGGAAGGCCAAAGAATTCAGGATGTATCTTCGCCATTTCTTTGCGAATATGCTGATACTGAGTTGTTTTATCCGCATCGAAATCAGTGTTGTTGTATAAACATTGGTTTTTATAATTCATTAAAACGTCTATTAGTTCCTTCATTAGTTGAGAGCTCCATCTAAAAGGCCTTTTTTCGACTTTCTTGGAGGTGGGTGGAGCCTGATTTGCTTGTTGCTCGTCTTCCGCCATTTTTTATTTGTGCCACGAATGAAAATGATGATCTGGGCTTGCGCAGTATTTGCAATTTTGTGTCGGCAGGGTGAGGCTATTCTTGTTTGCCTTTATATGAGGAAAAAATAACCTCACCAAGGCGATATATCGGCTCGCGTAGGTGGGATATCGGCTGTCCAAATAACCTCACTTAGGTGAGGCTATTTGAAATTCTCATATAAATGCAAAGTGAGAATTACTCTAGTTTGTATAGGATGCCGATATATCAGCTTAGAAAAAAACCTCGGCTAGCCGGGGCTATTTCCACCATATAAACACAGCCTCAGAGTATGAACGTCAGAAACAGACCGAAACAATAGACTAAGGCGGAATTTATACCCAGATGCGGCTCGAAATGCACCAATCAGAAAGAACGAAAAGCTGAATTGGCATTGTGTTTTAAACACCAAACAGCTGGTCGGATACAGCGGGAGGAGCAATGAATTATTTGAAGAGCCCAAGTGAGAAAACGAACTCTTTCTGTCTACACAGAACCGGCCTTTTGGTTTTGATGTAGACAGATTCCAAAACCCCTAAGTGAAACAAAGATCTTGCTTTGCCTATGATTCTGAAAAAATCCTCGCTGTAATTTTCCGCACAAATCGGGTTATCGAGTAGATGTTGTCCTATGGCAGAATCATGTTTAAGACTAGGTTGTTGTTTAGACCCACGGGGTGGTTGCTCTCTTTGCCGAAAATTATGCAGACGAATGTTAGTAGGGACATGCTGCTTTATCCTATCACCTAATCTCTGGGAAGTACGACCTACGTACCTGGCATCACACCGGCACGAGAATTCATAAATGACCAAACTTTTTTGTGTGGTAGGTACGCAATCCTTTTGAATAGATGGTAGAACTTTCCGAGTGCCAAAAACCAGCCTTTTCACTAACGTACCTTTGGATGAGACTATCGGAATTTGCGCTAGAGCTCTATACCGGGGTGAACTTGTCAGTCCGCCGTTCCCTGAGGAGGTATTTGTCGAATTGATGGAGTCTGCTACCAGGTCGGTAGAGTTCAGCTTCAACAATGAGATGTACCGACAAAGGGACGGAGTCGCCATGGGGAGCCCATTGGGACCAGCGCTAGCAAACATCTTTGTTGGTTTCTACGAAGGTCAACTTTTCGGCTCCACATCAAAACCTCCGGTTTATTTTCGATATGTTGATGACACTTTCGCCATTTTCAAAAAAGAGTCCGATTGTAACGTTTTCCTCCAAAAACTCAACGCCTTGCATCCGTCTCTAAAATTTACTTTCGAAAAGGAGCAAAACAACTCTTTGCCGTTTCTCGACGTCTTTGTTGAAAACACTGCTACTGGATTTCTCACCAGTATATATAGGAAACCAACCTTTAGATACACGGTGGGATTCCTTTAGTCCAAAACAGAGGAAAATTAACCTCATCAACACGCTAGTTCATCGGGCACTTATGATTTGCTCTAAATCTCGGCTTGATTCGGAATTGGATAAAATACGGTCTATTCTCATTGAAAACGGTTACCCTGAGGACGTCATTTCGGATTGTTTTCGCAAGAAGATCGCAAGTTTTCGGCTGATAAAAAGTATGGTCCGCAAAAGTGCCCTGTTTACCTAAAAATGCCTTGGATAGGAAATGTCTCATTGCGATTCGAAAGTCAAATTAAAAAGGCCATTACTAAGTGCTTCGCTGCTGCCAACCCTCGGTTAGTTTTTGGCACTCGGAAAGTTCTACCATCTATTCAAAAGGATTGCGTACCTACCACACAAAAAAGTTTGGTCATTTATGAATTCTCGTGCCGGTGTGATGCCAGGTACTTCCCAGAGATTAGGTGATAGGATAAAGCAGCATGTCCCTACTAACATTCGTCTGCATAATTTTCGTCAAAGAGAGCAACCACCCCGTGGGTCTAAACAACAACCTAGTCTTAAACATGATTCTGCCATAGGACAACATCTACTCGATAACCCGATTTGTGCAGAAAATTACAGCGAGGATTTTTTCAGAATCATAGGGAAAGCAAGTTCTTTGTTTCACTTAGGGGTTTTGGAATCTGTCTACATCAAAACCAAAAGGCCGGTTCTCTGTAGACAGAAAGAGTTCGTTTTCTCACTTGGACTCTTCAAATAATTCATTGGTCCTCCGCTGTATCCGACCAGCTGATTGGTGTTTAAAACACAATGCCAATTCAGCTTTTCGTTCTTTCTGATTGGTGCATTTCGAGCCGCATCTGGGTATAAATTCCGCCTTAGTCTATTGTTTCGGTCTGTTTCTGACGTTCATACTCTGAGGAGTATCAGACGAAAAAAGCTTTTAAGTATGCCCGAAAATGATTCCGCTATTCATCGCAATTTTAACAAAAATTGAGGTTAGGCCAAATTTTTTGGTTCTTATTATGGGGAATGAATAGAGTGAAAAGTTGAAAAGGAAATGTTCTTTAACTTGATAAGGTCAAGGAGGCCAGGGATTGGGTTGCCATTTCCTTGATTTGACTCATGGCACACGTATGGATTTTACGCATGTACACTGTGACATAGAATTACTGTCATGACTTATCATTACGTCGAAATATTTTCAGGGTTAAGGTGAAGTTTCTCCTCGAACCACATGTTCCGCATTTTCTACGTAACTCATTCTTGATTCATAACATGTAAGTCTTCCATGTCCTCAATTCACTTGATATTTTCTTCCTTTTTTGCGCTTTAAATGTTTCCTTCATTCTTCTCTTTTCTGGGTATCGTAAGTTAGAGAGCTGCCTGTTAAAATTGAGGGTTGTGTGGTGTAGCGCGGAGACTTGGAAGGCTATCTATCAGTAAGGGGAGTGTGCGGAGAAGAGTCTGTGGTGGAGCGCTATCTTTGGGTCTGGGTTTTGAGTGTTGATTGAGGTCTAAGTGGTCTGACGAGTAATTTGGAGTTGGGATATAATGAATAATGTGGAGGTAATATGGGGAGCTGGAAGCGAATCTACAACTTTGTAATGATTCCAACGGCATCTGTTGCATCATAGTCTATGGTTGCATTGATCAATTGAGGGCTGAGCGTCTTGCTGACATATAACCAAACCCTTGGGAACGAGGCTGCAGAAATCCAGCCCAGCCCATAGACTCACTACACAAGTCTCATGTTTTGGCTACACTTTTTTTTCAATAAGCAATTGGACTTCGGTCCAGCCCTCAAGAGTTGCTTAACATATCAAGGATTTCAGCCGTCACAGAATGCCTTGTACCCCCTAAAACCTCTTATTTTAGCTCTTTTCTGGCCTTTTAATGTAATTGACAAGTTTGCAAGGATGTACAGTATAAAAAAGGCAATTTCACCAAAATTTTTAACAAAATCTTAGCCCTAGTTGCTTATTGACCAGTTGCTAATTAAAAAATAAGTGTACCCTATTTTGATTGTGCCTCCAACAGTGCGATTGTAAAGAACGACAACAACACCGTGCGAAGCAATGGGACTAATTTAGTGAGTCTATCCAGCCCACACCCAACCCAATCAGACAGATAACCACAGAGTACAGACAAACATGTGCCTTTCAAGGAATGACCCTTCCTTGTTTATTTCGTGTTTTCAATGTATGCTTCGACAAGCAGGTGCTATTTTGTTAGTTTTGAATCATATCACCAAACCATTCTGGTGTTAGAGTTATAAATTCGTACTTATCGCGATGAAAAACGTCGTGTTTGAAAACAGGCTACAATGTTGTTATTACTGAGCCAAAAGAGTATTGAAACATTAATGCAACTCAAAAAGCTCGAACCAACATTTCTGAACATGTTCAAGTTTTTAGTGGCATTTTTATAAAATTTTGACAAAAGCGCGTGCATTTTTTGAACCATTACCATGGGTTAGAAGTGTTAGAAATATTGACGTATAGAAGTATTGGACAATAGTAAAGGACATTCGTTCCGGGTTTTATCCCGCACATTTTGTTATTTGATATACTCGTGTTTTGTTACGTAATTTAGTGTGTGTGTGTAAAAATCGAGCATGGCGTGTTAGTTTTGCTGCTGTTTGTAGAATATATTGCTCACGAAAAAATCAATCCAGAGTATTTGTTTCTTATCGACTCGCACGGTTGGGGTTTTCCAACATACTGGCACCTCCGACGAGACCACTTGGGGTCTAGAAATATTCTGGTAAAGTTTTTTGTGATCAAGAAAGATGTCTGAAGAAGGCGACCTTGTAGGCCTAGCATCAAACAGAGAAATGTCAGTGCTTGAGGATCTCAAAGCAGAAAGAGAAGTATTTAAAGAGGCATTAGAAGATTCAATTTCACGATTAAATGAAATAAATGGTGTCGAACAAGTCGACGAAAGATTGGTAAGCGAAATTAAAGAGCTACAATTTGTAATTGAGCCTAGCTTAGTTGAGATAAGGGGCCGTCCAAAAATCCATTTCGTCACGGATAGCGGAATTTGGCCGTTATGGGGGGAGGGGGTTCATCAAGAATCCGTTAAGCGTGACGGAATTGAACCTAAGATAATTTATCTCACCTTATGCGAATTCCGAAGTTAAAAAAGCTACAAAAAAATCCCAAAAGAGTCAAATAGAGTAGATCTGACAAGGAGTATTACAGACAGCACCATCTGTTGGCAAGCAAAGACATCAAAACAAATTCGCTCGGTTTTAGGCCCATTGCGAAAAATTTGCAAGCCGTTTTGAGTTCATAAATTATTATACATTCATTATACACTCAAAGCAAAAGTTTCACACAAATTCAGCATTTCTCAAGCTTCTCGCAAGCACAGACACAAAAGCAACAAAGAGAAAGAATATTTTTCCGAAGTTACCCAACAGCCCGACTGCAGAGTGATCCTTGACAGTAGCATCCGGGCTAATGTATGTAGAGGCCTAGCATCTTCACATAAAAAATCTTGGGTCCGTTAAGGAGGGGGGGGGAGGGGGTATCAAAAGTTAGCGGCCAAATTCCGCTATCCGTGACGAAATGGATTTTTGGACGACCCCTAAAGGATTTAGATGTGAGAATTCAAAATGAAATAAAAGAATTGAAATTGAGAGCTAATTTAGTTGATGAGATAAAACGTAGTAGATCTTATGCTGCAAGGATACAAGTAGCATTAAATAAGGCCATAGAATTAGCAAAGAAAGGGGTAAAGAAACAAGACAGTTCAACTTTGAGCCTGCTTGGAGGGTTACGGGAGACTCCAAGAGATTTGAATAGCCAAGCACCAACTAAAATTATGTCGCCAGGTAGTCTGTTTTCAAGTTTTCCTGGTCCTGAGCTAAATAATACAGCAAATGAGAATTATGCCACACATGATTATGGGGGGAGAGTAAATCCCAGACAAGTGTCCTTTGGGCAACCAGCAATATTTGGTCAGCAAGACTCATTGGGACAATTTGGAATTTTTGAACAGTCTAGGAATATGGGACAAACTGAAATCGCTGGACAGTTTGGAAATGTTGGACAGTTTCACCCACAGCATAATCCCTTTGTAGGGAGCCTAGGTCACTCTATGGGGAATGAAATGAGAGCCACCAGAAATGAAAGTAATTTTGGGAATCAAAATATTGTGAAATTGCCTAAGTTGCAGCTAAAACGCTTTGATGGCGACCCAATGAAATGGCTAGAGTTTTGGGAGAATTTCCAAAGAAATGTCCATGATAACCCAGGATATGCTGATGTACATAAGATGTCATATTTGAAGGCTTGTTTGGATGGGGCTGCAAGTACAACTATCGCAAATTTATGCATCATAGGCAATAATTACAAACCAGCAGTAGAAGTATTGAAAGCTAAGTATGGCCAAACTGGATTGTTAAAAGGAGCGCACATGGCAGCATTGAAGGCAACACAAGCAGTTTTTAGTCCAAGAGATATGACTAAGTTGAGGAAGTTTTATGAAGAGGTTGACTCGCACTACAAAGCACTATCAGTTTTAGGAGTTCCCGGAGAACACTACTCAGTAGCAGTTGTACCAGAGTTAATGAGCAAAATACCTAGGGAAATTGCCATCAACATTCGTCGTCAAGGAAGTCAATCATGAATGGATGATCGGAGAATTCTTGGAAAAGCTATGGCAAGAACTAGTAATCAGGAGTGCAAATGAAAGCCAAGGTCAACCAGCAGTAGAGAAGAAAAGAGAGGGACGACTGTTAGCTGTCAGTAGTACAACATGTGTTTTTTGCCTTGGAGAACATCAAAGTAAAGAGTGCAGTCAAGTTCAAGAGATTGACAAAAGAAAAGGGATCCTAAAGAAATACAATAGATGTTTTCAATGTCTTGAAAGGACATATTCAAAGAAAATGTAGGGATAAAACCGAATGTGATAAGTGTAAGAAAACAGGTCACCATGTGTCAATCTGCAAAGAGGAAACGACGCCAAACTTGCATGTTACAGCGAAAGGAGCCATAGCGTACCAGACCTTGCAAGCAAAGATTAATATTCCAGGAAAGGAGCAAGTTCCATGTAGATTATTGCTAGACACTGGAAGTGACAAGACTTATATTGTGCAAAAGATTGCTGACAAGTTAAAGGGTAAACCGATTCGTTATGAGACCAAAATCTTGGATACGATTCATGGAAGCAGAAGCCATAGATGTTCTATTTATGAACTTGAAGTGAGGAATATGAATGGAGAGATCAAGTTTACTACAGAAGCTGCAACATTGAGTAAATTGACCACTGTAAGAAATGCAAGACCTGAAATTGTGCAGCAAAGATTCGAGCACCTGAAAGATATTGAGTTCTCTGATGTTTCAAAACATGATGAGCTAGAAGTGCATGCTATCATCGGCCTGGAAGATTTGTGCAAGGTAAAGACAGGACGTATGATACAGGGGGAGAAAAACCAACCCATTGCAGAAGAAACAACATTAGGGTGGACACTTGTAGGACCGACTTATCAAGGCACCAATGAATGCAATCAGGAAAGTAGCTTGCTGTTTTGTAGAGAAGGCAATCAGAAGATTTCCTCAGAAGTAGAAAGATTATGGGACCTAGACCCGGGGGTGAAGCTGCCCAAGATCAGGGACGGGGACTTGAGTAGGTGACCAAGCCAAACGTACCCAAGACTGGGGTGGATAATTTGAAATTATACCCAAGACTGGGGGTAACTGTCACAGAAAAATTACTCCAAATTGGGGGGGGGGGTCCCACACTCACAAAAACATTTAAAATGCAAAGCACCTAGGTATTAATTCCAGTCAAATTGTGTAGAAGCTCTGAAAAATGTATCTTGCTCAAAAGTACATGAGTAAAACTACAATAACGAAAATAGCAGGAACAAAAAACCAGCCAAATTCTTTAACAAAGTCTAAAGACCGGTTTATCTCCAGCAAAATTAATCATCCAGAGGGCCAGAGTTGGGTCAACATTGTAACTGTTGTTTCCAATTCATGATTACTTGCCCTAAGTTTACCAATAATCTCTGTTATTTTAATAACACAAGTTCTTTTGATACCATTTTTTTCTTATCTCCCTCTAAAGAGAAACCTTATCTGCCACAAAATAAACCTTGTCTTGTTTCTTTCGTCCATTTTGTTAAATGAAAGTGCGGAAAGCGAAAGCGAGGTGATATGTGATCAAGCGAGGTCAATAGCAAATGGCTCATTTTCGAAAGTGACGTTCCAGGGCCTATCTACCTGTTTTTCTGCCAAATGTTCTCACAGCTGATGATTAATAACTACAGACTGATTAATTGATTCTAAAAACGAAACCTAGTTTTTATTCAAGGTGAAAGATGATTCTTGATGCCACACTAAAAAAGTGGATTATTTGTTATCTACCTACTTTTGCTGAGACACTAACTTGGAGACTAGAGGTTTTATGGACCTATGCAGCATAAGCAGCATATATGCAGTATCTAGAGTATTATTGGTTTTTTGCCATCGGAGATGAGGTGGCTGCAGGATAGCTATAAAATGGAATTTCTGCATGAGGTGAGATCATGCCAGAATTGCTGCAGGAGAACTGAACTGGTACTACTTAAAAGAAGGAGGAATTGGCTCCAGTTTACATTCAGACAAAAGACTTGAATAAGTTGTAGTAAAAACAAGATATAAATTGATTGAATCAAGGTACAAAGCAGCAATCAATTTGGCCCAATAATTGATGAATCTGTATCCCTCAACCTGGAAGTGATAGATGTCGTGGCCAAACTGACTCTTGGGACAGAAAGAATCTTCTTAAAAGATTGTACTGTAGTTGAACCGAGTTTATGACCCAAAACTGGGGGTCGATGGGGATTGATGGAAATTTATGACCCAAAACTGGGGTCCACAAGTCCCCGTCCCTTATCTTGGGCAGCTTCACCCCCGGGGACCTAGAGACTGTGGGTATAAGAGAAGATGATCCAGTCCACACAGACTTTAAGGATACAGTAAGGTTCAATGGCACACGCTATGTTGTCCAGTTACCATGGAAATCTGAGGCGATAAAATCATCACTGCCAGACAACAGACAGTTATCAGAAAAACGATTGAAATCTCAGTTGAAGCGACTTGCAGCAGTACCAGAGCAATTGAAAGCGTATGATCAGGTGATACAAGAACAGATAGATGCTGGAATAGTTGAAAGGGTACCTGAAGGAGAAGCCAAGGGACAGAGGCACTACATTCCACACCACGCGGTGATTAGGCAAGAAGCAGAATCAACTAAAGTTAGAATAGTCTTCGACGCTTCGGCAAAGGAAAGGAAAGGTAGCAGATCACTAAATGAGTGTCTTCACAAGGGACCTTCATTGATGCCGTTGTTGTTAGATGTCTTGTTGCGTTTTAGAATGTATCCTGTTGCACTTGTTGGGGATGTAAAGAAGGCGTTTCATCAGATAGAGATTTCCGAGGAAGACAGGGATAGTTTGAGGTTTCTGTGGGTTGACGATACAAATGGTCAGGTTGCGTGGAAGGTGAATGAATGGCGGTTTACGAGGGTAATCTTTGGGGCTGGTCCGAGTCCATTTTTGTTAAATGCTACGTTGAGAAAACATTTGGAAAGTTATGAAAGAGAGGATCCGGGTTTTGTTAGAAGAGTCATGTATAGTCTGTTTGTGGATGATGTGGTTTGTGGTGCAAGCAATTCTGAGGAAGCTGTAAGGTTGCAGAGGAAACTAACAGAGGTCATGAAAGGTGGTGGATTCGATCTTCATAAGTGGAAGACAAACAAACCAGAAGTGAAAGACAGTCTAGAGAATGAGATTGTACAGAGTACAGATGAAACATTTGCCGAACAAAGTTTAAATCAGCATGTTGGTCAGACCAAGGTTTTAGGAATAAAGTGGACAGAAAGTTCAGATGAAATGGCCGTCAGCCTTGCTCAAATAATCGAAGAGAGAAAGGAATTCTTGACAAAGAGAGAACTGCTCAGTAAACTTTCTCAAATATACGATCCATTGGGACTTGTAGGTCCAGTTACTATCATTGCTAGAAAGATATTTCAAGATGTGTGCAAAGCAGAGACAGATTGGGACAGTATGGTCAGCAGAGAAATTCAGGAAAGATGGGAGTTGTTTGTCAAGCAACTAGAGTCAATGTCAGAAGTACGATTTCAAAGATGTGTTGTACCTGATGCGACCTTGGATTCAGTAACAATCCACACATTTGCTGATGCAAGCAAGTCTGCATACTGTGCTGCTGTGTACGTCGTAACTAAGTCAGCTGGTATAGTTCAAAGTCGTTTGTTGACTGCAAAGACCAGATTATCACCACTCAAGAAGGAACTTACTATTCCACGCTTGGAGTTAACAGCTGCAAGATGCGCATCAAGGTTGATGACAACAGTCATTGAAGCATTAAAGGAAGTTGAAGTGAAAGGCGTTTTTATGTGGACAGACAGTTGTACCGTGCTACACTGGTTGGAAAGAAGAGGTCAGTATCGCCAGTTTGTCGAGCATCGTATAACAGAAATAGAGAAGTTAACTGGTAAAGCCAAATGGGGTTATTGTCCCACAACTCAAAATCCTGCAGATATGGGGACAAGAGGAAAAGGCCCAGAGATATTAAGCCAGAGTCAGTTGTGGTGGCAGGGACCTGAATGGTTACTAACAAACGATTGGCCAAAACAACCACAGTTGATTGAAAGAGTTGAAGTAGGTGAGGAAGAAATTAAACCCGTCTTACAGGTTACATCTGTAAAGAAGACCAAAGGTTTATCAGCATTAATTGATTTAAAGGATTACAGCACAAAAATCAGATTACTTCGCGTTACTGCATGGATTCTACGTTTTGTAAAGAACTGTAGGCAGAAAGGAAAGTCTGAATCGCCATATCTGATAGTAGCTGAAGTTAAAGATGCAGAAGAAAGATGGATAAAGGAGAGCCAAATGGAAATCGAAAGTGATCAAAATTATGAACACTTAGTGCAGCAGTTGAACATCGTTAAACTGGATGGAGTTATGCGCTGCAAAGGGAGGCTCCAATATTCAGATATATCATTAGAAGCAAAAAACCCCGTATTGTTGCCAAGAGAGAATGGGTACACCTATCTTGTTGTGAAAGAAGCACACGAAAGATTGATTCATGGAGGAGTAATTACAACTCTAGCAGAGATTAGACAACAATTTTGGATTCCTAAGGGAAGACAAGTTGTAAAGAAAGTCATTCGACAATGTAATGATTGTGCAAAAAGAAGTTCTAAGATATTGAAAGGAACAGTTACTGCACCGTTGCCTGAACTTAGAGTGAAGCAAGCAAGACCCTTTGAAGTAGTAGGATGCGATTTTGCTGGTCCGATATACCTGCAAAACAATGAAAAATCCTACATTGCACTTTTTACTTGTGCCGTCACTCGAGCTGTTCATCTGGAGCTGTCAACGGACATGACAGCGTTAGAGTTCCGAGCTGTTCTCCAGAGATTTATGAGTCGCAGAGGAACACCGAGCACTATAATAAGTGACAATGCAAAAACCTTTAAGAGCACAGGAAAGTATCTAAAGAAAATATGCCAAGAAGTACAATTGCAAGATTATCTCACTGCAAGACAAATACATTGGAAATTTAATATCGCTAAGGCACCGTGGCAAGGTGGATTTTTCGAAAGAATGGTAGGGATTTCGAAGTCAACGCTGTTCAAGGTTTTGGGACGCTCTAAACTAAGTTTCAGAGAGGTTGAGACACTGCTCATACAAGTTGAAGGTTTAATGAACAACAGGCCTTTGACTTACCAAACGGATGAGCTTGAAGACGAACCTCTAACACCGAATCACATGATATTTGGTTTCGCATTGCCAACTATCGCTAGTGATACAAATACAGAAATCGACGAAGATGAAGATTATGCGACAACTGTGAATAAGAGATTAAAGTATATTTCAACCCTAAAGAAACACTTGTGGAAAAGATGGACACGTGAATATTTACAAGGACTGCAAGAGTATCATAGACAAAATAATCAACTAGCTAAAGTACCTGAGCTAGGACAAATTGTTCTTATTGTGGATAAAACAACCCAGAAGAGATATTGGAGAATGGGCAAGGTTATCGGTCATATTAAGAGTAGAGATGGAATAATTAGAGCTGTTCAGCTCCATACGTTGAGCCAAGGACAATTGATTGAAATTCAAAGACCGTTGCAGGGTATTACTTGTTTAGAATTGAAAGGACCGTTACCAGAGAAGAAATCTAAAGCAGATGGTGAACAATGGAATAAAAGAACTAAGAGACTTGCTACGTTTGCGGGTGAAGAAAGAAGAGAACTACAAACTGAGATCTTAAATCAAGAAGATTGACTTCTTGATTGGGGGGAGTGTTAGAAATATTGACGTATAGAAGTATTGGACAATAGTAAAGGACATTCGTTCCGGGTTTTATCCCGCACATTTTGTTATTTGATATACTCGTGTTTTGTTACGTAATTTAGTGTGTGTGTGTAAAAATCGAGCATGGCGTGTTAGTTTTGCTGCTGTTTGTAGAATATATTGCTCACGAAAAAATCAATCCAGAGTATTTGTTTCTTATCGACTCGCACGGTTGGGGTTTTCCAACAGAAGTCTTGTGATGTTCGCCCTCTCTTTTCGTTCTCAGAATAAAGGAAATATCTTTCAAATGAGTTTAAATGAAAAAAAGAAAATAATTCACCAGATTAAAGGTTAATCTCGTTATTTTCGAAAAAATGTGTTCGTGCTGTCGTTCGCGCTTCTTTCTTTTTCAGTCCATCGAACGGGAATCTCCCCTCGCGGCAGCTGCAGGTGTTGTTTGGATGAATAGCTTCTCACGTGACCGAGTCAGACCAAATCTGGTCTAGACCTTAAGTCTACGCATGCGCAGAACGTAAAAAACCGGTTTAACTAGTTTGTTTACAGGTACAGCCTGGGCTCGGTTTCTTCACAGACCAAGTTGAAAATTTTTCATTTGAGCTTTTGGCTGGAAACGAAAAAGGCGCTGAATCCGAAATTCAAAATGCCTGAATCCGAAGAAAACGTTAGTGAAAGACCCGCTGATTTGAGAAATAAACTTTCAAAGTATGTGAATCTTGCCCTGTGTGTTATGGGCATCGTGTTTATCATCACTGGAGTGTTCAAGTCGACATTGATGTTGTACATCGGCTGCGCGGTGAGGTTTCTTTTTGTTGATCTGATGAAAGTTGTTTTTCACTTCATCGTTGTGTCAAATCAAATTTGCTTATGATTTACCATTCTGCTTGGAATTCGCAAGCCTAGATATAGATATTTGTTTAAAACTTTGTTATCTGTGGTCTTGAAGCCCTCGATGTTAAAAGGAAAATGGAAATCTTTCAGGCCGTTTCAGGAAATGAGGCAATGGATCATTTCGGTATGACGTCACACGGCATTAAAATTTTTCAAAATCACATGATATCGAGTTTTCGATATGAAAATCGTATAAAGCAGCCAAAACTTAGTCTAGGTACAAAGTTTCAGCTTCCTAGCGTTTGTGTTCTTAATTTTATGAGCATTCAAAGTTCCCGATTTCATAAGGGCTTTGACCGCAAAAAATGAACTTGGTGAAACTTTTTACCCCACACGGTCAAAGCCCTTATAAAATCGTGAACTTTGAACGCTCGTAAAATCGATTCCACAAGCGCTGAGATAGTAAAACTTTGTACCTAGACTAATTTTTGGGTGCTTTATACGATTTTCGCATCAAAAAATTGATATCTTGCGATTTCGAAAATTTTTTTTTCTACCGAAATGATCTATTGGTCCAGCTCGTACCACCAGCGAAAAGCAAACACAAGTCCCTTATTTCTTTCGATCAGAATAAATTCAATACTACGCCCTTCCCTTTCCGATGTGGTCGTTTGTGCAGTTTAACAAAATTTCTATCTGAAGGATGTTCTTCAAAAGAAAACGGGTACCTTTCGTTTGCAATGATAAGCTTTTGTTTTGTATGAGAGTTTTGGAAAATTCTGTGGCTTACCTTATAGTACTGAAGCCATTCTTATGAAAAATAAATTAATCGTACGATGTTATGGAGAAATAACTGTGGTTGCTATAGAATCTACCGACCAACTTGTATGAATTTTCTTATCTATAGAACTTTTTTCAGAGTAGGTAATAAGATACAAATTTTGAACAAAGCTTTGTTTCCTTCAGAAAATTAAATTCTCAAGCTTTTCTTGAGAAAATATCACATAAAACTGAGTACAAACAGCATTAAAAAGTTAAAAGAGTCAGAATTTGATAACATTACAGTTTGTGTCCACTTAAATGGGCGGTCGGTCCACTGGCCAGCTTTTGTTTGGTGTTTATTTAAACTTTGAAACCATAAAGGCTGATTCACAGCCAGAACTTTCTTGTTTATTTTTACTGCAAACATAAATTGTCTATTATCTTCTCAGAGGTTCATATTTTTTATAACAGTTTCAGATTTCCACAAATGTTTTATTTGAAATTCTTTACACAAAAAACACCTTTAAAGGTTTGCCTTGTTCTTGTTATGTTCAACTGTGGGAACATCTTCTACAGAGCATGCCCTGAGCCCATCTGTGAGGGTGCACCTCTGGCTCACATGACTGTTATAATCAGTTTATTTATAGTAAAACCAGTCTGCAGAGAGCACACTGTTTCAACAAGATCTTGGGGGTGCTATTGCCAAGAAACTGCTGTTGCAGGGGCGAAAATATGATTCTCACAGGATAGGATTATCATAAGTTTAGCCTTGAGAGGTTAAAAACAAATTTTTAATATTTTGAATTTCATTTCACAGCTTGTCGGTGCGGCAGTGGGTGGCTTCATCAGGTCAAAGCTTCCAATCCATGGAATGGTAAGATTTGAATCATCTCAGTTTTCTAAACTCCTCAAGCTACCAAGCTGGGGCACGAGCCCCAACCTTTCATTCCTTTCGCCCCAACGATTCCTGAAACAAATGATACGTCAAGTTTGAGATTTTCATCTGTAATACCATTCTTGTTGTTTATGTAAAAATAAATACATCCCTTTATATGTTAGGGACCGGCTACTGGAATCCATATCATATATAGATCAGAGCTTCAAAGAAATGTTCAATCTCTACATGATAACAATATGCAGGTATGATAACATTGTAGTTATTGCTTACCATCAGGGGTGCCTGAAACATGGGGGCAATGGGGCAGCCCCTTGCTTGCCCATTATAGAACTTGCCAAATTCTTTTATTTTTTTGTTGTTTTGCCCCCAAGTCTTTTGCTTTTGCCCCCACTGCCCTACATTGCTTCTGGCACCCCTGTTAACCATAGATAGCAAGTAAGTAGTTAAGGGGTGTAAATTGGGATGAGAGAGCAACTATAGTTAAAGTGGAATGGAGTACCAAAGTGTGACGTTGGTAAAAATCTATTTTTAGAATTTCAAAATTTCCGTTTCAATAGGAAATCACTGTATTTTGCACTTGGTTTATGAATCAGAGTAAAAATACAGTGATTTTTCAATATAAATGCATATCTTCCATGGCCATATGTCTGCCAATATTTGACATATTTGACTGATTCTCGGCATTTCCTTGATATTTTTCATGCTTTCGCAGAAGATGGAGAGCAAATCAGGAAGATCTAAAAATTGATTTTTGTGACGTCATTACTTCAGTACTCTATTTAGGTTGAATTTCTCATCACCGTTATCATCAATATCTGTATTTATGATCATAAGCATCATTATCATCATTGTAAGCATCATCTTCACCACCATCAATATACCTTTGCATCATTGTCATCATCATCATCATCAACACAATTATCATTATCATCATCAAATCATCATTATTATCATCATTTTTACCATTAACATCATCAGCAGCAGCATCATCATCATAATTGTTATCCTCACCTTTTGCATCATTATCATCATCATCATCATACCCACCAAATGGGGGATATTTTGCCTCAGACAAAGGGCCTAAAAAGAGTGCCAATGTTGAGCGTCTTCCCCTTCAAGTACACTCATTTTTTTTTATAAGAAACCGTTTATAAGAAACTTTAGGGCCAGATTTTCAAAACTTAAGAAACTTTGGTAGGAGATTTTGTGTGAACCAAAAAAGTTAAAAAACTTTTTATATTTTTCTTAACGAGAAAAACAACTGCCACACTTCAGTCTCACATAACATTTGCTTCTAACGTGTTTGGTTTTGTTCCTAGTTCAGTTTGGTTACACTTAATAAGATATTTTAGCTGTTTGCAATGAAATTTGCATTTATTTTTGCTTCTCTATATCCAATTCATGTTTGGCAGTGATAGAAAATAAAGAAACGACGGTATATGAAGGAAAATTAGGTTTTTATGTTAAGAAACTTGCTAAGAAACTTTTCCTACCATAATTGGGGTGAAAGCTAAGGAACTCTGGTACGAAGATTTAGCATAGTTTCTTATAAAAAAATGAGTGTACCTCTAGCCAGATAGTCAATTCAAAAAGGTGGTAGCTAATACCAAAAGAAAAGTTGTGTGAAGGTTTTTTCCTACCTGTAAGCTGGTAAAACCTGTTAGACTCGTCAGTTAGTTACAATTGCATATAATTAAAGTTATTTGTATCTTAGACACGTGTCTGCTTGCCTTAAGGAGTCCCCATCGCGTGGTTTCGGCTCGTTTTTGGTCCACTGCCACACTATCCGGACACTCTTTGCTGTGGTTTTGGTCTGACATAGACCATGTCTTGGCCATTGTTTTACAAGGGTGTTACATAACATAGTCTGAAAGGGAACAATAGACCCGCTAAAGTATCTGTTTAAGTCTTTGTGAAACCACATCAGACAAGACCCTACTTTCTACTGCCAAGCAAATTTTTGTTTCTTTGAAAAGAAAAAGGAAAATAAAGAAAGACTTTCCATTCAGTGCATTTTGCTGCGCGTGCGGTTTCAGGGTTGACATGATACATGCCTTTATTCGGAAACTCGCCTGCTTGGTCTTAGCGTGCAAACGGATGGATATCTAGTGACTGTTCGAGCTAATCAGCAGAGTCAGGAAAAAATTACGGTCACACGGTCATTGACCGGAGGAAGGTCAATTAGAACAAAAGAAGCTATTTTACCACGCCCAAAACATGCCTATTTTTCTTTGTTAAGTGAGGAAGGTTTTAAGTTAGGGGTATTTCTGTCTGGAGGAAGGTTGAACACTTTTCTGGACTCTGCTAATCAGAACACAGCAAGTTGATCAGATCAACGCGGATCAATAAGATTACGATTGCCCTCATTTCTGAATGGTCGGTCAAATTGAAATTTGGCCCGCGCTCTCCAAAAGTCTCGATCGCAAAAAGTCGCGCGCGCTAACACTGAATGGACGGAAAGGAAATTGTTAACGAGACGTGCAAAAACATAGCACGGCTACAGACGACTACAGGCTCCCCCACTGATGGTGAATACGACAAGCTTGCGTTTGCGAGGCTTCTTTTGGTCACCAGAACCATTTTTTTGGAGGAATAACCGATTTTTCCATTGAAAAGCGTCATTATACAATCTGCCGATTTGTCATGTCAGAGAGGCGATGGCCAACCAACACGTATTCTCTTACCGTGGTACAAAACTGTGGAACAGCTTTAACAACGATATCAAAGAGGCCCCTCGGTATACTCTTTCAAATCAAGGTTGAGACATTTGGGGTGCGGGTATTAAAGGTATGGTATTGTATAGTGTTTTCTTTGTTTGCAGACATTTATTGTGATGCATCCACAACAGCCATGTGGAATTAAACAGAAGTAAGTTATAATTAATATTGTCATTTCTTTCACTAAAGAGAGATTTCTGGAACTTTTTAAACGGTAATAGAGGTTGCCGTGTCAAAGTTTAGCTCAATGCCCCGTCTACTCGGATACGTTTTGAAATGAAAACGCAATGATTTCTTTGCGTTTTCACCTCCCGTCTACACGACACTGGTAAATCTGCGACTGAAAACGGAAACTTTTGAAAATGGTTTCCAAAGTGGAGTCTTTTGAAAATGCTACTATTTGAAAACGCAATTTTTTCCGTGTAGACACTGAAAACGCCAACACTTGAAAACGATGCAGCAAAAACGATAACTTTCGGTGGTTATTTAGTATTGAATTTTAAAATTTTATTTTAGTTAACGTGACATTATCACTTGGGTGTGGACAGCGAAAACGTTCTAAAAGCGCTCGTGTAGGCGCATAACTTTGATAAGTTTTCATTAACCTGAAAGCTCAACTTTTTGAAAACTTATCCGTGTAGACGTAGCCTTAGCTACACTAGGATGTTTTTCGACATGGCACGGATACAAATTCAAGGCTGCGTCTATTAATTAAACTAAGGTCCTGAACGCATTGTTCTTTTGTTTGTTTGTCAAACAATGCTTTGTAATGTCGAAAAACGTTCAAACATTGTGTTTGACAAACATTTGCGATTTGCTTGTGAAACACAATGTTTTGACGTTTGGCCACGTCACAAAACATTGCTCGTCAAACATTTTTTGCTTGATAGAAGCTCCTCATAGAAACATTGCTGAAGGAAATCTGCTTGTAAAGCAATGTTTTGCGACGTGGCCAACGGTCAAACATAATCCTTTTGAAGCAATATCTTCAATGTTTGACCATCAATGTTTCCAACAGGTCCTTGGGTAGGCAATGTAATGTTGATCTGAATTATGTTTGTTCCAATTTGCTTTAATGACTACGCAAGGTCGAATCGATCAATACAAAGTTAATCTGTAAATCCCTTTCTTGCTGTTTTAGGAAGATTAACCAATACACATCAATAACAAAATACCAAGGCAACGCTTCCATATCGGTTAGTATGCATATTCGCTTTCATTTGAAACCACACCAAACTAGAACATAGCAATGCTGTCGCAATGTCCGAAGGACCATAATAATAATTATCATTACCATTATCATAATCGTTATCCTTATTGTCAGCATTATCATCATCATCAACATCATCATAATCATCACCAACGCCGATCAACGCAACAGTAGTCATTATGTCACTTTCTTCTTTGTCATTGATATCATCATCAACATTCTTTATGGTAATAGCGACCAATCAGTTTTAAGGAGCATAAGCAGAGATTTGTGTGGGACTTCGAGAATCTTCTCGACAAAAACCTAGTCACGTCTCAGCAAATGTCTCCTGAAATTTCTCTCAAAATATTTCCATAACGCAGTTGGCTGCTCTCATTACTCTCGGGATTTTGCCACTAAATATTCAATTATGCTATAAGGATCTTGAATATTCTGAAACCACAAGCTAAAATTGAAATTTGGCAACAATATCCAGAACGCAACAAACGACTCCACTCTGCACGATGATAAATTACTCTATTATGCAAATGGCTTCGAGAATTTTCTGATTGGACGAAAAAACCTAATTATCTAAATAAGAACTTCGACAACTTCTGTCAAATATTCGGCCACAATGAATCATACTTGTTTACAAATTCCGTAATTGCTGCTCACCTAATTTGTTCAATGACGACCAATTACGGCAACTTCAAAGTTTAGTCCTCGCATTTGTGGTTTATCTATTGTTACATTTTGGCAGAAAAAGCGTCTGTGTGTCTATGGATGGATACATGTATACATACATGCGTTCCACAAACACCCTCTTATTATGTCCTTCGGACATAAAAATGGCGAACATTATGAGTAAGGAAATCTTCCCCGCGTGCAACGAACTGTATTGCAGTCGCTTCTGGAGATGTATAGTGCAGCAAATTCTGCTTCTAATTCACGTTATATTGGAGTAAAAGTGAAAGAAAGGATTCAAGTCCCAGCTTAGCTGCCCAATGAGGATTCTATCAAGTATTTACTTTTTGTGAAACTTGCGTCTTGTTTACTGAGTTTCTGCAGACATTTTCAGCATTTATTGTCGTTAATTCCTTTTCTCTGTTTTTTTTTCATTATTCGTGAATTTGAAGACAAAGTTGCTGCCTTACCACTCCCAAAGAAACCGCAATCCCGGTCGTTGCACGGGGAGAGGATTCCCTTGCTCAAGTTGTTCGCGATCTTACAGAAAAATGTCGCGCCGAACCAGACCTCTTTGAAAATGTCAAGAGATTTTTTCGCATTATTCTTTTCGTAATGATGTTGTAGAAAATTCTAGATAAGTTCTCTCTACAAAGTCCAACATCGCTTGATGTCTTTGTTGTTGTTTTATTTTGCAATCGCTCCATTAGGATGACAAATCAAAACTAGGAAAGCTTAAACCAGAGCCTCGTACATATATAGTCTGTCTAGTAGATTAGAAAATCCCTTTTAATGCTAACTCTTCCATAACTTAACAACTGTTCTGTTCGTTGTTGTTTACTTCTGATCACATTAATCTAAGCCGCGATAAAATACTCGTTTGAAAACTGGGTAAAAATATTGCCTATCGTTCATTTTATTTTACCATGCTGCACAGTCAAACTGCCTTAGCTACTATTCGGAGGGAGTTTAAAGCTGTAATTTATCCATTCTCGTTTCAGAATACAGAATCTTTTGACACTATTTCAATTATATCATCAATGACTGATAGGACAGAGCCAGGGGAGGCCTGGTGAGTTTTGTAATAATTTGATTTGTATGAATATTGTGATTGAGATCATTACCTGATAAGGGTTTATTCGAGGGCGGTAGCCCCTATTTTCGGTAAGTATGCGTGTGCCTCTGAGAATCCAGAGGGAAGACCGGTATACCAGGCAAGATTTAGAAAAAATAACCCCTTAAGCATGGCATTGTCTCGGAAACATGTCCTATAACCAGTCAAATTTTTTTTTAAAGGAATCCTTTTTAAAATACCATATGCACCTTGGCGAAGAGGTTTGTGCGCGCTTTTGTAACGTGGTCATAACGGGTAAATAATGACAGAACAAAGAGCAAATAGATATTTCATTAAATGCTGCACTAAACAGAGAACACTCAAGATGCACGCAGATTTGTTTATGTTCTGAACACGAGTGGGTATGCTTATCGCAAAATAAAACCCAGTGGTTAACCAAAGTTTTGCGCTTAGAATACATTTTCGAAAACTAACCCGGGTTAGTTTTAAAACTAAGGTTAGCTTGACCCGGGGCGACCCGGGTTAGTTACGTTTACACTACGAGAAACTAACCCGGATTAACGTAACCCGGGGCGAACCCGGCTTAGTTTGTGTAGTGTAAATAGGGCTTTTAACGGCGAGTCTTCATTGTGCGATACCCATGCCCAAGGAAAAAAACATGCATACAACTGACCAATGACCGGGCGACACTTTATAGAACATGACCCATAAACCGGGCAAAATATCGCAAACTAACCCACAACCCATGATGGCACTAATACTGAATTTTTTACTTTTTCCTTTTTAGTTGTATAATTTGCTTGATCCAATTTAAAAGAGGTCAGGAAGTAAGGTAAGTGTTCTTGTATGTCTAAGTATTTGTTTTCTGATGTTACTGGTAGCTCGGCAAAGGCCTTAGATACCAGACAATCTTATTTGAGAAAGACAATTGCTTGTTCTTATTGTACGTGATTATAAAGCTTGTTGCAAGAGAGGCTTCCGAAAATGATAGCGCTAGGTCTCTTTGGGAAGTTTTGGTCTTTTGGGGCGTTTTGGTAGACTCACTACACGAGTCTCTAGTTTACGCTCCTTATTTTGATTTGTCACACTGAGCGATTGTAGAAAACAACAACAACAACGTCAAGCGAAGTTGTGGGACTTATGGAGTGAGTCTAGCGTTTTTGTATGAAACAGTAGGATTCAAAGCAATGATGTACGAGATCCCCGAGAACTGAATCGCCCCTTATACGAAATAGGCCTAAGCGTGTCTAAAAAAAGCTTTTTGGAAATCGTTCTCCCTCTGCAACACTAGCTGCCGTACTCTGGTGTTGACAATGATGGTTAATTGCTTTTTTGTAACCTCAATAGGCAATTGCCATGCAATCATGTTTTCCACATTGGCTGTATTGATCGTTGGCTGAAAATAAATCGACTTTGTCCAACGTGTCGAAGAGACATTACTGTACCAGTGAAAATTCGTGATCCTCAAGTGACGTCACATGTTGCTGATATCCAAATCGATGGTGACTCTCTTGTATTGAATAACCAGACTGCTGTGGAGGAGGACAATTCAAGAGGATCAGGTACGAAATAAAACATTTCTGAGTTCAAGTTTGAAATATAACCTAGGTACTCTGCAGTCCCAAATACATGATCCGGCACGGAAGTTAATTTTAAGATACTTTGCAACCATAACATCGTTATATAGGCACCTTATTGTTTTTGTCATCTCACATTAACTGATTCTTCAAACACCAAAAGATGATAAACACAACATAGGTTCCAAATCTTGACTGCTCGGGAGGTCCGGATACAGATCTTCTTTCCCTGCGATAGCTATGTTTAGGCCCTAATATACTTTAACAAAAGTTCCACCTACCCCGCAGATTTTCGAACCAACACTTATCCCAGCAAGCGCGCTAATTTAAAACTGCCATGGGAGGCAATTGTCCATCACTTTTTGAAAACATGGAAAAGCACCCTTGAAACTAGGAAATGTGCCTTTGTTAGTGCCTGCGAAGGTACGCTATTTACTTGAAAGGGTCATTTACACAGAGCTGCATTAAAGCGCACTCTGCTACTCATTGGGCATTCTATTACACTCTTTTTTTAATAAGCAACTGTTCAATAAGCAACCAGGGCTGAGATTGTGCTAAAATTTCTGGTGAAATAGCTTTCTTTATACTGTACATCCTTGCAAACTTGCCAGTTACATTGAGAAGCCAGAAAAGAGCCAAAATAAGAGGTTTTAGGGGGTATCAGGCATTCTGTGACGGCTGAAATCCTAGATATGTTAAGCAACTCTTGAGGGCTGGACCAAAGTCAAGTTGCTTATTGAAAAAAGTGTATTTTGAAACATTGATTTCTGAAAACAAACTTTTAGTTGTATAAGGCAGCAAGTTCAAATCAAAGTAATTACAAAGTCCATCAACGTAATTCAGGAAATTATTTTTCTCATTATAATTGGTACACTGACACTTAAAAGACTAAAGCGTAGATCAATCGCTAACTACAAGCATAACTTTTTGCCAGGCAACGCAGAGCTTTTAATAACAACCCACAACGTCTGCAGGATTTTATGTATATTTCGCTTCTTTTGTAGGTGCTCAACATGTAGTCAATATTGAGGCTGTGGCAGAGGTAACGAATCCATCTTTGAACCTCAGAGAGGATAACATCACCTCTGAAAATGACGTCAGTGGGAACCTGATGCGCCCTCCTACTCCAACAGACGTTGTGATTACAGTAGCTGAGATCAATTCACGTGTGACACCTTCGATTGTGACGTCATAGATGGAAGTGGAAATCCCATGATGCAATGCAATACATGCAGAAGCATGGTATAAAGAAAAGTCAAGAACGAAATCACTGCCTCAAAGGTATTTCACAATATACATCCTGTGATAAGCTAGCTTTCAAATCAATAAGAATCCGTTAACTATAAAGTTAAATTTATGAAGAAACGTTAGAATGACACGATTTTGGGGCTTGTACCAATTTCCTCAATCAGCTAATTTGAAGTATAAAATTCATTGCTAATTCATAATTATTGAGCGTTGTAATCTTGAAAGAAATTTTGGTTAAATGTGTTCTGTGAACGGTCAACTGAAAGTTGGAACCGACCTTGTAGTTGTTGTTGTATATTAGGTAAGCGTAAACTTAGAATGTTTTGATTGCTGTTAGTAGCAAAGGGTTTTTTCTTGCGATTTCAAATTCATTTCCGATTATTGAGAAACGAGCATTCTCCTGAACCTGTCGTTGCTATTGGTCCATTTATTGTTCCTGTATCATACATGGTCCAAACTAGGCACCAGACGTCTAAACTTTGTTCTAACGTCGACATCACTGCATCAAACATTTTGGCAAACTGCTTTCTGCATTTTTGCTGTGCTGTTACAAGCGATAAGGATGCTAAACGACAACAAATTGTATAAAAAATGTAGCTAGTCAGTAGCTGCACATCTCCAGTTACATTTAGTTATGGAATAACCCCCTCCCATCGTGGGAGTCCCTTATATTGACAACGAATATGGATTAGAACGGAAACATGTTTGAAATCGCAGAAAATAGCTCTTTAATCGTATGTATGTCTGAGTTACCCTTGATTTCCTGGCATCTAATACTTTTAGATTATTTAATGTGTTTGTCAGTTGCTAGTTTCGTTATCATTATTTATTATTGATTGTATAGTAGTAGCGATTTTCTTCTAATTGTCACTAAGTTATTTCATCGTATTGCAGTTAAGTTAGATGAAAGCACTCGCAGCTAGAGAAATAGTTGTATAGAGCTAGAGCATCCCTGGAATTAGGCCCTGGCCAAACTATCAAACATTGTTGGTCAAACATATGAGATTCGCTGTACAAGTTATGTTAGACCCTTTGGCAACGTTTTTTTTTAATAAGCAACCGCTCAATAAACAACTAGGGCTGAACTGATCTTAACATTAAGCAACTGAGGGCTCAATTGAATGAACAACCAAGTTTATTCTCTTTCTTGTGTTAGGAAATTGTTTGTTCTTATGTTTTGTATGTTAAAGTTGTTTAGCTAACGTGTGTCCCAAAAGTCGTGTTGTAGGCCTAACAGTTGATGATTTTGACCCGCGCAGTCAGGGGTGGTTGTAAGGTACAAAAAATGTTAAGCAACTTTTAAGCAACTTTGTGGGCTGAAATGTCTAAAATTTTAAGCAACTTTGAGGGCTGAAATGTCTAAAATTTTAAGCAACTTTGATGGCTGAAATGTCTAAAATTTTAAGCAACTTTGAGGGCTGAAATGTCTAAAATTTTAAGCAACTTTGAGGGCTGGACAAAGGTCCAGTTGCTTATTAAAAGAAGTGTACCAGTAGAATTGTTTAGCCAATTTGAAAAACTTCAAAACCATGTGATTTGTCACAAGCAAACATGTTCGACGCGCAGTGAGTGTTCGACGTGACCAAACGGGTCAGCATTTTGTTTGATGATCAAATTTCAAATGTTTGACAAACAATGTTTTGTCATTTGGTCAAAGTCAAACCCTTCGATACAACTCATGTGATAAGGAACATATAACTTCGATTTATTTATTTTTTTGCCTTATTTTTGTTTATTTACTCTATTGTTGTTTAGTTTTTAAAACGTGTTGATTTTTGCATGTATAGTATAACGTTATTGTAAATTCTATTTTTTTCGTATAATTATGCACTAATTATTATTTACGTATTTGTCGTTTAACGCAACCAAGATTAAAATATTTATAAATATCATTCAAAGCCTTGGTTTTGTTTTGTGATTTTAAGTGTTACGGAGGAGCACTCGAACTGTTTTACGTAAAATTTGTAATTTAAGGCCAATGCAATTAATTAAACATTGTTTGTTAAATGTTTGGAACAGGCTTTTCAAATGATATTTTCCCCTTTGGTTACGTCACAAAACATTTGCATCACAAACATTTTTCAGAAGTTAAGCGAAATATGTTTGACCAGCAATGATTTGTGGTTTGGTCAGCCGTTAAAATATGTAAATTGTTAGGAGGCTCTGAAATGTACTTATATGTCTAGTACTCGCACTGATAATTATTGCTCGCTCGTTTGTGATGTTGTTGGTTGCGTTTCTCTGGGCCTTTTTAGCGAATTTCGTTCTGCTAGCTTTTTAGCGAATTTCATAGCTTTAGGCCCAATATCTAACTTGCTACGCTTTTGATTAGAAAAGCAAGCGAATTTACATATAATAATGAACACATTTCGACAAGCACCGCACTATTCCAAACCATTTTTAGGCCTAAAGCTTACGATTTTCATTGGCTTCGTATAGAGTAAACTCGCGCCAAAATTGAAATCTTGTCGACTTTTTCATCACCCGTCGCCGGCAAGATGGCGGTAACGAGCACTCGGAGAGGTAGTTTCATTTGTCTTTCGTCTTATTTCACCAACAAACACTGTCGTGAATAATTAGCCCAGAAAACGCACCACGAATTGTTCCTTATCGCGTCGCTGTTATTTAAGTTAGCTAAGCTATAGTGTCATAAACTTAATTCAAATTGTTGAAATGCTCACTAAATGTATAAATGTATTTAACTCTGTAGAATCAACAAGTTGTGTCATGTACTGTAATTATATAGAAATTGTCAAGTTAATGTAAGGTTGATGATATGTATATCTGTTGAATACATTGACTCCTTTGTCCTATTGTCTTCTCTGCAATGTAATGGTAGATTTGTTAAGATGAAGAGTTCTTGTGCTGGAAGAACAAGTGTAATATTACTCTAACGCTATTTTCACCATTGATGGTTTTTAACATAACATTTTAGCACCAGATTATTTTATCTTATGGAAACTTTTGCCAGAAATCAAAGTAGTTCCTAGACTTATTACACTACTCTCATGTTCCGCTGACACAATCCAGATCAACAACCACAACAATTTGCTACATAAAAGAACACCAGTTTCCAGACTACGGTGGATTTTCTACTTCAAAAGAATCTAAGCGTTTCGATCACTGATCAGTGGTATCGATACGAATCGTAATATGGCGCGAGCGCAGATGAATCTAGAATAGACTTGTTCTGCGGAGTACGGTAGGAATTGCCTGTTTAAACTTAACTTCAAGTCAACTTCTTCACGGAGTTCTTTTGTGTATCACAGCAAAACAGCGAGCCAAGAGCCTTTTGTTTTTTATAGTCTTTTAGAATTAAAAGCACAATCGTTCGTCTGCCGAGGAGAAGCATTGTTAATGTTTTTCATAGCAGAAACAAGAGAAACGAGAAAGAACAGCAAATTAGCGCCAAAATGTATTTGGATACGCGAACTGTGTCCAGTTTCCTATTCATGTCGATACGCGCATTAATTTTGTTAATTGGAAATCCGCCTTCAAGGTGGTAGCTGCAAAAACCGGGGCCTGTTGAACTGATCTTCCCGCGCAAAAACACGCTAGATCTCTCTCGTGCCTGTCTCGGATGATAACGTAACTCTTCTTTTCTATCAAATATTTCTATCAAATACGGGTCTCTGGCAATTGAAACAACTGAATCATTATCGCTCTTGCATGGCTCAGAAGTCGCCCAACTCGTTGAGATTGCGCTTTGAGCATGAGAAATCTGTTGAAGTTTTGCTCCACAATTGAATTAAGACATAGGCAGAATGTCAAAAGAAGTGACGCGATTCCGCATGATTCATAAAAAGTTCTATTGCTGTCTCTCGATTAGAGTTGAAAAACTACTCCTTCGAAGAACTCTTCGGGGAATTTTTCGCTGGAAGGCATCCATGTTGTCCTTTATTCGACAAACTATTTGTGAATGGATAAGATAGGCTATATCCCTTGGGATTTTCTTCTCATTCAATAAGACCTCTTCGTTATACTGTTTGAAGTTATACAGATTGCAGACGGACGAACACAGTTGAGTGCTTGGTCTGCAAATGAAGAAATGGCCTAAGGCAGAACTGTCATCATGGTCAAGCCTGCTCAGTCTTGGAGTCTGTGCGGCTTTCATTGTGATGCGTTTGGGCCTTTATTTCTATGATGTTCAGCGCTGTAAAGTAGAATTTTGGATGGAGAATTATATGCAGTAAGTCATTACACTCTTTTCTTTTTATAAGAACAACTTTATAAGAGCACGAGCCCAGGGGCGGACTGGCAGGGATGCTAGGTTGCGATCGCAACCCGGGCCCTCTTGCTACCGGGCCCTTAATTGAAAAATTACAACAAATTAACTTTTCATCATTCATATGAATCATTATTGCTAGAGGTTACAGTTAATAGAAATCAAGATGAGATTTTGAACGCAAATATTTTGGATCAGCCTTTGGGGGGCTTATTGTAGGTTTGCGGCTTCACGGCTTCGACCCCTATCCAGCTTGCGGCTTAAATTAAGTAGGGGGTCAGCGGTTTATGACACAGAGATTTTGCAACTCAGATCGGGAAATGTAATATCTATAGAAATTTTTATAATTGCGATAACCAGCGAAAACATTATTGGGCATACTTAAAAGCTTTTTTGTCTGGCACTCCTCAGAGTATGAACGTCAGAAACAGGCCAAGAACACTTAGACTAAAGCGGAACTTCTACCCTGATGCGGATCGAAATGCACCAATCAGAAAGAAGAGCTAAATTGGCATTGTATTTTAAACATCAATCAGCTTTAGGCGGGAAGAACAATGAAAATTAATTGAAGGGTCCAAGTAAGAAAGCGAACTCTTTCTGTCTACACAGAACCAGCTTTTTGGTTTTGATGTGGACAGATTCCAAAAACTGAGATGGAACGAGGATCTAGCCCTGCCAATTATTCGAAAACAATCCTCGTTGTAATTTTCCGCACACTCTGGGTGATCTAATAAATGTTGTCCTATGGCAGATTCATTTTTGAGGGTGCCTGGAGTTTAAAGAATTTTTTATGTATTGTTTATGTTTTTTACGTGGCAGTAGCAACGAGTCTCGATAACAGGCAGTAAATAGAATCTAGAAAATCGAAGGAGATAAGGTTGATCCTTTTGGATTGGTAGAAATTCATTTAAGTGTGACGAAAATTGTAATCTAGCGGTCTCAAAATGCTCAAAATGGTCATTAGAGCGTTTGTAAGTTATAATTTTCCTAATTTTCTGGCAAAGCACGCCCCTGGACCCCTAAATGGAGTTGCGCCTTCGGCGCACATTGCTACAATCGTGCCCGATTTTCATTTGTACCCCTCCACTGGTGCTAGCGACCCTACAGTTAATAAAAGCCCCAATGTATTCTGGTACTGTATTGCAAAAAGTTGTGTTACATCGAAATTAATGATTATGCTAACTTAGAAGGTCGAGTCTGCTGGCTACGATATCTCGGTTTGGGACGGGTTGTCGCAAACGAATTTCTCATGATGACGATAATGCATCCTTATGGATTTTTTGGAGGGAAGAGCTAGCAGCATTCAACGTATATGATAAATAAGCTACTGTAGGTACGGGCCCTTTTACTGGAAGTAGCAACCCTGGATATTCGTTGCCAGTCCGCCTCTGCACGAGCCTGGATTTTGCCTAGATTTTAAGAACAAAATAAGAACAAGCTGAGGCTGGCTTTTTCATAAACCCTAAGAATATCAGATAAATATGAAAGTAAGACAGTCAGACTGAACGTAAAATGCAAGCAAATAAAGAAATGGACAAGCATGCTGCATTTTTACACAATCCTAGTACCACTCCAGACATTCACTGAAAAATATAGCTACATGTCTTATACCAAGGAATTAAGAACAGATTAAGAACACTTCAGGATCAAAAAAGGCAAAAACTCTAGAACAGCCAGCTTCGATCAAAATTTCCTGGTTCTTATAAAACAAGAGTGTAAGTGTTAATGCAAATATATAATCAAGTTGCTTATCTGAACACGCGGTCAGAGCGCGAATTAATTGCGCAGCGAGGTAGAAGAGTTTATACTTGTATGCGCGATGGAGGAGCAAGTTAATACGTCTTGGAACATGCGTGGCCAGACCAAAGATAATTTACAGTTCCGTCTCAAACTTTTCGGAAACAGCAACAGCAACATAAATTTCAAGAAAATTTCAAATTTATAGTTTTGATAAGGGCGTGTTCTTCTGAACCTCAAAAACCTTCCGAAGAATTTTGAAGACAGAAAGCTTCCGAAAAAAGAATCCATGATTTTCAAAAACAGGAATTTTGGAAATCTGAAAACTTTCGCGTCAAAATTCTTGCTTGCTTGCCTCGTACCCAGACCCATTCGCGGAGTGTCTCTTGGCAACTGGTAAAACAGTCTCTTTCGAACTTCAAACCGTGAATCTCTCGAAAGTCTCGGAAACCTTTTGCGTTTGATGACAGAAAGTTTTGGAGAGCTCCAAAACCTGCCGCTTTCAGAAGATTGGCTTCGAAAAACACACATTCCGAAAGAAGGCGGCTACCGAAATAAGAATTGGTTTAGAAGAACACGCCCTTAGAAAAAGAAAATTCCAAATTCCGTGAACCTTATAAAGTCTAAAACCTCATTACCTTTCTAGTTCTTCAGTGTGTCGTGTGTGTCCACTTTGATGTCCAATTTCAAAGCCCCTGAGCGTTACGACGCTGAAGAAAACATAAAGCAATATTCAGTGTCATAAAACTTGGGGGCCGTTGAGACTCTTGCAAACCACTTAGCACTGCAAGTAGTGACGGCGTGGTCTTTTCGAGCAGGAGCTCGCGGGCCAGTAAGTGCTAAGACAGAAGCTGCCTAGGCCGTCCCAAAACGAAGCGAAGCGAAGTGCGACGGGACAGAATTTCTGTTCCGCGAAAGTGAAGTGATAAACTGTCGGTTCTGGATTCCTTGAGAAATTCTGCCATCTTTTATACCTTTTTTGGGTGTGGACTGCACTGTGATGATTGCATCATGGACTTTGGTAATGGCCAATGAAAACTCGCCGCGTATGAAAGTAGGTTCTGGATTGGATAAAAATTCAACCAATCAGAGCAGAGCTGATTTATGCGATTACCAACAATCGACACGGAAAGAAATGTCTGGAAATCAGTTGTTAAGCGTGACCAATGAGAACTCATCGTGTAGGAAACAACGTTCTGGATTGATTGAACTGTTCAAACAATCAGAGCAGGGCTGGAAATACCACAATCAATGCGGAAAAAACATTCTGGAAAAATTTTGTTTAGTTTGATTTTGTTTGTTTACGTGGAAATAATCTCGCCCCTGAATAAAATTGTCGTAATATTCCTGAAATTAGTCAGCCCTCAACTCACTTCAATCCAAAAGTAGAACTTTCTAGAAAATTAGACCCAGACTCAAGAACTCAGCCACAAGGATTAAATTTTCACCGTAAAACGTCACCGACCTTTCAGACTATCAGTTATTTGTCCCTAGTCTTCATGTTTCTTCAATCATGGGCAAAAATTAGTGGACTTGAGCTGACAATCACCTATAGCCACATTCCCCCTCGATCACTGTTTTTTGAGGGTTGATAGGTGCAGGGACAGTTAATTTCACAACGCAGACATGGTTTTAGTAATAACAACACAACATTGATTTGTGGAGCGAGGGGGATGGATTTGGGCTGATTATGGAATCAATGCCAGTCCGAATATATGTATATTGTCCGAAATCTTAAGCCTGCGTCATTTCTATTGCGTAAAGTGTAGCACCACGTTTGCCAACAAGTTCATTCTAGAACGTTCTTTCCGTGTTCCGTGTTGATAATCCTATTGAAGCTCTCCTCTGATTGGCTGCAATTCAACCAATCCAGAACACTCTTAGTATATGTTGAGCTCTCATTGGTTAAATCATTAGGGTAGACGACTTCTGTAGAACCTTCTGTCTTTCCTTGTTGTTAATCTTATTTCCGCCTCTTCTTTGATTGGTTGCTTTAAAGTAATTGATCCAGAACCTTCTTTCATACTCGATGAGATCTCGTTGATAATCTTATTTCCGAAAAGAGATTCTTCTCTGATTGGTTCTGATTGAATAAGTCTAGAAAGTTCTTAATACGCATTGCTTTCTCATTGGTCTAAATCATGACAGCATAATGATGCAATCCACACTAAGTTTAGTATAAAAAGGTGGCAAACTTCTACAAATTCGGAATCAATCGTTTCTCAACATGGTTCTCGTAGCTGACATCGTTCCGAATTGAATGGCCTAGGCAGCTTCTGCCTGGGCACAACTGGCCTGCGAGCTCCTGCTTCAAACGACCACGCCATCACTATTTTAGTGCTAAGTGGTTTGCTTGAGTCTCAACGGCCCCCAAGTTTTATGGCACTGAAGATTGCTTTTTGTTTTCTTCAATGTCGTAAGATTTAGGGGCTCTGAAATTGGAAATCTCAGTCTCAAAGGACAAAGAAGACACGGAAGAATCCGAAAGAAAGCGTGGCTCTTGGCTTGATAAGATATATACTGTATCAGGTATGGTCTTTGAAACCGTTATTTGAAGAATAGGACCCACGCAAGTGTACGTGGAGCATTTCACTCCTCGAAAAAGCGTACGAATATTGAAATATGAGTTTGTTACAAGACTCCTAAGAAAACAAAAAGCAATAGAGATTTCACCTGAGGATGCTCGAGATTCCAAGTGAATTTCCCCTCGGAAGTGAAGCCCTCGAAAGGAAAGTTGCTCTGCGTAGTTGATCTCAGTTGATTTGACAGAAAGGTAAAAAACTGCTATGTTTCATTTATGCTATAGCCTGTTATATATTAGTTAAACCCATTTCCTATCATCCACATATTTAATTTTTTTCAAAACGGCAAAGTTAGAGTTAGGCAGCACGGCTTGGCCTAAACTACCGATTATTAACTTCTAATCCTGATAGCCAATGGAATTGAGCCACGAGAAAAGGGAAAGTTAGTGTAGACTCAAGGAGGGAACACCAAGGGGGGTAAATGCTATGATCAATGTTCCGGTGTACCGGCCTTTTTGCAAGTGTACCGGTTAGTTTTCGTAACTATGTACCAGTCCATCAGTTTTCACGCATGCGCATGTTATGGCTTCGATTTTTCAAGTGCACCATGTATCAGATTGCGTTTGTGCCGTCCTGGGTCGATTTTTAACCTGTCGTGCCGTGTACCGGGTGCTCTGTACCGCCGTAGGGACCGGGAAGCTGTCACACCCACACCAAAGCAAAGACTGAAAAAAAACGTGCATCAAAGAAAATCTGACATTATAGTATTTAACAAAAGTCAGATAGCTTTTTCTACCACCAAAATTAAAATATTGGCTGCATGTGTCTCTAGCTGCAACCTGCTCTAAGCTCTAAGTGGTACATTGAACTACATTTCAACTACGTACGCTTAACAACGCTCAGCGTAGTTTTAATCTTTCTAATCTACATTGATAGTACATACAGGTATCCTGTCTGTGAATTTTTACAAAAGTTTTGGTAGCAGTAGCCACGTTTTGCTTTTGTAGATATCAAAGCCTTTATACCTCGACAGGGACTGGTCTTTGGCTTTCATATTAGGATAGAAAACGAAGGCCACAAGTAGGGCTTGCACGATAAATGGAAGCCAGTGCTGAGCCAAGATGTTAAAAGCCAGGTAGATCAAAATCTCACCAAAGTAATTGATATTTCTGCTATGCGAGAACATGCCTTCTTGTATCAGCCCCTTGTGATACTTGAGCGTGTAGTACTTCTGACAGTCGCCGCAGAAGTGAGAAAACGTGCCTAGTAAATGCAGGGATACAGCTAGGCAAACAAGCGGCGGAGAGGGCTGTACACCGCTTCGAATAAGCAAGAAAGGTGCGATCCAGTAGCTGAATGGACCGAGGAATAAGTACAGGGAAGCCGCAAGGATAGGGTGCAGAGGTCTGTCGAAGTTTTTGTCAGGAAGCAGCATTCTTTCAATAGCCAAAGGGCGCCGTATGTTCCATGCAATCCAAGGTATATGTAAGGCCCAATGCCAAAGTTGTTGTAGTAATACATTAGGCCAATGATCACTGGCATGGTCGTTGCTTTGTGAAGGTTTATTGCGTATCTTGCTTTGTAGGGCATGTTGATACGTCGAATCTGTAAAACAGCATAATGAATAAGTTACCGACCAGAGTGAAGTTTGGCACGCGATGATAGCAGAAATACGAACTTAAGCTATGGCTAAATTAGGAGACTTGTCGCCCGCGACACTGTATTCGGCTTGTCTCCCAGGGCGGCTAAACATGCGAGTGACAGGGTTTTTCGAGCGAGGGTCCCAATGGTGCATGAGATTTTGATGAAGTGACTCGTCCATCGCTTTTCGGTTTAAGCGTATCGCCCAATTTTCAGTATTAAACGTTTTTTTTATGAGAAACTGGTTTGTTGAAAAATTCAGGGAAGTTTGGCAATGCGGATGACCCCTTAAAATAGCAGCATAAACCTGGGGGGGGTGCTACTGGGGAACTGCTCCAAATAATGATGATCTCAGAGCTTAGTGTCCTTAGTCGCTCGCCCTAGATCATCAATAGAAAACAATAATGTATTTGTCTCCGAATAGCTGGACTCGAGGACGAAGAATAAGTATATGTATAAAAAATTTTTTGCAACCACAGTTATGGACTTGCCACACCAAGATCGAAAAAAAGCGAAGGGCGATGCACTTCTTTGAACATCTCGTGCACACTTGCTGGAAAACCTATTGTTTTGATGGGAATCTCTTGGAAATCTTTCTGAAGAGTCACTTGCTCCTTGGAAAAAAAACATTAGTGTTGTCATGATACTGTCTAGATATGATTACAGAAAAATTTGACAGGATCTGTGTATCATTTTATCTTTCATATGAAACAGAGAATATTCGTTCGCAATTCGCTCGAAAACAAAAGGATTTCTAAAGGATTTCTAAAGGATTTCTGCAGAAACGATAGGATTTCTAAAGGATTTAGGCACTATCCACTAGACGGTTGGATCAAAACTCAACTAAGAATAACTTTTCTACGTTCAGCATTTTATACAGCTTGCAGCTAGGAATAAGGACAAGACAAGGCAAGGAACAGTTTGAGGAACTTTCAGCGTCAGCCCAATTATTTAGTTGAAAGATCAAATCAAGGAGGAACTCTACCCCCCTCCAGCCTTAATTCAGCCCAAAAAGGTTTCAAAAAACTTTACGTGTAGTAGCGATCATATGTGGCCTGCAATGCAAAGTTCGTTTTGGACTCGTTGCTTTCGGTTGTTTTCTTAAACTACACACATTTTTTTTATAAGGAAGTTCGGCTCAGGGTCAGTACTGAAAATTCCTTAACTGAGGGCCAAAATTGAGTACTCAATATTCCTTAGCAATTCCTTAACTTCTTACTTTGTGATTCTTGAAAACAACCAATGGTCAAGGAAATATAGGTCATAAAGGTTTCAGAAGACGAGTAGAAATGAATACTGATTGAAAACCATTGGTGATAAGTATTGCTTGCACTGTTAATTCAAAACTTCATTTTTTTAATCGAAATGCTAAGTTAAAGGTTAAAGAAAAAGTCAGATTCCTTAGTAGTCTCCGGTCCAGTACTAAAAATGCCTTAAGTTTTTGCCTGACCGAGTACTACCTTCCTTATAAAGCACTTCCTTATAAAAAAAATGCGTGTAGTTGCTTACAGTATAACTGGTTGTATTGCATAGCATGCTAACAGAACCGAGAAACATAGATATAATTAATTAGCCCTCGTCCCTCTTTTCCAGGACTTTGCACTTGATAAACGAATTCGAAAACTGATACAGAAAACAGTACGTAGCTTACCTCCTCTTTGCGTTTTCCTGGTTTTTCCAGTCCTCAGAATCGCTTCCAAAGTTGATGTTCGCTTGATAATCACACCAAACTCAGATTACACCGTGATTTTGTTTATTACTTTGTATCATGCAGATGCTGAACACAGTTTTTATGAATAAACAATACCCAACAATAACAATTTCTCCGCCAGATATCAAATCTCGGCACCAATATTTGATGCAGTAGAAGATTTATTGCTCTCTTTCACCGCAAACTCTTTCCTCTTACAGTGAACTCAAAGTTTGCAACTGTAACTATGTCGACACTGTGGAATTAAGAATCCACAACGCTGATAACATTTAGCAAAGCTGAGCGTGAACAGAGAGCAAACTTCGTTTTGAAGGTCTGTTGAGCTTTCATAAAAAAGATTAGGCAATAATCTCAGATCGGTTTTACACCGCTTTGCATTTCAATAGCAAATTGCAAATATTGAATTTGGCTCTCTCTTTCAATTGTCGAATCCCGACACCAAGACCAAAGGTTCAAAGAAATACATAATGTACTTTGAGTCTATAAATTCAAATGACACCTGTCACCATAAAACTTTGATATAAACAGTGATAAATTCTTCGTTCTCTTAGTACTGGATGATTTAAAACTTGCTAGAACAGTACTTTGAGGAAGGAGAAAGAGAAATGATGGTGATGATGACGAACGATGATGAGGATGATGATGATGACGATAATGATGAGGATGATGATGATTATGATGATGATGATAATGATGATCCTGATGTTGATGATCATGATCATGACGATGGGTATTTTCATTATGTTGATTATCACGATGATGATGACAATGATGGACGATGATGGCGATTATGACGATGATGATGATGATGATGATGATGATGATGGTGATGGTAAAAATGACGGTCAAGATGATGGTAATGATGATAATGACAACGATGATGATGGTGGTAATTGTGGTGATGATGATGATGATGATGGTAATGATGATGATAACGATGATGATGACGATGATCATGATGATAATGATAATGATAATGATCCTGACGCTGATAATGATTAAGAATGATTATGGATAATTATAATGATGATGACAACGGTGATGGTGGGATGATGATGATGATGATGATGATGATGATGATGATGATGATGATGATGATGATGATGATGGCATGATGATGATGACGATGACGATGATGAGAGGAGAGGAGAGAAAAGTGAAATAAAAAGATATTTATAGAGACAACCATCCCAATTTCTCTGAATTTGATTATGTTGTAATAAGTTGCAAATAAGCGTGCTAACATAGAGTGACGCCATTTTGACCTAGAACGTAAAACCATTTACTGACTATAGTTTATTTTTGGAAACTGAGATTGCTCTCGTGGTTCTGCGCAATATCACGTTCATATGATGCGCGCGGGAGAATTGAAGTGAAGGCCATTGAAGGATCTGAATGGAAAATTCTCAGTGGTGAGTGGCCAGTCAAATGATTTCGTAACTTTTTCTTACAAAATGGCATTTAGAAATGTATTTCTTTGGATGCTCATACGTCAGCTAATATTTAACATATTTGGCCGATTCATTTAAACATTCTTGCAGCAGATTTAGATTTTGAAATTCCGAAGATAGATTTTTGATGACGTCACACTTCGGTACGCGTATAATTTTCTACAATAATCTTCTGAACAAATGTCTATTTTTTTCGTGATTTGTATGCAAAATCATCCACGAGGACCAAGTTTTATCATGCGTGACTGCGTGAATCATAAAAAAATTGCGAGTGATTGCTTGATTTCGCAGCCCCTTTGGCTCATCTAATGGCTTCTGTCCAGATCCAGCGTCTTCTTCAATGCACATTACACGCTTTTTTAATTATAAGAAACCTACACTCTTTTTTTTTTATAAGAATACTATAAATTTTGCCCAGCCTCAATATTCTTAAGAAATGTTCGTTTTGAGCCTGAAAATATTCTTAAAGTATTCTTATTTTTTCAAACATGATATGGTTTCAGGGGAACATAGTTAAAAGAAAAATTACGAGGAAATGGCGGAGCGAAAGAAAAATTCAACTATTATAACAATAAGAATGTTGTTAACAATCATGAAGTTTCGTTTTAACATTGCAAAACAGGCAACTTCTGAAAAATGAGACACAAATAATGCAAGCTGAGGCTGAGCATATTCTTACAATATTCTTTAAAATTGGATGATTCTGAGCCTCAGGGGCGCAAATGAGGGGGGGTGTGGGGGGGTGTGACACCCCCCCAATAATTTTGCCAACCGGTCCCAGTAGCTACTTTATAGTGATAAAGTCGGTCCCGATCCGGCTCTGAACTAAATTATTTCCATTTTCAATAGTAATAAACAGAGTTGTACCCGAAACCCAAAGAAAAATCGGTAAAAAATTGCTCTCATGCAGATCATTGAACATTGAACTTAATTCACCACGCTGTTTTGCATAGCAGGAGATAGTGATGATGTTTTCTTGAAAGAACAAATTAGCAAACAAAGGGCCAGAGCAGCTAGGCGGGACAACTTTCGGCCAATTGCAACCCAATCCCTTCATGACAGTACAATGTATTGGTAGTCAATATTGCCGTTAGTCAGGAGATGCCTAGCTGTACAACAAAGACAAGTTGTGTCAGCCATTTCTGGCCTTATTTTTATGTTTCTGGACAATTCCGGGCGTCAGGCGACAACATCGACATAAATTTTGACAAAACTTGTTGTTTCTTAGGTTTTCTTCAACAGCTGGGCTGCGCAAAAATACATTAAAAGAGTCCTGAAATGGTCACCAGAGCGATTCTAGCAACCCAATTTTTCAAAAAACATAGGGGCCCTATGGGCGTGTTCGAAGAACGACTCTGGTTGAATATAGCTATTTCGGTCAAATGATGAAAGATGTTAATCGGTATGCACAACAATGACGATAATGATTATCATGATAATGGTGGTGGTTATGATGATGATGTTGATGACCACGATGATTATGATGCTTGTTGGTAGGGGTGATTGTGGTGGTAGTATGGATGTAGTGGTGGTGGTAGAGGTGGTTGTGGTGCTGAAGGTAGGGGTGCTTGTTATGGTTGTGATAGGGATGATCGTGGTGATGATTGTAGGGGGGTTGTGGTGGTGGTGATAGGGGTGGTCGAGGTGATGGTTGTAGGGGTGGTTGTGGTGGTGGTGATAAGGGGCGTGGTGGTTTTGATAGAGGTGATCGTGGTGATGGTTGTAGGGGTGGCTGTGGTGGTGGTTTTAGGGGGCTGGTGGTGGTGATAAGGGTGGTGGTGGTGATGGTTTTAGGGGTGGTTGTGGTGGTGGTGATAGGGGTGGTGGTGGTGATGGTTGTAGGGGTGATTGTGGTGGTGGTGATAAGGGTGGTGGTGGTGATGGTTTTAGGGGTGGTTGTGGTGGTGGTGATAGGGGTGGTGGTGGTGATGGTTTTAGGGTGGTTGTGGTGGTGGTGATAAGGGTGGTGGTGGTGATGGTTTTAGGGTGGTTGTGGTGGTGGTGATAGGGTGGTGGTGGTGATGGTTGTTGGGGTGATTGTGGTGGTGGTGAGTTCCTTTAGATGTTGCCGCAGCCACACTATCAACGATAGTGATGGTAATCATGATGATGATGATGATAATGATGATGGTGATTATTATTATTATTATTATTATGACGATTTTATGGTGAGGATGATAATAATGAAGATTTGTTTTGAAAACTGGTTTGAAATTGCCGCTCTTTGCCAAGACTCTTTGATTAATGTTGAGAATGCGTGAAATGTCATTTACCAATCAAAGGTGGCAATTTGCCAGTTTCAAATGGTAAACAGCCATGACTCAGATGCAATCAAGCTTGTGCGAAGAGAAAATTATCACATGACCTTAAATTGACAAAGGGCTAACCGCAAATTGCGCATAAATGGCCGAGACAATGGCCCTAATGGCATTGTTGAGATGCTTATACTATTGTTACACGTTTTCCATTGTTCAAGCGTTGGTTAGTCAGTGAGTTAGTTAGTTAGTTAGTTAGTTAGTTAGTTAGTGACACGCCACCCACACCAATGTGTTCGAAATTCTTCGAACACAAAAAGCGGGGTTTAAACCTCAAAAGAATACCAAAGTGTAAAATTCTTAAAACAGGATTTCAGGTTTTGAATAATTTGGTTTTGATACCCCAACCGCCAACCTCGTACCCAGGGTAAATAGGACCTCTACGTGAACACTGCGCTGCCCCAAGGATATCTGTTGCGGGCTGAGCTAACAACAACAACAACAGATATCCTTGGGAACGAAGTTGTTGATACCCCCCAAAGCCCCCCTCCCAGAGCTCAAAGAAAATCGTTTTGTTTCATCAAATTCGCAGAACAAAAGGCTTCCAAATATCATTACAGTCCCGAAGTAGCCTATTGTTCAAATCAAGCAGTGATTGGCTAATTTCAAATTCCTAGGCGCTGAATGTTCTTCCGTTCTTTGTTGTTGTTCTTGTGATGCTGCGTTGACTGGCCTAACCAAACCTGATGGTTTCACCAAGGCGAAAATCCTGTCAAACTGGCTAACAATCTATCTCTTCTTGACCTAGCAGTAGCAAGTAAGCATATCATTGTAATGTGTATTTAACGTGTATTTAGTCACGTGTATGTGAGATAAAAAGAAATGCTACTGTTCTCATACACTCTTGGTCGGATAGCAAGCAAGTTAAAAGTACCTACTAGACTTCTCCTCAAAATTTTTGTTCTCAAAAAGAGAAGAAAATAGGTCAATTGAAATTGTTCAAATATAAATTCAAACACTAGACCTTTGTGATAAGGCTCAGGGGTATCAAAAAGGCATCAAAAGCTCTGTCTATTATTAAAGATATTGACAATTTTTATAATCATCAAAAAGGTCTATTGAAATTGTTTGTTGGTTTTTGTGGGTTAATGTGTAATGTAAGGTTTGGCACCTCAAGACCCATACTCTACAATGGTCAGGGTCAAAGGTGAATCCAAACCAGTGTATAGAGAGCACCCAGGGGGGTACTCATATGTTCTGACATCCAGGGATGTGCCGCCAAACAGGGTATTGTTTTCCAGGACCGGTCACTTTTCTTTTTCTGAAAGGATGACCGGGTCATGCTTTTCTTCGTTTGACTCCAGGACCCTTCGCAACAGATTGATGTTGGGTAATTTAGAGAATATGAATAGGCAAATTTGCGTTTCTGATGAAATTCCTTTTCAAGACACTGCAGGCTTCATCCTGGCATCATCAGAAACCTTTTCCAATAGTTTTCGAAAATAATTGTTTGAAAGAAAATACAGGATACCATTTTTAGAAACCAACTCCAAGACAGGGTACCTTTGTTTTTAAATTTGACTCCAGGGTGTCTTTGGCAATTTTCTGATGGCATGTCCCCGTATTTTGGAAAGTCAAGTGCCCCCCTAGGCCTAGGGAGAGCTGATAGGATGCCAAGGTCTTCAGCGTGGAAGAGGGATTCATTTTCTATTGTTCTTTCTATTGTTCTTTCTATTGTTCTGTTGTTTAATCTTCAGCTTGGCGTATGCATACTGGACAATTGTTTTATCTCTGCATTTTTCACAAGGCACAAAATGTGATTGTTGCGCTGTATTATGTTTCACAATACACATTTGACTTCATTTGATTTGAATAATGAGATTGGTAGAGTTGAAATAGTATTTCTAATTGTAGATTGAAAGGGTAGCAACGCACCATATTAACACCCTTCTTTGTTTTCAATTTCCTTACTTTTTCCTCCAGTTCGCACTACTCGTTGTGGCAGGACAGTTCATTTTCCTGTTCGTTTTGGCCAATGAAGGACTATTTGAACGTTTGAACATTGCATAGTTGAACTTATATTTTTTTTGCATATTTTCATATCTAATCTATTATTCATCGAATGCACATTTGCACTTGCATTCTAGGGGGGGAGTAATGTAGCAACGCACCATAGCAACACCCTTCTTTGTTTTCAATTTCCTTACTTTTCCTCCTTGTTAACACTTAACTCTTTATGCGCTTTTCTTTACTTCACACTCGCTTTTATTTAACTCTGCATCTCTTCACAACCATCTTGTTTATTCAATTATTGTAAATAGAATTTTTAAGTTAGTTAGATTTTGATTTACTACGCACGTAAAAACACAAGCTTCTGATTTCTGAATCGCAACCTATACAGCGCAAGTTTGGTGAGATCGTTTCAATTATTATATATACTAGTTTTAGTAAATGCATCTCATTAACAATACTTACTAAAAAAGCTCTTTGTAAGAGAGCTAGACTCTCGAACGACCAAAGTGTTAAGAAACTCCAGTACTGAAAAACTTTTCCTAAGAACTTTGCAAGGGGCAATTCACTGTGTGGAAACTCATACACCTTTTGCAGGACTTTTATTGATTCCATTGAAATCTCTCTTCGAAATCAAAAAGTTTGAGGGGCATTTCGCTCCTCGATACGAAAGAGATTCATGTTTAAACCAAAGGATTTCGAAGATCTCTCAAACTTTCCACCTCAGTCTACGAAATACAAAATGTTTCCTTTCCTTTAATTTCCCATGTATTTTCAACAAAAGACCCTCATGAGGTGATGCCCAAGGACCTGTCCTCAAGCACTTTGTGATAAGATCACACAAAAGCAGACTTATTTATTTCATGAATTTGTTTTGCTAATCTTATTTGTTTTAGTTCATCTCATTTTCTGCATTGGAATATTTGAATACTGGAATATTGGAATATTAGAATAGTGGAATGTCGAACTTTCTCGAAACACCCTCGAATCCAAAAATTATTGTCCAATCTACGAGTTTCTGACATTCCAGTGTTCCATTCCAGTATTCCATTCCAATATTCCATTCCAATATTCAAGTATCCCATTCCAATATTCCACATTACATGTTAATTACAGGTTTCCAATATAGCCCTTCGTTTCCTCGGAGTTTTTCATTCCTGTGGTATTTATCGTTGTGTTATTCGCACGCGGTCGCGCGGTTTTATTTGTTTGGTTACGCGTACTATTGTTCTTTGTCCATTCAAACAAAGGGAATTTCCCCCGCGTTGGTTTCGAAACCAGGCGGGGACTCGCCCTCGGCAATAATTTGTGTCGTATAAATAAGATTTTTCCAAATTTACTATTTTCTTGCGTAAGTTGTTTGCAAGCGAGGGATTGTAGCACGTTTTCAGTGCGTCAATTATCCTAATTCTTCCTGCTTTTGAGCCAGATTTGAAACGCTGAAAAATGGACGGTGCATTTTTATCTCGGAGCCAATACCTTATTGGAAACAAGAGAAAAATTACGAGGGTAAGCGAAATGCAACTGTTACCAGTTACCCATCTAGTGCTAGTGCTAGCTACTAATAGCTATCGTGCACAGTTTCCAAGAAACTTATAAAAATTCCAAAATTTAGCTATAAAATTTGCTTACAGTATTTCTAATAAACATCAGTGTTACTTACAGTGTTACTTACTTAGGCCTTAGTTTTGAAATTTTTAAGTATTTTGCATTTTTAACTCAAAATTCAGCTATTTATTTTATTATTGACTATGATTTTATTAGGTATTTAGTTAGGTATTTCTACATGCTGTACATATGGTTTGTTACCAAAAAAAAACGTTCTCATAGATCGGGTTGCCGAGAAAGCAACTCCGTTGCCTTTGAGAATACACTCTTTTATGAGAACCAGGAAATTTTGATCGAGGCTGACTTTTCTTTAGTTTTTTTCCTTTTTCAGTTAATGTTTTGAGTTGTGCTAAGTTTGTGTAATAATGCAGCATGCTTGTCTATTTCTTGATTGGTTTGCTTTTTACATTGATTGACGGTCTTACTTTCATATTAAGCTGGTATTCTTAGGGTTTATGAAAAGTCCAGCCTCAGCTTGTTCTTACTTTGTCCTTAACACTGGACAAAATCCATTCTTAACACTGGGCAAAATCCAGGCTCGTGTTGTTAGAAAATTTTTCTTATAGAGTGTACCTCGAAAAAATTGCTGCAGTTTGTAATTGTATTGTTCAATGTCCATCTCGAAGGTAAGGCTAGGCCTTCACTGGGAAAAATTGCTTTAGGACATTTATCTGGGTGTGTTCTCGTCTGAGTTAAAGCATTTCCTGCACTTCCACAATCCAGGATGCTACACCTTCCTAGCCAACATGATTAGCAAGCTAGCCCTTACGTAATAATTTATTCATTCATTTCATTCGTAATGATTTCCTGCCGCATTTTCATGACAGCCTCACGGAATAAATACATAAGGCCTTTAACCTATAGGGAATCAGCAATGCAAATTGCAAAGTAACATTGCGGGCCAAAATAAAAATGGGCGCCAAAATGCAATTGCGCACCAAAAACAATTTGGTGCCAAGTACAATTGTCTGCCAAATTTAAAATTTCCCGCCAAATTAAGATAGCGCGCCAAATTAGAATTGCCCGCCAAATTAAAATTGAGCGCCAAAATGATCAGTAGCTATTTGCAAATCAAAGACTGCAAAGAAGTGACGAAACCATTGTATTTGGTTGTATTGAAAGTGGAAACAAACCGATTTGCCTTTGTGTGTTCGTAACTCGCGCAAAAATGCAATATGTGTAGCAAAGTTTCAGTAAGCCTAGGTGGGCCTATGTGATATTGTGGTCAAAAGGAACTACAGTGTGCTCAGTAGCTAGAAATTGACCCTTGGAACTCTGAAAAATTCGGACCTTGGACTGACAGTCACAGCTGAAAGCAAAATTTCAGTTTTTGCTGTAAAAAATTTTGTTTTCTTCTGAAATTTTTTTCACTTGTATCACTTCTATTTTCCAAACGCTGCACTTAATCTCCTGGCGTGTACGGCATGTATCGTTAACCAAGAAGCCTCCTTCACCTTCCAGATCAGGATTTAGATTCTGGCCAACCCGGCATAAAAAATGTTTGCCAGCAGAATGTTTGCCCACTTGGCCACGTTTCATTAAATTCCTTGACAAATATTTGTAGCTGTAAGTTATACATGGTTCCGAAGACTCGAAAACATTGTACAAAAATTTTCGCTTATTGTTCTGTATTCATGCTCTTAGCTTGAAATCCTTACTTCTCATCGGTATGGCTTTAATCTCGGCAGACCGTTTCAGTCGCAGAAAAAATGCTTCAGTCGCAGAAAAAATGCTTCAGTGGCAGAAAAAATGCGGCTGAAAATTGACCGTGCGCAGTGGCCAAGCGCAAACGCTCGCGGAACAAAAACCTGAACAAAACCAGCACGTCTGAAGCGCGTCTTTTTGTTTCAGAAATGTCAGGGTTCTTTCACTATCGCCCCAAAAGTTTTACTATTAAGTAATGTAAAGTAAAATAGAGCAAGCCAGGTCTCCATTCCGGAACAGTCACTCGAAGCACCTGTCTGTGGGTATCACCAGCAAGCATCTGCATTGACACTCCAAGAATTTCTGGACATCCCTGCTAATTTTGATTAACGTTTTCGCATCATTTTTTCCCATTCACGTTTTTTTGCTGTACATTCATGTGAGAAATTAGTGCATTCCCACATGTGTTCTACCTTTTCCTCTTGGGTTCCACATCTTCTGCACAGGGAGTTAATATCCTTTGCTTTTGTAATTTGCGTTCATATTGATCATATTTAATTTTAGCTTTAGCAGTGAAGTTACGTTTTATTGCAGTCAAGAAATAGTTGCTGCTGCTTCCTCACTGAGTTTCATAAGATTTTTTTCAAAAATGAATTTTAGGGTATTCTGTATAAAAATATGTCTCTTGAAAATTCTATTAATTTTGGGGTGATATTTTTGTCTTTAATACGAAAACAGCTCGACCCCGTTACTGGCCTATTGAAGTTACCCCGGGACAAAAATACAGCCCTAATTCCCGTAGTCCAGGTGTAAAAATGAGCTCATTCTGACCCCACAATGTAGGTCTGTGTTCTACTGTATGTGCCCCACGTGCCCCCTGTTCCACGTGTCACCCTAGGTAATGTCTGCGCAGTATTGTGGAGGATGTGCAGTAATGTGGAGGATTTTCGCAGTAATGTGGATGTGGGTGTTCAGTAATGTGGATTTGGATATCATCAGTAAGGTGGAGGATTTTTGCAGTAATGTGGAGGATGTTCAGTAATGTGGATGTGGGGCTATCTTTCAGTAATGTGGAGGTGCGCAGTAATGTGGAGGCTATCTTTCAGTAATGTGGAGGATATCATCAGTGATGTGGCGGTTGCGGAGTAATGTGGAGGCTATCTTGAAGTAATGTGGAGGGCTATCATAAGTAACGTGGAGGGCTATCTTTCAGTAACGTGGAGGATGTTCAGTAATGTGGAGGACTATCTTTCCGTAATGTGGTGGCTGCGGAGTATTGTGGAGGGCTATCTTAAAGTAATGTGGAGGCTATCATCAGTGATGTGGAGGATATCATCAGTAATGTGGTGGTTGCGGAGTAATGTGGAGGCTATCTTGAAGTAATGTGGAGGCTATCATCAGTAACGTGGAGGGCTATCTTTCAGTAACGTGGAGGATGTTCAGTAATGTGGAGGACTATCTTTCCGTAATGTGGTGGCTGCGGAGTATTGTGGAGGGCTATCTTAAAGTAATGTGGAGGCTATCATCAGTGATGTGGAGGATATCATCAATAATGTGGTGGTTGCGGAGTAATGTGGAGGCTATCTTGAAGTAATGTGGAGGGCCCGAGTAATCAAGAAGCACTCTCGTAGCGGTTGCCGAGAATTTTCGTTTTTTAAACGATTCTCATTGACAAGAAATGCAATTCGGAAGCTAAACCGTGCGTTTTTTAGCCATGAGAACCTTCACACTGCTTTAATATTTCATCATATAAGTGTAAGAATCACAGTTTTGGTTCATTTGCGTAAAATGTCTAATACATATATATTAACAAAACATGAATAAAATATATCTAACATATGATATGAATTATCTAATATATGAATATAAATTCGAAGAAGAAAACATTGTTCTTTTTTACAAACGAAGATACAATGAGTTGAGCGATAAACTGATCTGTACATGAATCAGTGGCAATTTATTTTGTCTTATTCACGTAATACTGCTTGTTTGCCTTACTTTGTTCAACCCTTTGCGTGTGGACATCGTGATAGCAGCAGAACGTATTCACATTCGTTTTTGTTTCGAAGCCCTCCTACAGGTAGTATCTATTTTTGCAAACCCAAAAAAACTTTAATTGACGTTATGAACAGAAAAGATAAATATTGCTATTTAGTTTGTGACCTTTCTGTTTGATTAGTGTCAAATGATAACCACAACGACATGAATGAAATATTACGTGAATAAACTTGCTATTAGACTGAGGAAGAGAGACAAAATAAATTGCCACTGATTCATGTACAGATCAGTTTATCTAAATTTATAAATGGTAGTTTCATTGTTAGAGATAGTTTTATTGTTAGAGAAAGCCGATAATGTTCCCTAAAATGTTTGCGAAAGTCAATTTGGCCGTGGTTACTACCTACTAGACTCACTGCATAAGTCCAACTACTTCCCTCCGAAGCCGAGGTCCATAGACGAGATTTGTTCTAGGAATCTTTGTAAAAACGAGGCTGGGAACAGTGTTATTTCCCCATTTGCTTCCTGGTTTAATCCGGTTTGATCAGATTTCATCATATGACGTCATTTGTTCTGTAGATTTGTGAACTAGTAATCTTGTCAGGACAATCCGGTTTTACCACTAATGACGGTGTTTTCCCATTGATCATGACATCATGAACAATCAGATCCTTCTAAGAAATCCATATAAATAGTCTGTTGCTTGCTTCAGAGCTGTTTGGCAGATTTGAAGCAAGCAGCTCACGTGTTTGTTTAGAAACGCTCAGGATTTGTGTAAAAGGTTATTGTTGACTTTATTAAGGTGAGTAAACAGTAGAGCAACGCAATTTGATTTGTATACCGTAATTTTACGCCTAGTTTTCAATCTTTAATAAGGGGCGATTATTCAAATCGTAAGTCCTAATCGTGTTCGGGCCATTTTCAACAAGACTACATACAACTCAGTTATTCCAGCCTCGTCCCAAGGGTGAACGGGACTCCACGTGAAACTTTGCTGTCCAGACAATTCGTCTTTCGTATCGGTTTCTCGATTCGAAATTTGATTGGCTCTTCAAACAATAGAAATAATCAAGTTCTTTCAAAGTATCGTGCCGAAACAGGCCCAAAAATACGTGATATGTAATCTTTCCTACATGCTACATGTCAAAAATCTTTCCTGCGTTTTCGTTAATGCAAACTATTTTTGAAAAATGATTTTTTATTTGATTTCAAGAGTATATTTCTCACTAGTCGTAGCCACCAATTTTCTTTATCGTTCATTATCCAAATACACCATTTCGGGGTTCGCAATTAGACTCAAGACCACATATGATGGCTAATTATGCTTTGCAAACGGCGTAAGCTATTTCAAAGGTTGCCAACTTTTTCAAAATCATTGACAAGCTGGTATAATTTTTCAGAAGCAGCCCTAAGCGCACAAGAAATCTTGGCCAGAACTTGCCTAAGCCTGGGCACACCCGTTGGCTATCATAAGATACAGCTGTAACAGCATTCGACACCAACTATGAGGTGATTTGAACTGTTTTATATGAAATACCAAATGCTGCCAATGAGAAGCCAGAAACAAAAGCAACAACCAGAGGTCTAAGTATCCAGATTCAGCAAGTTGAGTTTGTAGACTTCTAGAAACTGTACAGAAAAATCTTTGAGTATTGCGCCCCAATTATCATAGTTATGCAGAGACCTACTGTCAATGCAGTGCAACCGGGATCAATGCTAGATGATTTTCAAAGAATGTTATCGGATGTTGATTATAATCAAACATATAATCGCCGTCGTTACGAGAGATTTTCTAAGAAATAAAGTCCCTGGCTTAATGTATTAAGTTCTTTATTCAATAAAATTTCCAAGTCTCTGTTTCTGTTCTTTCTTATTTTATCATAAATCCATTGAATTTTGTGCATATGCAAAGAATAATATATCATCAAATGTACGCAATGCGGAGGGCAAGTCTACAGCCTACAGCATAAGAAAGAGTAAGAGAGAGCACGCCGGCCGTACAAAGCCAATTTTGAGGTTAGCGTTGTGCAAGCCAGCCGTACAATTTTAGTTTAGAGCAGATTTTGTTCATCTGTATTGTCAGAAAATTGTATTTCAGGTTCCTCTACTGTACAAAAAATATCGTCAGTCCCTTTACGAAGGGCTATGATAAAAAAATCTGTACGGATTGGCAGAACTTAATGTTTCAGTACGGACATTTCATCGGTAAAAAACATCAAATTTAGGCAAAATAACTCTGGGGATACAGGTCCCTTTCGCAAAGAATTGGGTGTTTCCGAGGACCTGAAGGGCGTGGCCCTAAAAATTTTTTCCGGGGGCAAACCCCCGAACCCCCAATTTTTAATTTCTAATAACAACCCAATTCAGCTCCGCGCCGCCCCTGACTTGAACAAGACAGTTGAATATGGAATCATTGCTTACTGAAATTTTAACCTCGGAGGTAACGGTTTTTTTCTTTTCTCTTCGACTAGAGCAAATGTCAAACTCTTATCAGTTCACTCACAGATATGATTACACTTGTTTTCGCAAGAGCTTTTAGGTTTTTTTGCCATTGCATTGCTTAGATGCAAGTTTTTTTTTGTCCATTTGCTGTTTAACGAGACTTGAGCAGGTGCTAGGCCCGTCTGGTAAACGAAAGGCTTTTGTAATCAAAATATAGCAGGTCATCTGGTCTCCCAAAATTCTACATCCCACTGTACATTTTTAAAATTGTTTTTATCGAAACAAAGTTCCCACTCTCAGTAATCCAATTTCCTAACCTTGGAGCAAATTTCAATACCATAATCATTGATCCTGAAAGCTTCGTTTCTTAAGTTCTTTATGGCTGCGAGTACTATCGAATTTTATTATATTTTTTCATCAAAGTCGAGTACTCGATTCTTACTGCAATAAGAGTTTCTTATAAAATGAATTTGCAGTATTCTTTTTCCAAAACGCCTGCAGCTGGCCAGCCATATTTTCGAGTGAAGACCCGTGCGTGCCTCTTACCCCTCTAATCGCTTTCTATTTTACAAAGAATCAAGCTCAAGGCCTAGTTCCAAAAGTTCCTTATTTCTGGACCTCTCGATTAAGCTTTAGTACCAAAAGTTCCTTCATAGTTCCGAAATTTTAACTGTATATTTAGCGTTGTCACGACTATTATACAGAGACTCTTCTATGTGAAAAAAGCTGGAAACTACTCACGGAAATATTTTATACATTCGTAGCATACAATTTATGTGAGTTTTGACTGCCAACGAATGGAACAGGCTTCCTCATTCTTGATTGTTTGCAATGATAGCAATATTCAAAATCCTTTGAAATTTTATCTTTAGTACATAGTATAAGTTCTTTAAATTTTTCGACCTTCTGCATGTGTATAATAAATATAAGTTTTGCGTGTGTTACTGAGAAATAAATTAGCGTGTAGTACTTAAGAATAAATTAAACAGCACAATTTGTTGAAAAGATTCAGTACGTTGAAGAAAGAGACTTTACGTATGTCCCTTAAAGTTATAAAGTGGTCCTCACAGTATAAGGTGTTCGTTATGAAGTGGTTCTTTATAAAAAAGCGTGTACCACTTTCCACCCATCGATGCACTATCTTTGAATATCATAACAAAAATATCAGCGGTTTGGTAGAGCTATCTTCATTCCTAGTTCAATTTTTCTTCTTTTCATCTAAAGCCTCTAAGAAGGAAATCACTCACTCTCACGCTATCTTGAGAGGATTTTCCGAAGTTCCGAAGTGAATTGAGATCTACAAAAGTGACTCACAGAGGCTAAATAAATCTTTTGATGCAATAATGAGGAAGCATTTTGACTCAGCTTGTTGAAACGAAAAACGATAAGAACAAATTGATTTCCTTAGCTTTGAAGCAATAGAACTTGAGGCTTCAATGCTTGACTCGTGCTCAGAGCCCGAAAGTAGCATCGTCATGGAAACGCTGTGGGGTCTTTGCCCTTGGGAACTTTGCTAGAAGAGCGCCACTGGCCTCTTCATGAAAGCCGTAGGCCTATTAAATTGCTAAAAAAACCAGTAGGATGTCTGCCTAGTTTGTCAGAGAAGGGTGCTTCATAAAAACTACTGCAGTTCTGAGAACAAGCAGTTAATTTTGTTAATGTAAAGCTACAAATTTTCGAGAAGATTGTTATTAATTCATGTTGATACTCAACAAAAATTCTTAATAGTTAAATGAAATTTTAAGGTATCTGCAAGATACTCCAAAAACAGCTGAGTGGCTACTTTCTTAACAAAATGTCTAAAAAATGCATCCATATGCCATGGAAATGATAAATGAAAAATAATATAAAGACGGGCAACTTTTTAACGTACTTAGTCGCAGGGCTTCAACTTTATTACTGTAGGACCTCACTCCGGTGACTGAGCAAGAAAAAGTGCTTTGTCTTAATGGCCTAATTAAATAAGAGCCCCCTCAATTCTGGATTGTCAGAAAACCAGTTCTCCGAGCAACCAGCAAGCAGAGCATGATCAAAGCATCCTGGGCCTACCAGTGACATATAGAAGTTAATTAAGGTCGTGGAACCTCTATATAACGAACACCTTTAAGGCCATTGTAGAGAGGCGTCCGCAAAATAGAGGTTTGTTTCTACAAAGAAAAACCTTTGGGGCGAACATATTTGTCCGTTGTTCCGAGGTGTCTGTTGTATAGAGGTGTCCTTTAAGAGAGGTTCCAGTGTACGGTGGAGCCTCCATTAACGGACACTTCTTCTTGACGGAATCCTCAAAGCAACAGACAAATATTTTCGTCCAAAAGGTCATTTCCATGTAAAACAAGCCTCCATAAAGCGGACAAGAGCATCGGTTCCAAACAGTGAAATCCCAGAAAATTGTGAGCTCCTTTCAAAAGAATCTCATGGGCTAATTCGAGGGGAAACAATTCGAGGATATACCGTATGCAGTCTCATGGAGAAAACAACAAGTATACAAGGTTATTCCTAGTCAGACGTATTACATGAGTCCCACCATTGATGCCTGTGTAGGATTTCTGATACTTGAGCCTCGAGGGTCATATATTTTTTAATTTTTTAATCATTTCAGAAGCAAACGTGCATGTGTGTCATTCTGGTTCCTACGCGTTTTTAAGCTGGTATTTTTTTGACGTAATTAACATATATTCAGCATTGCGCATAAAGACGGAAGTTTTCTCCTAGAATTTCGAGGGAAATTCCCGAAAATCTTCGTTTCCAGAAAACTAAAACGTAAAATTATCCTTAGCTAATTATTCTTCGCAACTATTTCTTTCGATTAGTAGGCGTCATTTAAGGTATTTGGCGGGAAGTTCTAGAGGTTAGCGGAGTTTTCACTTTAGTGACGTTATGTTGTTTACTTTTATTTTTATTTTTAATATTGGAAACCAAAAATCTTTTTTATTTAAGCTTTGGTTTGGGTTTCGAATGGGAAAGAAAAGCCATGCCTAAAATGCAAGAAATTTCCGTTTTCTTCAGAGCCTCTCTTAAAGGATGAGAAATTTTCCCTTTTCTTGCATCGAAGCGAGTAAAAAGAACACAATTAACGCGGAAGGATATTGCCTTCGATCTAATCATATCCAAATTTTGACCCGCTTTCCCGCAAAGCACCGAAACTTTTTCGAGTTCCTGTTTCGAAGCTCGAAACTTTTCGAAATGTTATTTATGAGACATTTTACAAGAGCTTCGGTTAGTTTATTAAGAGCAACAACACAAGCTGGAAGGGTACGAAAAGGATTTTGAAAACTTGTAAGAGAAGAAGCCAAGCGCAATGAAGCATTGTAGGTACCAACGTTTGCGGTGCAGCAAAATAGCTGCTTTCGCTCAAGAACGATCAAGTAAGGCTCATACAGTAGCTGCAGCAAATTTCAAATATTACACTCTTTTTTATAAGAACCAGTGATTTTTTGATCGAGGATGACTGTTTGTAACTTTCCGTCTTTTTTAGCCTAAAATGTTCTTAATCTCTTCTGAATTCCTCGGTTACTCAGACAGTAATATTTTTCAGTGGTTGTTGGGAGTGGTAGCTACTAGGTTTGTGTAAAAATGCAACATGCTTGTTTATTTCTGTCTTCGCTTCGATTTTACATTCGATCTGATAGTCTTACTTTTTTATCTGAGCCGACTTCCTTAGAGCTTACGCAAAGCCTCAACTTATTCTTAATTTGTTCTTAACAGCCAAAATACAGGCTGTTGTTGTTATGAAATTGTTCTTATGAAAAGAGTAGTTCGAGTTGACGAGAATTCGAGTTGTTAAGGGTTCGAGTTATCAGGATTTTACTGTATTTGTTTGAGGAAGCCTATTTTCATGCTGTAGACGATATAGCTCGGTTTATTATTAGTCGTATTTATAACAATACAGTCTATAAGAATATCGAGGCTCAAAATCGCTGAAATTTAAGAATTATTTAATAGAATAATGCCAGGCTCAAGCTTCAGAAATTTTTTTAATTTCGCGCTTTTCAATTTTCACTAGGGACAAAATGTGATTGTCGCGCTGTACTGTATGTTTTACAATACACATAGGACTACGTTGGTTAATGAGATTGATGGAGTTGAAATAGTACTTCTAGATTAGGGTCTTTTTATCATAAAATTGTAAATGACAAAGATTTGACTTAATCTCTCGATTTTCATGCCGATTGGTAACATTGCAAATTAAGAATAATTTAAGAATATTTTTAGGCTCAAAATCGAGAAATCTTAAGAATAATCGAGGCTCGGCAAAAGTTAAGGTATTCTTATAAACAAAGTGCGTATGCAACATTGCAGGGGGCACTCAAAGTTCGCTGCTCGATTACTCTGGGTAGGTGAGCTCAAATTTAACAAACAAGGTCTCTTTCGAATGCACTCAATAAGCCTTTTCTGGCAGTAGTTTTAAATTTTTCATGCAATGATTTTGGATTTCGGTCAATTTCATGATTTTATGGTAAATGAAAAACTGTATGGGGAAACCATAAAATGCTGCTGGGTTCCCCTCACAAGTAATTTGGCGATGTCCAACAAGTTGATTTGTCATCTACAAGCTCTTGCACTTGTTTTAAACCATTTTTTGCATTGCCCGCCGATTTTGCAGTCTGACCCCTTGTTTCTGTCCCGTAGCGACCTGACTATTGGAGTTTGTAGGCATATTCTTCAGACTGATAGTCGCAAGCGGATTGACAGGGAAGATTTTTGTTCCCTTTCAATATTGGTCACATTCCCTTGTTCCCTAGATACATTTTGCATGTTTCCATGTTCCCTGGAACCCCTAAACGACTCTCTTTACTTGCAAGACTACAGTCGAACCTCTAAGTGAAACGTTGACGTTGCAATATCGGTACATTAATAGGTTTACGTTTACAATCGCAACGTTCTTGTCTGAACAGGCAATCAACAAGTGACTGGTGTTTGGGCATATAGTTAAGACATATATTCAGCATTGCGTGTTATGGCGAAAGTTTTCTCCTAGAATTTCGAGGGAAATTCCCGAAAATAAATATTTCCTGAAAACTAAAATATAATATTTATCCTTAGCTAATTATTCTTCGAAACTTTTCCTTTCGAGTAGTAGAGGTCATTTAGGGTATTTTACGGTTTGTTAGAAGTTCGCAGAGTTTTCACTTCAGTAACGAGGGGCCCGTTGATGTTACAGAAATTTGACTCCACCCGCTGATCATGATATATTCCTCCCACCCATGTTCATTCGTGCCTAATCAATTTTTAGTCAATTGTGTGCTCATTATTTTCTCGTCTTATCGTAGGAAGAACAGTTAATCAAAGAGAAAGCCCCTGCTGTAAAACCAAGAACTGATTACAAAGAAATTTTGGAATTGAAGAAATTAAATTCAGAATTATCGCAGTCGGTTGCTGAATTACAAAGTCAAATCGATTGCTTGCAGTCCGAGAAAACAGAGGTATTGTTCTTATATGATTTTGCCAGTAGATTGTCCATGCATTGCTTTACTCATAGCATTTTCTAGGTAAGGCTGATAAACAATACCAAACCAGTTATTTTTGAAAGGTTTGCGGGTTTTGTGTATGTGCATCATCTCTTCTGTTGTATTTTGTTCTTCATGTTGCTTGAATTTGTTTGTCGTTTATTCCGCTTTATTGTGTTTTTATTTTAGTATTTTCCTGTATGGAGGCTAAGTGTAAGAAAATCACTGACACCTCAAACTACAGACCGGTCAGTCAGCTACAGACCGGTTTCGCCCAATTTCAGGACTCATCATTGCAGCTAGACTGAGCGAGAACCTTAGCCCAACGTTAGACGTCAGGCATCAGTGGCAATCATTTAGTTTTGATCTGAGATCGTTTCTAAGATGGCATCTTTATTTTATAACCGTATTCATTTCTATTAACGCTTACTTTTATTTTGCAATCTTCAGTGTATCATTCATAAACGCAGTTTTTTATAAGCAACTTTGCGTGGCCCTAGTTCCAAAAGTTGCTTATTTTTGGACCGTTTATGGCCACCTTTTAGTAGCAAAAGTTGCTTAATTCTAACTGTATCTTTTTGCCCTATAAGAATAGTATAGAGGCTACAAAACCAGCAAAATCTAACATTGCACATAAAATGACTGGCATCATTTCTCCCTGTTGATATTTTTACCATTTGAGACTTTGCATTGAAAGTTAAACGGAAACCCCTCAATGAAATGCCTCACTGAACCAGAAACACTCCGTTGATATGCGAGTTTTGACGGCCAATGAATGGAATTGGCTTCTATGTTTATCAATTCTCGATTTCTTGCAGTGATGTAAATCATAAAAAATTGAAAAAATCGCTTAGGTTTTTTCCTGTGGTACCATACGTTGCTTAAACTTTTAGTTTTTCTACATCTTGGTTCCGCGGTTGCTTATAAAAAAAACTGCGTGTACAAGACCGAGATTTACGGTCTCAGATTCTCTTGACTCATGCTGTCCATCTGTCTTTGCTATCCATTAATGCAGATATAGGTCTTTGATGAGACATTCAGCGTCATCAGCAAGTTGGGTGACAAAACTCCTCCTTCGCCTTCTAGCTACGTCTTTAGATGCTTCCATCTCATAATTTTACTTCACTGACAAATTTTTCTCTCCTCGTTTGAAAGTGTCCTACAGAACCAAAACGCACTTGTAGCATCTAGCTTAATTTGGGCAAGGATTTTTCACCTGCGGGGAAGAGCCAAGCAAAGGGCCCTGTCTCCTTGTGTGATGACAAGCATCTCAATACTCCGGTTGCATGCTTCACTGAAGATGCCTTACAGAATCCCAGTGAAAAGAAGCATCGGGGTGCAAAGGTTAAGAGAAAACTGCGATACAAAGCCAAATTGAAACGTAAAAACCATTTTGTTCCAAACATTATTAACCAAAGTACACCAATTCACTGGGATAGGGGACATGCACCCCTGCAGAGTTTGAAAATTGACGTTGCTAGAAATGTCTGGCAGCCATTTGAGACCTTTACTGAGAAATTTTAGCTCCTTCCATTAAGTTTTGCCCATGATTGGTTGAGAGATCAGTGGAAACAATAGTTTTTTCGTCACCGAAGAGTTGAGAGGGTCCCTTTTTTAATAAGGCCGAGGCCTACGGGGGCGATTGCCCCACCACTTGTGTTAAAATATTCCCTGTCGACACCCTAATATTCATAGCTATACTATCTAACTTTTCAGATGGTCAAAGTTAACCATGCTTGGGAAGCCCAATATCGAAAACTTCAAGAACACACAAGAAATGAATTGAAAAACAAAGACAATTCTTTCCACCAACTTCAGAAACAACTCAGCCAAGATCATAAGAAATCCAGTGCAACAGAGAGTCAGTTGTTAGAACAGAAAGACTCAGTTATTGAAGAACAGGCTGCCAAAATCCGAGCCCTTAAGGAGGAGCTTGGTAAAATACGCCTTGACAGTATGCAATACATGCAGAATAAATATGAGAATGATATGGAAATGAGATATCAGAGAGCTAAGAAATTATTCCAAGAACAAAGAAGGGAAAATGAGATTCTTGTCAGGCGAGAACAGGTTCGTCTTAATAAATTATCTTGCCGGTGTGATGCCAGGTACCTAGATCGCATTTCCCAGAGAGTAGGGGATAGGATAAAGCAGCCCGCTCATACTCATATCGGCCAGCACAATTCCAGCATCGAGAGCTACTATTCCGCACTTCAAAAGCAATTTGTCCGTTTTGCTTATTGCACTTCCTCCCAGTTCTAACTCTGTGGTGCCAACAAGGAAAATGATTTTTATAAGCAAGAATACTTCTATTTGATCGCTTGGACTGAGAATCGGAAAGCTGTGGCTAAAGTAGCTACGAGACATGCTACACGCGACATTGTATTCTGTGCGTCTCCCAGGGTGGCTAAACATGTGATTGACAAGAAAGCAACATGCCCCCTCCCCCGAGTCATTCGCGTGAAATGTTTCTGTCGTCTCCAAGTAATAATTCCCTATCTCTCGCTATAGATTTTAAGCGCTATAGCAAACATCAGTTCAGAGTTACTGTAGCTAAACTGGTAGACATCGAGGGGACATGTCACACGCTACAATGTCAGGACGACCTACTGATAATCAGCGATGTAATGAAAGTCAAGTATTTTATTTTTAGGCAGTAGCTGAAGAATGTCAGATACTAAAAGAAGAAAACCAAATTTTGAAAGAAGAAGGCCAAATGCTAAAAGGCTCGATTCAGAAACTGCGATCAAGAAATGGGATTCTGGAAACAGAACTTCAGCGATTGGCTGGTCTTGTTGAAGAATTTGCTGCAGGAGCTGGAAAAAGAGTAAGTTGACCAGTTGATTGAATCTAATTTTTGCAGGGGCCTGTCGCTGGGATCAGCATAACAGGCTTTAAGTAGTTTTACACTCATTTTATTTATAAGGAAGTTCTTTATGAGGAAGGTAGTACTCAGATAGACAAAAACGTAAGGAATTTCTAGTAATGGATTGAGACTCTAAGGAATGTGAAAGATGTTTGGATGCTTGCGTTTACTGGCGTAGCTTCTTAGTTTCTCGTAAAGCTTCGAAAGCTAAGGTTTAGCTAGGATAGAAACTTCTATTAAAGAAACATAAAGTAGAAAGTTAGCTAAAGAATTGCTAAGGAATTTCGAGTACTCAAGTTTGTCCCTCAGTTAAGGTATTTATAGTACTGAGCCTTAGCCAAACTTCTTTGTAAAACAATGCGTGTATGTGGTTTACATTTGAAAATTTGTCAAGTTTTTATTTACACTGGAGCCTTCATATAACGGACACCTGTCGAACCAATGTTATTGTTCATTGGAAAGAGATGTCTGCTGTATTGAGACTGTTTTTACAAAGAAAGAACCTTAGAGAAGAAAATAGAACCTTTTCGACGAAAGGCCGGCAGGATTGAATTTTTCAAAATTTCTAAGTGCAAAGTTTCACTACCCTAGTGCTTACTTTGTGAACGTTCAAAATTCCCGATTCTGTTGGGGATTAAACTTATAAAATCTCTAAAATCATAACGCTTTTAACGCTTATAAAATTAATAATACAAGCGCTTAGATTGTAAAACTGTGAAACCACGTAGTATTGTTGAGTCTTTTTTGCAAACGTTGTATTTTCTAATGTATTATTTATCATTTTTTTTAAGGAAAAGTCCGAGTCAAGATCTTCCCCTGCGTCTCTCATGCTGGAAACTCGACCAGGTATGTTCTCTAGTCTCACTTAATTCCCACTTGAATAAGTTTCAGACGTTTTGGTAACGTGGAAAAGAGTCAGTTGCGGTCCTTCATGCTGCACATTGCACCCTGTTTTTGGTTACCTTTATAATGTATGTTTAATAGACTCATTGCGTAAGTCCCACTCCTCCCAAACAGCAACGACAGACTCTAGCGTGAACAAAAAATTGAATAGGATGGCATATGCTCAGAATAGCCTATTACTTAAAGTTTCAGCGATCTATCTATCGAAGCGAAAACTACGACTCGTATAATAAGAATATACTAAGTAGAGCCCAACAGTTAAATATGTAGTTTGGGAAATTCGCCGTTGTTGCGAATTTTTGTTGTTATTCCTAATGTGTTATTTGATTTGTGCTTTTTTATCATTTCTTGTTCTTAACATTTTCTATGTACCTGTGCGGGGATACGTCTGTTTTTTGGTAGTTCTTTCTTGGTTTCTTCACACAGCCAGGACAGATCTATGATACATGCTATGTTTCTCTCCTTTTCTTTGATAATCCTTAACTCATCAATGTTTGTTTTTTAATGTATATTTCAGGGACACGAAGGCAAGACAGCCTGGTATCTGCCGAGCAAATTGAAGTTTTGAAACAACAAATCGCAATATACGCTGAAGATTTCAATTCTGAGAAGGAAGAAAAGATGGCCTGTTAGCAGAGAATAAAAGATTGAAAGAGAGGCTTCGTGAATCTGAAAAAGAGACCGAAGAATGTAGAAGGCAGGTAGGTCAGTTGTAGATTACCTCTTATGAAAAATTCTCCATTTAACGCCTTCTGCTTTTTTCAACACTACCTCTCTAAGCTAACGCCCCTGTTTCTTTCATCTTTTTTCTAACCCGTCTTTCAAACCTCCAAGGGGCTTGAGGGGCATTTATTTATGAGAGAGCATTATATAATTTATTGTTATTTATTACAAGAGATAGAACAACGTATATTGTCAAGATATGTTACATCTTTTCACTGACGTCCCTTTATTTGAATGTCTCAGGAAATTAATGCCCCTTTTTCATGCCCCCTCCATTTAATTTATTTCAATAATTGTGGAGATGAAACGTTTATAACACCCTGGCCATTAAATAAAGGATTAACCGTACCTGTTGCAAGCCATTACAACGAAGCCATTTTGTGGTACATTTTCACAAATTTCACACGTTTGACCTAATGAGCGGGCATTACCGGATTATATTGCCCTATAATTGCGTCGTATTTGAACGTTTTCAGCCAATCATATTGCATAACAGAGTAAGTGGTGACTACCATGTCTAATACGGCAACCGTACTGTTTTTGTTTTGTTGATTTCAAGACAAGAGGAACCTATTACAATAGATAGATGACTATACAGTATGTACAAAGAAGGAGTACCCCATTTGGAGAATGCCCATTTTGTTCATAAGGAAAACCCTTGCTGTATGAAACATCAAGCCTGGGGAATCCAAATCTTCAGATAAAATTGCGAGAAAATGCATTTCTAGCAGGCTTCTGGTTTAGGTTTTGCCTTATTCAAAGATAGTTACTGAATTGAATTTGAATTGCTTTATCATTCTTATCGTTCTCTTCAGATGCAAATCTACGAAAACGACTTTCGCTTGGAGAGGGAAGAAAGACTTCGACTTGGAAGGCTGAACCAGCCAGATCCATTTATTGTGAGTTGGTGTACTCTTGATTAAACAATTCTTTAGCTTTGCTCCCTTTCAACTTGTTGGGGTAAGGTGTAGGATGGGTGCCTCAAAATCTTACTGGAGTTTGCAGCCCATTCCTAGCTTATCTTTTACCAGCTCTATACTATCCATCATGCATAGAGCTTTCCGCTGTCACTTGCAATTTTGAAATTTTGTCCTGCTCATACGCTACACATATTTTTTATCAGAAACTAAAAAATTGATCCAGTACTGGAAGTTTCTTAAAATTTTCAGATTTTGAGTACTTGAAGTTTCTTAAGAGTTTCTTGAATATCCATATTGACAACGTAATTATTCTATCTGAATAATGTTCCAAACCCATTCTTTGATCGTATTTGAAAGCATATTGGTTTCCTGTTTGTTTGCTTGTCACAGAAATGCTTTATTGCAGACGAAATACGGGAAATAAAAGAAAATTTTTCGCTATCTGAGGTGGAAATTTTCCTACGTAAAAAATTTCCAGTACTGCTGTTTCTTAAAGTTTTGGCCATTTGACAGTCTGGGTTTCTTATAAAGAGTTTCTTATAAAAAATACGTGTATTCAAATTTAATGCAACTAAAATTTTCTGTTGAACTTTTTAATGAGCATAATCTTACGTTTTCTTTGACTTGCATGAACTTCTGTCGCTGCGATCTTTTTCGGGTCCCCCCAATCAATAAAATAAATTTTTTCTTCAAAGTGTCTATTTGTTCCTTTTAGGACATAAGAGAGCCCCCTGGCTACACAGCTACAAAACCCCCGTCACCTGATATGATAAGACAGTATCAAGAATATTGTCAACTGGTTGTTGCTAAAAACAGAATGGCTGATAGAATCGCTCAGTTAGAACAACGTGGAGTTGATAAATATATGCAACAAAGACAAAGACATGATATGTTCTTCGGTCAAATGGTAGGTTGAGTTTGCTTGTTTTAGGCTTACCAAGAGAGAATCAGACCATTTTGTAGGAAATAGCGGGAAAATCTTATAAAGTCATTTAGTATCTAGCAGGCCTCTTTGTGAGACATTTGACGAAAGAAATCCAAAAAAATATACAGAAAGTTAGAAGTTGAAGCAAAACCCAAAAAGCAAAGTTCTTATAAACCAAGAACTTTTAAACCAATAAAGAAAACCTAGAAAACTGAATTGAGGTTAAATAATGGATAAAATCTCGTTGTTTTCTCGGAACAACATCTTGTGTTTCTTTGAAAAAACGAAAGTTGCATATTGCAGCCAAATTAATTTTTGAATTTTAATCCATGTTTATTTTAAGACTGTTTAGTATCAAAGGCGATACTGATCAGTTGCGTTTACACGGAGCCGCACTACTTATGTTACTGATAGGCTTTCCGTTTACACATATGCGGATTCGCATGAAATAAAGGCCTAAACAACGAAGTGAGGCTGAAATTTGAAAAACACGTGGGCGTAAGCGCATTTCGCATAAATGTTTTTAAAAACGGATCAAAAGTGAGCCGGATTGGCAGTTTACACAAGACCGGATCACTTTGAAAACGTCTCGCTAGAAGGATCAGAATTATTCAGGCTATCCGTATTGATTTTGATGCGGATTGCTTGGTCTCGTGTAAACGGAAAGCGTATCTGTATCGATTTTGTTTCGGATACAAATTGATCCGGTCTCGTGTAAACGGGGCCTAATTTTCAAGCTACCTTACATATTTCAGTTGTTGTTAATAAAATCCAAAAATCAATCGAATTTCGGCAGAAATACCCCAAAATCGAACCATGGATTCCGGGGGTTTTAAACCCGGAAAGTCCCATACATTTGTTGGAAATGAAAATGCCCCTTGATATTGTCTGATAGTTATAACGACCGTTCCGTTAACGAAAATCTTTCAGTTGGAGAGTGAGAATGACGGTATTTTTGCCCCTCTTGTCCGGTTTCATATACACTTTTTTTTTAATAAGCAACTAGTCAATAAGCAACGAGGGCTGAAATTTTGCTTAAATTTTTTGTTAAGATAGCTTTCCTTTATTAAGTACATCGTTGTAAACTTGTCAATTACATCTTAAGAAAAGAGCCAAAAAAGAGTTTTTAATGGGTACCAGTGATTCTGTGAGGGCTGAAATACTAGATATTTTAAGCAACTTTGAAAGCTGGATCAAAAGTCCAGTTGCTTTTACTAAACAAAAGGTGTATAAACATGAGTTTTATTTTGAAGATATTGCTAATGATGTAAATGTGTCTGTTTGTAGGGTTACAACGCAAGAGGGTCCCAGAAGCCACCAACGCCTGATGATAAACCAGAGGACAGTATGTTTTATGGCGGTGACGTTGTCCCAGATATGTTGTCATCTCAAGAAAGGACTAGAAAGGCTGGTGAAACAACCATGTGTCGTTTTTGTAAAATTCAATTCAATGACCAAGGTGAGCTTCAATTACACAGAAACTTTTGCCAACAATAAGAAAACTGTTGTGACCGAAATGGGTGCAGAAAACATTGCTGTTATAACGAAAGACAACGGTCTATAAGCCGTAAAAGTTTTCAAGTAATTTGATTCTATTTTTCTATTTATGGACATGCACGATTGCACAGCACTTTTATTAAGCCTGATTCCCATAAGATCACAGAAGTCGGCGATGTGTCACCAATCCCTTCTTCCATCATCAGCCTGGTTTCCATATAGTGGGAACGACGGGGACGCGTCCTTGTCGACGCAACGAGACGGGGATGCTTACGATGATAGGGGAACATGTTTATGAGCATGTCGCCTTCGACAGGGACAGATCAGAAAAATTGGAATTATAGTTGGCATTTGTGTCCCCGTCGATTACGATTCTATGGGAACATGAACATCACCGCCACGTCGGAGAAACTTCAGAGACGCGTCCTCGTGGCTCTGCTACGACGATATGGGGGAACGATCAAATAAAACGTGTTCAAATTGATCGGGGGTCAGTCGGCGACAGTCAGACTTTAAATTTTCTTACATCAAGGAAGAGGAGAAAACATATGGAATGACTTTCCTTTGATTTGGTTTATTTCATCCGTCCTCTATGTGACCATTTTAGATTTCGAAGTCAGCAACATATGTAAATCCCAATAAAATTTTCTTCGACTGGAAGAGTCGTAAAAGTCGGGAAAGATCCCCCGATCCTTCCGATTCACAGTCGGCACAATCATAATGGTGGCAAGGAGTGTTCCCATTTAAATAGGGCGACTTATGCACAGTCTGTCGCGAACGCTGTTACGATCTTATGGGAACCGGGCGTAAGGCTGGTTTCCACATGCCATAGATCATAATCATCACAGAATAACTGCATGATTTAGAGATTTCCTTATCGAATGGCAAATGCGAAATCATGGATGCAAATTGAAACCGTCTCATCGCAACCATTGCTGTGATTCTAAAATTTATTTCAATCTTGCGTTAAGAATATTCAGGTAAGGCATGTTTTCTGCACCCATAATTTCACGGCATGATATCATGTAACATTGAAAAATTTTGTAAAATATATTGCATAAGGATCTCAAGCCTTTAGTTTCAACAAAACATTTTGTAGCAACATAACTTGGTATTTCAACACTTGCTAGGGAAATAAGCAATAAAAATACACTAAAAGAACAGTAATCCAAAAAACGTATAATGATTGTTGTAGTACTGTAGATTAATTGTTGTTATTGCTAGATCATCATATACTATGAACCCGAAATTTGGACCTTGCACCCAATTTATAATCCTTCAAAAATCGCTTTACTTTGAGATGTGCTGGCGGCAGTAAATTTAAGTTGTGCCAATAAATGTAGCCTGATTAAGACACGGATATGTTTTGAATATAGTTTCACATAGACAAATCATGAACCTAAAGTCCTGTGTCTCGTTGGATTTTGTATACTTATTTGCATCGGACAAAGTTTATTACTGACACGTATTATGACACGTTCAGTCTATTACTGAAATGCTTAAAAACAATACTCCACGCAGCGAATCCTGAATGTTAAGGCTCATAGGCAGTACCACTAAAGGCTGTTTCTCTCTGCTGTGGCGAGTGAGGCAGAATCTCTTTGTGGTGTAGGTGCATCCCTAGCTTTTTATTTTCAGTGCTGGTAATATCATAACCTTTTGAAGTATATAGATATTTCATTCAAGTCTTGTATCTGTTTAACACAGTTTTCAGTAGTTACAAAGTAACACTTTTGCATTACATTTTACATACGTATATTTGTCCTAAATCAGAGACAATGAAGCAAATGCAAACAGTAATCATAAAATTGTAATCTAAACATATCATTTTATGAATAATCTTGTTTTAAGTTCTATAAACCTATAGCTTAAAATGTAGTAAAATGCGTTAACATTAACTGCAGAGTCTTAGATTTTGTGCATTTGATTGTTAATGTGCATTGATTGCATCCAAATGAGACTTTCTATATTTTTGAAAACTTATACCCTATTATCTGCATTATACCGATACTGGAAGTATTCAGACAAGACTTACTTTATCCAGAGTTTCATTCCTGGTTTTACTTGTACAAGCTGTACTGTATTTCCAGTCACAATTAAATTTTGTTATTTATTCTCAGTTATGTACAAATTGCCACAAGTCCACAACTGCAGTTATTCCCATAAGCATCTCTTAACATCAGCTATCTTCGTTTTTTGCCAATTCTTTTTTCTGCTTTACGCTCTCCTTCGGTTGAGCTAGTAGCTTTCTTATACAGGTAATACAAGATGATGAGTATGCAAACTGGCCACACTGCGAACATGGCAAATCCTTTAAATTTACTCATGATTGATATTTTCTCCATGCCAACAAGATGGACAGTGAATATAAGTGTTGAATCAGCTGAAATTCAGGAAAATCTAAATCACAATTTATAGTAACAAAGTCAGCTTTGGCAACAAAACAAGAAAAAACCATGATCAAGCTAAACACGTGTGCTTGAAGAATCAGAGAGCAAGGGTGAATAATGTTTCCGCCAATCTGCTGTTAGCCAATCAACAAGCTTGAAAACAATAGATTTTAGCTATTGAACAATTGTTTTCAAGCTCGTCGATTGGCTAATAGCAGACTTTAAAACAGTCACTGATTGGCTAAAACATAATAACCCTTGCTGAATCAGAGATGTCTCCTATTGCTGAATTAAATTTTGAAATAACTTACGTGGGATGACATTTCCAACAGATTTTGAACCATATCCTAAATGTGGTGGAATGATCAATTTTCTTCGTTCCCTGAAAACAAATTAAATCATTGTAATGTATTATAACCATATCAGTTGATTGTAAGGTTGTGGATACAGTTGGGAAGCAGGGTGGGTGACTTAAAAAAATTAAGGTTTAAGGGTCCAGACTTTGTCTACTTTGCTGGCCCAGACCACCTGTCAGTAGCCCAGACTGCCCTGACCGACCATAATCGTGGTCATCACATCATTGTCGTCACTAAATTTAAATCATTTATCCTCACAAAGGTCACACATCATCATCATCATTGTCAGCAACATCATCATCTGGATAGAGATGGAGAGCTTTGGAGAATTGAACACATTTTATATAAAGAATCACTTTATAAGGAACCTACATGTAGAAGACCAGAAAATTTAAAGAACTTATACTACTAAAGAGAAAAACTTTTCAATGTTGAATGCTTTTATCCCTGCAGACAATCAAGAATTAGAGAGTTGGTTCCATTCATTTGCAGTCAAGAATCACATAAATTGTACGTTATGCATGTATCAAATGTTTCCTTCCTTACGTAGTTTTGAGCTTTGCTTGCATGCTAGTGTCTCTCTATTATTGTTATGACACTGAACGTGCAGTTGAAATAAAGGAACCATTAAGGAACATTTGAAACTACAATTGCCTCAAAAGAGATCCGAAAAAAAGCCTTTAAGAACTAGGCATTGAGGTAGGTTCCTTATAAACAACTGTATAATCCATAAACGTGTAAAATGTTATTTGTGCCAGATAAATTGAAGTATGCACATTTCTTACCCTAAGCACATTCCATGAATACCTCTTTCCCAGCCTAAAAAGAAAGGTTTGTCAAGTTCCATCTCTCATCTTAAAATGTAAGTAAAAGCAATTGCAGTATTACAATTGATCTTAAGTAAGACTACCTTTAATAATGTTTCCAGATCCTAGTTGAAATTTCAAGGGTGATCTTCCTTCTCTTATTGATGTATCAAATACTTTCCCATCTGACAGCATACCCTAAAAGATAGATATTGAAAATTCATTTCAAGATGCTTGTACCTTTCTTGTCCAAAGGAATCTCAAATTGGAGGGGGGGGGTTGACAATTGAATGAAGTCTTCAATGAAGTAATTACTTTATGACATCACTTTTTCCAAATTATTTGGGAGCTTCAACCCCCTTCTTCGGATAGACCTGCTTCCTTGGAAAAAAAATTAAGCCATAGATAGAATGCTAATAGGATGTTCTTACTGTGTATTCCACGTGTACTGTGTCACCAACTACAGCAAATTCATTGCAAACATCCGGCTTATGCTGAAATGAAAATTTGGCAAATTTGCTTAAACTTTAAGAAAAAATTTCGAGACATTTATTGCGCAATTTTATAATTTTTCAGAAGTTGTACTTTATCAGACTGCCCTAAGTTTTCGAGTCCGAGTGCAGGCTTACTATGTAGATACCTACTAGTAGGTATTTTGAAAATTTTGATAGAGATGCAGTTTAAGGGACACCTTCGAAAACGCAATGAAAATAATGTGCTATCAATTTGAATGGATGAGGTATACTGTGAAAACCCTGAAAATTACCCTAGCCCTAAAACCCTATCCTAACCCCAACCCAAAAACACTTCCCTAAAACCTTGAACTCTTTTAACCCTAAAACACTGCCTTAATCGACCCAAACCCTAACCCAAAAACCCTACTCTTTACCCTGGTAAACCCTAAAACCCTATACTCTAATATAACCTTAGTTTCCCTGCAAAAGGTGTCCGCTAAACTGCATTCTAGCCAAAATTTTAAATTTGAAGTATCTAGAAAAGTCATAGACTATCTAGTTAGTCTAGTGCAAGAAAACAAATAAATTGCGGGTAGATTCAACATTTTAGAATTTCGATTTTAGAGTGTTGTGTTTGTTTTACTCTTACCTCAACGATTATCTGTAAGTCTTGGAGTTTCTTCGCATAAGTCAGTTCCAGAATTTGAAAATAACTGCTAAAGAAAAGGAATTCCCTCAGAATTTTTATCAAAGTTGCCATTTTTGCAAGAACTCAATCGAAAACAACTTGACAGGCTCGTTTTGTTTACCAAAAACACAACAACACAACACAACAACAATTGCGTTTTCACAACCACAACAACATCGATTTCATCAATCTTGATTTTCAAAATGGCGGACGAAATTCAAGCGGAAATGAAGAAGAAGATGGAAAGCTGGCAAATTTATCCCACAAAGACATTTGTGAATACGTAAGAGGAGAGTTGAACGATGTATTAAAAGACCCTTTGTTACGAGATCTACCTCATGACCCCACATCTGAAGAAATAAACTCTAGAATAGCCCTGGAAAAAGGCAAGGCAATTGTCCTTAAACTGAAAAGGCTTGGCCCCACCACCAGCCCGGGGGAAACTGAAGAAATTTTGTGTAAGTTTTCAAACATCTTCCGAGCAGATGATTTTATTCTAAATCTTAAATTTACTTAATGCAAATAAGTAAAGTAAAAACATTAAAAGTAGCCCGAACAATAGGCAAAAGAGATTTATTTTTTGAACTCTTCCAACAACTTTTGTTGGATACAACTCACAAGAATAATGCTGTTTATTAGGGGCACCTTTTACAGGGAACGGTACAACATACAATGCAGTGGGGTAGGGGTAGGGTTACGGTTAATCCAGATGCATTATAGATCATTTCGGTAGAATTTAAATTTTTTGAAATCGCAAGATATCAATCTTTCGATGCAAAAATCGTATAAAGCACCCAAAAATTAGTCTAGGTGCAAAGTTTTACTATCTCAGCGCTTGTATTATCGATTCTACGAGCATCCAAAGTTTACGATTTTATAAGGGCTTTGACCGTGTGGGGTAAAAAGTGTCACCAAGTTCATTTTGTGCGGTCAAAGCCTTTATGAAATGGGGAACTTTGAATGCTCATAAAATTAAGAACACAAGGACTAGGACAGTGAAATTTTGTACCTAGACTAATTTTTGGCTGCTTTATAAAATTTTCACATAAAAAACTCGATATCATGTGATTTCATAAAATTTTAATGCTGTCTAACATCATGCCGAAATGATCCATTTGGATGCACATGCAACATTGTTGCCAACTGGATGTCCAGTCATTTATTTGGCCATCCACCAGACTGGAAAGTTTGCCCACAAGATATTGCCCACACAAGTCTGTCCTGGTTTTTTTACAAATTGGCCGCTCATTTGGAATAAACAATAGAAAAACAAATGGGCACATGACCTTTCTATTGTTTTTTGACACCCAAAATGCACACGACAAATTTAGACCATTACAATTTGCCCAAACAAAAAACAAACTTTCCAGTCTAGTGCATCCAGACATTTGTTGCACAATGTTGCCTGTAGTTTGACAACAATCAAAATTGTCACATGATGCAACATGATATCACACCGTGTGATCAAGTTTTGGATGCTTTATGGGATTTTCACATTGTAAACTCTATAGCTTTGGATTATGAAAAATTTTAATGATGTTGGCCCATTGCAGAAGTGATCTGTTAAAAAACAAAGAACGACCCACAGGTGCAAGAGCCAATGTGAATGAATTATATTTCATGGATACAGTATAATCCGGTTATAACGTAAATGAAGGGACCATAGAATTTGGTACGTTACAAGCAAAGTACCATATAAGCAGGTTATTCTCTGTTGTTCTTTGGCTCCAGGGACAATTTTATTGGTACCCTTTATCCGAGAGTATGTTATAAGAGAGTATGTTATAACCGGATTATACTGTAGCAATATTTTGGGCTGGTATACAGTCCTTTTCAAATGAAACTGTTCAAAATATGTTGTTTTCAAATCTTGTTTTTCTAGCCTTGGTTGTTCAACAGACAATAACAGTGAGGCAACTAAAATTGGCAATACAAAGACATCTTTCATTAAAGTTGAAGAGAGAAGGTGGACCAACATATTTGAGCTGGTATGTGAATTTTCTTTTACTCTAAACCTCCAGGGGGATACTTTGTGTAGTGTTTTTGATAGGGACGTGCCACCCAAGAAATAAACTGTTTACCCATATTTATACCAAATCCCTGAAAGTTTGTACCTGAAATAATTCTAAAATGTTAATGTGTACACTACTATACAAACAAAAATTTACTATATTTTTTTTCATTCAAAGGTGAACACTAGGATAGATTTTCCACAAGTGACATACTACTGTAGATGGGATTCGAACATGGACTGCATGATCAGAGAGCCAGCCACGTTTCCACTGAGCTATAGAGCTCAATGAAATCCCAGAGTAACTTGCTGAGTCATACAGCCCAAGGCTCTTCTCCTGTTTGACTTTTTGCGTTTCGGCTATGTTGAGCCTTCTTCATCACCGTACATATTTGTAAATATTTTTCATGAATGGTGAACACTAGGATAGATTTTACAACAAGTGGCATACCACAATAGATGGGATTCGTAGCTGGACTGCTTGATCAGAGAGCCAGCCACGTTTCCACTGTGCTATAGAGCTCAATGAAATCGCTGAGTTACTCTCTTAGTCATACAGCCTAAGGCTCTCCTCCCATTTGACTTTTTGTGTTTCGGCTATGTTGAAAAAAAATTAACTAAATATACCAAAATTTACTATAATATGTCAGTTTGAATCAAACGTAATCAGAAAAAGTCAGAACAAATGAAAATTAAGACCCATCTTTATACCAAAATTGTTAGCCTTGTGGGTGGCACATTCCTAGTACCCAAAATATTTTAAGTACTCCCAACCCCAGGATAGACCTTTTCGTCTCTTACGGAGATTTTCAAAATTTCAAGATGCATAAAATTTCAATATCTCTGGGCAGTTCTGTGCCCGTCGCACAAATTGATAGGCCACTGCCCGGATTATATCGACACTGTGTTTAATTCGTATTACGCAGCCAAAATTTAGTCTAGGTGCAAAGTTTTGCTTTCATAGTGCTAGTGTCATTGGTTTTAAGAGCATTTTGCTATGAAAGCCTTGATATGTTTTATTTTTTCTTCTGAACAGGCGATTTTTTTGGAAAACCTACTGGCTTTTGCATAATGGAGAGAAGTTGACAGATGATAAAAAGCAAATAAACGAGTATGTAAACGAGAATTCGCTCAAATGTCGTTATGCGACTCCTCATCCCGCTCTAAATCCATTCTGCTACTGTACACTCAACTCAATTAAATATCAAATGTCGACCTTTAACTGTGTCATCTAGTTCGACGGTTGTATCACTTCAAAAATCACCCCGCATATAACGTGTGTGTAGTACAGGGGTGGCTGTGCAGTGCAGCGGTGGTTGTACAGTACAGCTGTAAAAATTTGCCTCAATACTAAAAGGAAGGTGCTGAATTTGAATCTGAAGTCGAAATTTCTCTATGACCTAATTTTGAATTTCGAATTTTTTTTTTTTAAACAAAGGTATTAGGCCAAGAGGGCCTCTAACCTATTAACAGAACAAGTTAAAGTTGATTAGAAAATACAAAAAAATTTATTTACTACAAGGAAATACTGAGAAAAACTAGTAAAAAAGAAAGAAAGAAGCTACTGTACGTATGTCCAAAACAGTTCGCAATCTAAAAGAAAGTGATCGATAAGAGTAACAAACGTATACAATACAATACAATGATAGGATAGCAGATAAAACTATTTAAAATTTAAATTCCGATTTCTTTTTTAAACTTTTCGTAACAAAAGATGAAACCAAAAGAAGACACTTAGTATCTTCTTGGCTAAGCAGCCATATAAATTTATTTCGAGTGCTTAAATGACCGATGGGTATGAGCTAATGTCACTCGCTTCAAATACCTTGGAAGCTATGTTACCAATGACTGTTCCATGAAAGAAGAACTTGTATCTCGTATTCAGGCAACATCATGTGCATTTGGACGTCTGCGAAAAAGATTGTTTGACTCTCACGACATAACGACTGAAACCAAAATCAAAGTCTACAACCATTGTTTAATGCCAATTTTAGTGTATGGAAGTGAAACATGGACTTTATACCAACATCAAGTTCGAAAACTCCGTACAATTCAGCAACGTCATCTTCGGATTATTTTGAAGATCAAGTGGGATCACTTCGTCAGTAATGAGGAGGTTCTAAAACGTGCAGGTGTTGAAGACATCGAATTGAAGCTAGTTGGAAATCGTTTGCGCTGGCTTGGCCATATTTGTAGAATGGATGACAATAGACCAGTCAAGGCACTTTTACACAGTGAATTATTTCATGGATCTCGACCTGTTGGTCGACCCTATCTAAGATTTAAGGATACTTGCAAAAATGCTTTGAAGTGTGGTCATGTATTAGATCTATGGAAGACTGTTGTAGATAAAAGACAAGAATGGAGAAGGCTAATTCGCACTGTCTGTGAAAGTCATGACATAAAAAGAGTGAAGGAGGACGAGAGTCGCAGAGAGAGAAGGAGACAAAAGAAGTCAAGACCATAAAACTTTACTGTGCAACATCCGTTGTTTTTTGGGTTTTGAGGCGTATTATATGGTATGAGCGTTCAATTTTGATCAAAAGATCTTTTCTTTCATTCTCAAAAAGTGGGCATAACATAAGAAAATTAATTTTGTCCCCCAGAACTACCATTGCTTCGGAAATTTTAATCCCTCTTGCACTTAGCCCTTATTTTTTCAAAAAACGTTTAATTTAATTACAAAGCTAAGTTACATAACAATTTAATAAGACGTCAAATGGCAAAGAAACCGGTAATTTAAAGAAAACTCTGAAGACTGTACCGCGGACTTTACAGTTTTGGACACCGCCCACACGACTTTTCAACCAAAGATCAAGGCAAGGAAGCCTTTGCATATCTTGGGAGAAGCCCTATCGCAAAAATGTCTTTGCCGTTTTCGGCTTCATTGTTTTTGTCCTTTAATTTTAATTAGGGTTTTCAGATCTTTTCCCTTTTGCCTCTAAATTGTTTTGTACCTTAGTCAGCTTTGTGATACATTGTCGTTTTTGCGCTTCAATTTCTTACGAATGCCGAGGGGCGAGATTTCTATTGAAACAAAATGATTGTTACAAGATTCCTATGAAAACAAACGAGATTGCAACTAATGGAGTAATAATAATAATAATAATAATAATAATAATAATAATAATAATAATATTTAATATTTAACGTGGGTAGCCTGTAATAATTGTTAAATACAATTTTCTACAACAAGGGCCCACGGAAGCACCTGTATATAATCTGTCAATGTCGATTTTCTTTTTACTTCAATTCAATCTTTTTTAGGTATGGGATATGCAATCAGTCACAAATAACATTTATCAAGCGTTTGAGAAGATAACACAGAAGAACCATTTCAACGTATTGATGTGCTGTAAATACTTTTTTGTATATAAGAATATTATATGTGGACATGTTTTTTATTAGAAACACCGTTACCAAGACGCGAAGAGGTAACGAAGTAGAACGAGAATTGCCTTTGGAATATTCTATTGTTATTCTTCTGGAATTTGTTTTGTTGAGCGGAAGTTTTTTTAATTGTAAGCTAGCCTTAAAATAGCCGTAATATCGCCATCCCATCTCATTCTGCTGTCTGGAGTTGAGGGACGCAGTATTGCACGCCACAGACGTTCTCTTCAGTTCTAAGAGTGCAGCTCACTGGTGGGTAACTTTTCACTTTCTGCATATCAACTTTATATTTATCTTCGTTCCATTGCTTTTAAAGTTGAATAACGTTTTAGTTATACAATCTGTTTCTCTTATTACAGGTGAACATCATGAAGTTAATTTTGATTGGTCTCTTGTGCTTGGTTGCCGCATTTCAAGGTACAAAACGCTGAATCTTTGTCAGTTTTCTTTTCCTTCTAATACCCAGCAGCGCACTGTTCTAAATGCTTTAGCTATTCTTTAATCGTTCTTAAGCGACACCAGTTTTAAATCTTTCTAGAAAGGTTTAGAAGTCTTTCTGACGTCTTTCTAGTAACAAAGCAAAACGAGAGCAGAGCAAGAAGAGTAGCTTTACGGTTTACGTTAGGCATTCCACTCTAAAATAGCGTGAGATTTTCGTGAAACCGAAAGGATTTCCATTAAAACTATAGCATTTCCGGCAAAGTATACGAGATTTCCATGGAGTAAATGTCCCCAGTCACAACACGGGCTTGATGAGTTTAGGTATTTCAAACGTAAAAGGGGTTGGTCACGCATTGGTTTTGAATTTGCTGGTTTTGCTGTATCTTTTATGGAGAATTTCTTCAAAGTTTCCAGAGCCATCGTGAAAATAAATATGTCTTCGTAAAGCTGAATCTTTATTCTTCTCAAAAAACTAATCAAAATTTTCATATGTTGTAGGATTGTTGAGATGCAAACAGATTAAAAAGAACTTTTCCTTGCGGATCCACTCTGTCCGTCGGGGAAACCAATAGTTTTCAAAAAGCGTGCGAGATTTCCGTTAACACTAAAGGATTCTGCAAATCTTTGGATTTCTTCAAAAACGGAACTTAGAAGTTTTCTTATGCTGACAAAATTTCAACCAAGGAATTAATTGCCTCTATTCTTGTGCCTAAATAACTTTTGAATTCTGGTTATGTTTCAGGCAAAGTTTTTGACAGAGATGATGATGAGCCAGTCAGTGATTACGAAGATGACGCAGATTTGGATGACCTCGAAGACCAGGATGAGCTTGACCCAATGATGGCAGAGGAACTGGAAGACGCTGGTACCTACTTGTTCTATTGTGAATAGCCTCTGTTAAACCCCTCCCCCTTTCTCTCTCTCTATTAAGCATTCCCCTCCCAATTACACCCTTTAAAAGAGAAACTCGATTACACTCGCCTCTGTTGTCTGTGCTGGTAATGATACGAAATGTATTGCAAAATTTTGTGGAAATGTAGTTATTTAAGTCTTCAATTATATGTTGGAGCTCTCGTATCTTGCGGGAGAAGTGGTGTGTGGCAACCCAACCCCCAACCCCTTCTTTTTTCGAAATTGGATTCCAAATTTTGGTACATTATTGGACATAATGACAATGAAGTTTCAAACTGCAAAAAGTCATTCAACTTTTAAGTGCATTTATAAGGCAGGATTGTTCTATAACCGAAACCTTCCTAAAAGATTTGTTATGTATTTTTGTTTCTATTTCAGACGGCCCAGCAAAGAACCCAAAAATTCGAGGGACGCAAGTTGCGAAATTGATCAACGCTGGAGTCAAGCTTGGTAAAAAGATCGCAAAACTTCGATGGAAGAGATGGGGTGGAAGACGCCGAAGATGGTAGTCATTTGATGCTGAGAAAGACATTATGATAAAGGACACAGATCCTGAGCTTTACAGTAACACGCTTTATTTTGTACCTTTAAAAACAATGTTTATTATGATCAACTTCAAGCTTTTGCAAAATGCTTTCTTTCTTGTTGGACATGTTTCACTTTTTCACAAGTTTTGGCATTTGCCCACAATCAAAATCAAATGTATGGTTCTGCATGGACAGAAAGAGTTCGTTTTCTCGCTTGCTTGGACTCTTCAATTAATTGGTCTTCTCCTGTAAGGAAACTATTTTTTTTTTTTTTTTTTTTTTTTTTTTTTTTATATAATTCGACACAATATCCTAGGATACATGGTCTACATTAACAACAGAACAATACAAAAAATAAAATTTAAGCTTAATAAGCTACTACAATAATTCTAAAACATACAAGAAATTAATTTCTACATCAAATATCGGGATTAACATCCAGGCGTTTGTTATAGATTTCCGTAACAAATTTTCCGAAGATTTGAAGAAAAATGTTGTCCTCATTTGACATCAAAAAAATATACTTTTGCTCTGACGTTGGAATGTTCATAAAGTTAGGGTAGAGTTCCTGTACTTTATTCGAAAATTGTGTACGTTCAATTTCGTACTTTTTGCAATCTAGGAGAAAATGTACTTCATTTTCTACCTTATTTACGCAGAATTTACAAAACGTTTATCTCTTTCGATGGGTGGTCTACAATGTCTGCCCTTTTCTATTTCTAGACAATGATCACTTAGTCTTAATTTCGTAAGAATCCTTCTGTACTTCCTGTTCGTAATAATTTGAAGGTATGGTTCAAAGAAGATTTGGCTTTTATGTGTTTTGTAAGTGAGTGCTTTGGAACAATCACAAATGTATGAGTTCCAGAACACGTTATAGTTTTGCTTTAAAATAAGTTTGGTATCTTTGTTAGATAGGGAAATAGATTGATCAGGATTTGATCTAGGTATAAATTTATCTAAAAATGATACTATAGAATTACGATTAGTTATAGAGCTCTCATAAGCTAGGGCTAGTGCCACTAAAGAGTCTTGTTCGGCGTAGTGAGAAACATGTTTGATAAAATTATGAACTCTACAGTTTATTTCTACACTAAGAGGGAAGCGACCCAGCTCAGCTCGTACTAAAGCATTGGTAGTTGATCTATTAAGTCCAAGAAGGCGTTTAAGAAATTGTGTATGTGTCTTTTCAATTTCACATTTGTCCCATTCTTTGTTATCAAGGTTAAGGTAGGGTGCCCAAACTTCTGAGCCATAGAGTAGGATTGGAGATATTAATGAGTCAAACAGTTTTAGGGCAATTTTAACTGGAAGATCCTTTATTTTACATTTATTATTTAAAGCTAGAAGAGCACGGTTGGCTTTTGCACTAAGCATATTTAAAGTTTCCTTGAAGTTACAAGCTGCATTAATCGTAATGCCCAGATAAGTGTACTCAGTTACATTTTCTATTGGTACATTGTTGATATGAAATGTATTTTTTATTTTGAGTTGTTTTTATAGAATGTCATACATTTAGATTTGGCAGAATTAACCTCGAGTTTCCAGCGGTTACAATATTCATGAAGGCTGTTTAGACATCTTTGAAGCCCGTCGTGTGAATAGGAAAGTATTATGAGATCGTCCGCGTAGAACAGACAAGTGATTGGTTCATTATTTAGATTTAATGGGTTTGGATTATTAACGTTAAGTTCGTCAATCAAGTCATTTATGTATATATTGAAAAGAGTTGGGCTTAGAGGGCATCCCAACTAAGGGCCTGTTTATATGGGGAAAATCATCCCACCTTCCAGCCCTTTAGCTGAGCAGTGAGACGAAATTCTCATGTGTTTACATGTGGAATTCCATCCCACCTTCCAGCCACTTGTCTCATTTTTCCGCTTTTGTTTAATTTTCTCAGACAATAGGATTATGTCTGGCGCTTGCGCATAATGAGCAATTTCATCCCACCGTCCAGCTTTCATCCCACCTTCCAGCGTTTATATGAGAAAATTTCATCCCACCCAGGTGAGATCCCACCTCTCAACGAGTGAGATCTCACCTGACCGGGATGAAACGTTTTCCATATAAACAGAAGATGAAAATCACAAAGGTTTGTATTGGAAGGTGAGATCTCACCTCTCAGCTACAGGGCTGGAAGGTGGGATGATTTTCCCCATATAAACAGGCCCTAAGAGGACAACTTAAACTCAACTTGGCAGCAGGTGTTTTGCTTCCTTTTGAAAAAATTTACCCCTGCCTATTTTTTCCACTTCTGAATTTCTTTTTAATTTTGTGAGGAAAACGAAAACCTTGAGAACTTATGAGAGCAGTTAAACAAAATAAGAGGCACTGCGAAGGAGAAGAAAAGAACGGGGAGAAAGTCTTCTTCCCCTCTCTCCTTCGCAGCGTTCTTTACAGTAAAGACACGCGGAGGAGCGTGGATTTTCAGCCATCTTTCGATTCCATCAACAAAATGTTTCCAGGAGCTGGCGGGTACAATCCTCAAGGAGGTTTTGGGCAACCTGCACCTCAGCAAGGTTATGGTTATGGCCAATATCCTGGCAATGTACCTCCTCGAGGCTACCCATCTGGTAAGTATGGTCCAGAAGGCTACAAACGACTCAAAAGTCAAAGAAAAGGTAAAAAAGGCCGATCGAGCTTTAGGTTAGGCCCAAACCAAACTCAACAATAACGTCCTGCAGCTTACAATTTCAATGTCCCCAGCACTCAGCGCAGAACCTGCTTCAGATTCGTTCAAGGCCTGAACATGATTCAGATTCGACAGTTTAATTTACAGGAAAAAGCGATAGTAATTACATTTACAACTCACAGCTAGGAGAGCACCCCTCCCGATGACGTCATCGGCATTGTCATATGGGTTCATTCAATTCAATTCAGGGTGAGAATGAAGGTGTTGGGTAAAATGCCACAATGCGGTGGGACTCCAGCGGTATCATCGAAAAAGACGAGAGTGATGAGCAGTGGCTTTGCAGTGGATATCCCACCTACCTGCCATTCCCATGTGAGCTCTCTGTGCACTGGTTCAAGCCCAGTCTGCAGAGTATGCACCATTTCAATGAGATCTTTGGGGCACCATTGCCAAGAAACTGCTGGCTCAGGGGCGAAAATTTGATTTTAACAAAGACTTTTTTGCACGGAAACAATAGAGCAATGGTGCATTTGTGCGCAGAATGATTTGATCAAAAATATTTTGGATGCACCACTTATTACACACTCTGCAAACTTGGTTCAAGCCAATCTTTTCCTTGAAATTTGTTTTCAAGTGGAAGACTGGCTTATGATTTGAAGTCTTAGGAGAGGTGCTGTCCCTAGCAGCAAGTGTTATTACAATCTGTGTTGCTGTCCCAAAGAAACAATGCCACTAGCCTTCCAGAAACAGATGCCACCCTCCACCTTATTAAAATCTGCATCATTTCCTTCCAGGATATCAAAATGCACCAATGCAGGGACCTCCACCAGGTGCAGACCCTACTCTTTGGTCCTGGTTCATGACAGTGGACAGAGATAATTCAGGACAGATATCAACACAAGAGCTTCAACAGGCTCTAACAAATAACAACTGGAGTCATTTCAACCTGGAGACATGTCGTCTAATGATAGGTTTGTTCCTGCTATGGATATATTCTGTTTACCTACTGTACCTCTGTGCTACAAATTTTGGCAAGTGAAATTTTAAAATATTTCTTGAATTTTGGACAAATCCCTGAAAATAATACCCATGAGAAATTTTCTGGCTCAAATGCCCATATCTATAATGGAAAGTGCATACTTCAGATGAATTTCAAGATGAAAAACATATGATAAATAATTCTGAGTCATCCATTCAGTGGCATAGCAAAGGGGGGCAGGGAGGGACAAGCATCCTCAGGGGCCAAGTCATTGGGGGTGCAAAATTGTAAAATCTTGTAATAAATTGAGAAATCAAAAATAAAAGTTTGACTGAACTGGAATATAGGGGTGCAACATTTGCATCTACCCCAGACAAAACATAGCCGAAACACAAGCAATGTTTCCACTCAGCTTAAGAGGTTGATTAGATTGCTGAGTAACTCTCCTAGTCATGCTGCCAAAAGGTTATTCTCCTTTTTGGCTTTTAAAGGGTTATTTCAGGGCTCATTGCTGGGTTCTCTTGTCATGCAGTCCAGTTTCAAATCCAATCTACTGCGGTGTGCCACTTGTGAAAAAATCTATCCAAGTGTTGGCCACTCATGACACACATTCATTACTTCTCTTATTTTCATATATTTTTTAATAATGGCAAACACTAGGATAGATTTTCCACAAGTAGCATACCACAATAAATTTGATTCAAACCTTCACTGCATGACCAGAAAGCCAGCAATGTTCCCACAGAGCTATAGAGCTCAATGAAGTCGCTGAGTAACTTTTCAAGTCATACAGACCAAAGGCTCTCCTCCCATTTTGATTTTCATGATTTCTTACATATTTTCATTATTTCTTATTTATTTTCATTACATATTTTCATTCACTAGGGATGTTTGATCATGATCAAAGTGGAACAATCAACTTTCAAGAGTTTTCTGGCTTATGGCAATACATTCAGCAATGGAAAGGAGCATTTGATCGTTATGATAGAGACCGATCCGGTGCAATGGAAGCACATGAACTAAGTCAAGCATTCAGTGATATGGGATACAGAGTGTCAATGAATTTCATTCAACTTATCATTGTCAAGTAAGTCATATGCACTGTGTATATTTTAGCTACTGGGGTGAAAATCAATTTGAGTGAATTTTACAATTCAGTCATTGTTCACCGTCAAACAATCGGTAAATTTTCAAACTTTTCACTGCCACAAAATCAAGAACATGAAGACTAGAGGGGTACAATTTGCCTTTACACTAAAACAATGGACTAAACAAAGCCTGGGCCTTGTATTTTCACACCAGACTTCCCCTCAAGATGGTACCATACTAGAGTGACAGTCAGGGTGATTGTTGGTTCAAAGCAGGCCTGGCTCAAAGAATTTTTGCAGGACTCATGATTATGCTGTGTTTTTATTTATTGAAATCCAACATATTATGGTTTATGCTACAATCAGTACCATTGAGAGCCGTGTTTTAGGGGGGTCAGAGGTCCGGAGCCGAGGTTGCGAAAGGGCCCGTGAAAATTGAAATTCTCTAAACATTTCCTTTATCAAACCTCCTAAAGACTGGGTATGATTACATTACCCTGGGGCCGCACTGCCTCTTGGCGGCCCTGGCTACAATCATTGCCAAAAATGTTGGGGCTCTTCAATTTTTTTCAAAATTCTTGCTTTACAATGGCATACCCCCTCCCCCCAACTCATTGTTGGCAAAATTGATGTTGTCAGTTGTCCTAGCATTGAGTCGGGTGCAAGGGGATCCAATTACCCAAATATGCTATATTTGGACCGGGAAGGATTTTGTTGTGTCCCTGTCCTCCTGGTCGCCTCGATTGGGAACAAGAACATCACAAGCACGACGTGTTCCCGTCGTTTAAGAAGATTGAAAATCAGGCTTTAAATATCAGTTTCATCAATGTGACAGAGTTGGATCAAAGGGTAATATTTGCGCGTTAAGCTATGGCTAAACTAGGAGACTTGTCGCGCGCGACACTGAATTTGGCGTGTCTCCCAGGGTGGCTAGACATGCGAGTGACATGCGACCAACATGTCCCCCGAGCCATTTGCATGTCGCGGAAACAAGAAATGCTTCTGTTGTCTCCCAGAAACATTTGCATGTCTCTTGCTACAAATTTTGTCGCGCGCTACAAAGTTTCCGTGGTGGCTAAACTGGAAGACACCGAGGGACATCAATGTCGCGCGCGACATGTCTCCTAGTTTTGCCAGGCCTTTAGGTTTAATTGATATTTTGTCGTCCCCGTCGCTTAGCTACACTTATATGGGAAAATGAACATCTTTGTCAGGACGCGTCCCCGTCACTTACGACGATATGAAAATCGGGCTTTAATCAAACAGCAGTCTCGTCAGTGTTACCGAGTTGGGTCCGTGGGGCAATACGTGAGATTTAGTTGAGAATTTGTCGTCCCAACTGCGTACGATTATATGGGAACATGGGAAGTGTTAGGTTGAATTGAAATTTTCATTGTCATGAACAACCACTGATTTAATTTGTTTTTTTGGTTTTTATCTTATCCAGGTTTGATACCCATGCCAGAAGAAGCCTAAAATTGGATTCTTTTATTCAGTGCTGTGTTATGCTGAAATGTTTGACAGATGCTTTCAGAGTGAGGGACTCAAATCTAAATGGAGTGATCGATGTTAGCTATGAAGACTTTATGTGTATGTGTCTTCAAAATAAACCTTAACTTTATACTTATGGACACTCTCTTTTAAGTATACGTATAGTAGGCTAAGGCTGTTTTAGCAACAGGACACACCAAGTGAAGAAGACGTTGCGAGCAGATAAAGAATCTGGGAACTAGTTAATTTCCCGCGTCTTTTGATATTCGGCGTTTTGGTGGCAACGTCATCTTGCTGTTTTCACGTTCTCATGAAAACATCCCAATTTTGCGTAGTTCTGGAAGCGGCAACAGTTATTTCAGCAACCAAAACCAGTTAATAATTGCGATATTTTGCATTTTTAACAAGTTACTATCGCACAATTAGTGAAAGAAACCAATTCAGAATCAAATGATGGGATAAAAGAGTTATTTCTTTAGCTAGCCTTACACTTAGGCCCTAGTACGCCTTATGTAGGCGTCACCATCCTTCAATGCTAAATTAAAATATTTAATCAAAACGCTACAGAATATTTTTGACAAAGTATTGGCGATCGTGTCCTGTTGCTAAAACAGTCTAGTGTATTTTAACTGGTGGTTGTCACGGGGTGCTCACAGAACTAGAAGGAGGATGGGATGGAGGCTCGTAGTCGAGGGGCAATTCACTCCTTGAAAATCTCGTACACCTTTGCTGGAAGTCCTATTGTTTTCTCTGAAATCCGTTGGAAGTCCTTTTGTTTTAATGGAAATCTTGTACGCCTTTTTGCAGAGTGAAATGCCCCTCGCTCGTAGTATTGAGAACATTGATGAAAACATGCCATTTAGAACCATGAAAAACGAACGTTACGTGTCCCCTTGTTAACTGTATATGATATGGTATGGCCCTAGGAAGCCTTTAAGCATAATATGACCAAAAAGCACACAATATGAAAAACGTATCGAGGACTTCTTTCGGTCGGGGAGCCCAAACTGCCTTACGCCACTGAGTGTAATTGGGGATTTTTGCTTGAGTTCTTGGAATCGTTTGCTCTTGTAGCAAGATTTGGCATACGTATGCTCGAAATGAACAACACAGTCCAGAGCAATCCACGACACATGACAATTGAAATTTTCATAAGAGCATGCCACAGCAAAGACATCGTTGAGTCTCAGGCTATATTTACGTCATCATCAGTAAATCCTAGCTTTAAGTAAACCCCTCCCACAGTCAAAAACGTCTTGCCACGCAGCTGATGTGTAGCAATCGTATTTCGAGGCATTGAGGCTAATTCCAAGGTTAATATCTGTAAATTATCTCAAAGTCCCCAGAACGTATTCAATTTAGTAGGGTTTTAAAGGGGGTTATTAGGGAGATGGTCTTAACCCGGTACATGCCCTACTTTTTGCCAGTTAAGATAGGCCATACTATTAGGCCAATTTTTGTGGACACCCAGTGGCTACCGCGCTCGCATTGTATTTTTGGGAGATATTCCGTGATGCTACTGCTGGGGGTTTTCTTTTGTCGCTTTGTATTTATTCATAGACTTATTTCTATAAGTAGTTATCTGGTATTAGTCAAGTAGGATATACTTTCATTGATAATAATCTTTAATATCAATCACAGCGACTTTATTTATGCTTCTTTTCTCTATTTTTAACACTTTACCGGCCTTTACCAACTGACGACAATTGACTTTCGTAGCGATTAACCGAGAAATTAAATAGTCCTTCTCGGTGATAAATTAGGATGTGCCAATCAGAAAAAATCAAATTTCTGGGACAAAATGACTTTATTTTACCTCCTACTGTCTATTCAGAGTTTATTGGTAAGGCAATACACTTGCCCTTTTTGCGACTTTTTTGGGAGAATTGTTTTCTCCTTAATTCAACCCATTCTGATAGAAAAGTACTTCTTTAACATCTACAAACTATTTAGGGGTATTTGGTAATATTTGCTGTTTATTTTAGAAGAAAAAGTAGTTTTCAAAACCCGTGATTTTGGCTGATTTTTGGCAATTTGGTAAGGCTATAGACTTACCTTTTTGCGATTTTTTTGGGAGAATTTTTTTCTCCTTAATTCAACCCATTGTGATAAAAAAGCACTTATTTAACCCCTAGAGACTATTTAGGGGTATTTGGTAATATTTGCGGTTTATTTTTGAAGAAAAAAGGAGTTTTCTAAACCCCTGATTTTGGCCGATTTTTGGCCATTTGGTAAGGCTATAGACTTGCCTTTTTGGCGATTTTTTGGGAAAGTTTTTTCTCCATAATTCCACCCATTCTGATAGAAAAAGCACTTATTTAACCCATAGAGACTATTTAGGGGGTATTTAGTAATATTTGCTGTTTATTTCTGAAGAAAAAAGCAGTTTTCACAACCCCTGATTTTGGCCGATTTTTGGCCATTTGGTAAGGCTATAGACTTGCCTTTTTTGCGATTTTTTGGGAAAGTTTTTTCTCCATAATTCCACCCATTCTGATAGAAAAAGCACTTATTTAATCCCTAGAGACTATTTAGGGGTTATTTGGTAATATTTGCGGTTTATTTTTGAAGAAAAAAGGAGTTTTCTGAACCCCTGATTATAGCCTATTTTTGGCCATTTGGTAAGGCTATAGACTTGCCTTCTTTGCGATTTTTTGGGAAAGTTTTTTCTCCATAATTCCACCCATTCTGATAGAAAAAGCACTTATTTAACCCATAGAGACTATTTAGGGATTATTTGGTAATATTTGCCTCTAATTTTTGAAGAAAAAAGCAGTTTTCACAACCCCTGATTTTGGCCGATTTTTGGCCATTTGGTAAGGCTATAGACTTGCCTTTTTTGCGATTTTTTTGGGAAATTTTTTTCTCCATAATTCCACCCATTCTGATAGAAAAAGCACTTATTTAACCCCTAGAGACTATTTAGGGGGATTTAGTAATATTTGCGGTTTATTTTTGAAGAAAAATGGAGTTTTCTAAACCCCTGATTTTGGCCGATTTTTGGCCATTTGGTAAGGCTATAGACTTGCCTTTTTGCGATTTTTTTGGGAAATTTTTTCTCCATAACTCCACCCATTCTGATAGAAAAAGCACTTATTTAACCCATAGAGACTATTTAGGGGGTATTTAGTAATATTTGCTGTTTATTTTTGAAGAAAAAGCAGTTTTCACAACCCCTGATTTTGGCCATTTGGTAAGGCTATAGACTTGCCTTTTTTGCGATTTTTTGGGAAAGTTTTTTCTCCATAATTCCACCCATTCTGATAGAAAAAGCACTTATTTAACCCCTAGAGACTATTTAGGGGTTATTTGGTAATATTTGCGGTTTATTTTTGAAGAAAAAAGGAGTTTTCTGAACCCCTGATTTTGGCCGATTTTTGGCCATTTGGTAAGGCTATAGACTTGCCTTTTTTGCGATTTTTTTGGGAATTTTTTTTCCATAATTCCACCCATTCTGATAGAAAATGCACTTATTTAACCCCTAGAGACTATTTAGGGGCTATTTGGTAATATTTGTGGTTTATTTTGAAGGAAAAAGCTGTTTTCTAAACCCCTGATTTTGGCCGATTTTTGGCCATTGGGTAAGGCTATAGACTTGCCTTTTTTGCGATTTTTTTGGGAAATTTTTTTCTTCACAATTCCAACCATTCTGATAGAAAAAGCACTTATTTAACCCCTAGAGACTATTTAGGGTGTATTTGGTAATATTTGCGGTTTATTTTTGAAGGAAAAAGCAGTTTTCTAAACCCCTGATTTTGGCCGATTTTTGGCCATTTGGTAAGGCTATAGACTTGCCTTTTTTGCGATTTTTTGGGAAATTTTTTTCTCCATAATTCCACCCATTCTGATAGAAAAAGCACTTATTTAACCCTTAGAGACTATTTAGGGGTTATTTGGTAATATTTGCGGTTTATTTTTGAAGGAAAAAGCTGTTTTCTAAACCCTTGATTTTGGCCGATTTTTGGCCATTTGGTGAGGCTATAGACATGCCTTTTTTGAAATTTTTTTGGGAAAGTTTTTTCTCCATAATTCCACCCATTTTGATAGAAAAAGCACCTATTTAACTCCTAGAGACTATTTAGGGGTTATTTGGTAATATTTGCGGTTTATTTTTGAAGGAAAAAGCAGTTTTCTAAACCCCTGATTTTGGCCGATTTTTGGCCATTTGGTAAGGCTATAGACTTTCCTTTTTTGAGATTTTTTTGGGAAATTTTTTCTCCATAATTCCACCCATTCTGATAGAAAAAGCACTTATTTAACCCCTAGAGACTATTTAGGGGTTATTTGGTAATATTTGCGGTTTATTTTTGAAGGAAAAAGCAGTTTTCTAAACCCCTGATTTTGGCCGATTTTTGGCCATTTGGTAAGGCTATAGACTTGCCTTTTTTGCGATTTTTTTGGGAAATTTTTTTCTCCATAATTCCACCCATTCTGATAGAAAAAGCACTTATTTAACCCTTAGAGACTATTTAGGGGTTATTTGGTAATATTTGCGGTTTATTTTTGAAGGAAAAAGCAGTTTTCTAAACCCCTGATTTTGGCCGATTTTTGGCCATTTGGTAAGGCTATAGACTTGCCTTTTTTGCGATTTTTTGGGAAATTTTTTTCTCCATAATTCCACCCATTCTGATAGAAAAGCACTTATTTAACCCCTAGAGACTATTTAGGGGCTATTTGGTAATATTTGCGGTTTATTTTTGAAGAAAAAGCAGTTTTCTAAACCCCTGATTTTGGCCGATTTTTGGCCATTTGGTAAGGCTATAGACTTGCCTTTTTGCGATTTTTTGGGAAATTTTTTCTCCATAATTCCACCCATTCTGATAGAAAAAGCACTTATTTAACCCCTAGAGACTATTTAGGGGTATTTGGTAATATTTGCGGTTTATTTTTGAAGAAAAAAGCAGTTTTCTAAACCCCTGATTTTGGCCGATTTTTGGCCATTTGGTAAGGCTATAGACTTGCCTTTTTGCGATTTTTGGGAAATTTTTTCTCCATAATTCCACCCATTCTGATAGAAAAAGCACTTATTTAACCCTTAGAGACTATTTAGGGTTATTTGGTAATATTTGCGGTTTATTTTGAAGGAAAAAGCAGTTTTCTAAACCCTGATTTTGGCCGATTTTTGGCCATTTGGTAAGGCTATAGACTTGCCTTTTTGAGATTTTTTGGGAAAGTTTTTCTCCATAATTCCACCCATTTTGATAGAAAAAGCACTTATTTAACCCCTAGGGACTATTTAGGGGTTATTTGGTAATATTTGCAGTTTATTTTTGAAGGAAAAAGCAGTTTTCTAAACCCCTGATTTTGGCCGATTTTTGGCCATTTGGTAAGGCTATAGACTTGCCTTTTTTGAGATTTTTTTGGGAAAGTTTTTCTCCATAATCACACCCATTTCGATAGAAAAAGCACCTATTTAACCCCTAGAGACTATTTAGGGGTTATTTGGTAATGTTTGCAGTTTATTTTTGAAGGAAAAAGCAGTTTTCTAAACCCCTGATTTTGGCCGATTTTTGGCCATTTGGTAAGGCTATAGACTTGCCTTTTTGAGATTTTTTTGGGAAAGTTTTTCTCCATAATTCCACCCATTCTGATAGAAAAAGCACTTATTTAACCCCCTATAGACTATTTAGGGGTTATTCGGTAATATTTACGGTTTATTTTTGAAGGAAAAAGCAGTTTTTAAAGCCCCTTATTTTGGCCGATTTTTGGCCATTTGGTAAGGCTATAGACTTGCCTTTTTGCGATTTTTTTGCGAAATTTTTTTCTCCCTAACTCCACCCATTCTGATAAAAAAAGCACTTATTTAACCCATAGAGACTATTTAGGGGTTGTTTGGTAATATTTGCGGTTTATTTTTGAAGAAAAAAGGAGTTTTCTTAACCCCTGATTATAGCCTATTTTTGGCCATTTGGTAAGGCTATAGACTTGCCTTTTTGGCGATTTTTTGGGAAAGTTTTTCTCCATAATTCCACCAATTCTGATAGAAAAAGCACTTATTTAACCCTTAGACCCCTGACTATTTAGGCTATAGACTTGCCTTTTTGGGGTAATTAGTAATATTTGCTGTTTATTTTTGAAGAAAAAAAGCAGTTTTCTAAACCACTGATTTTGGCCGATTTTTGGCCATTTGGTAAGGCTATAGACTTGCCTTTTTTGCGATTTTTTTGGGAAACTTTTTTCTCCATAATTCCACCCATTCTGATAGAAAAAGCACTTATTTAACCCCTAGAGACTATTTAGGGGTTATTTGGTAATATTTGCGGTTTATTTTTGAAGAAAAAAGCAGTTTTCTCAACCCCTGATTTTGGCCGATTTTTGGCCATTTGGTAAGGCTATAGACTTGCCCTTTTTGCGAATTTTTTTTCTCCATAATTCCACCCATTCTGATAGAAAAAGCACTTATTTAACCCCTAGAGACTATTTAGGGGGTATTTGGTAATATTTGCGGTTTATTTTTGAAGAAAAAAGGAGTTTTCTGAACCCCTGATTTTGGCCGATTTTTGGCCATTGGGTAAGGCTATAGACTTGCCTTTTTTGCGATTTTTTTGGGAAATTTTTTTCTTCACAATTCCAACCATTCTGATAGAAAAAGCACTTATTTAACCCCTAGAGACTATTTAGGGTGTATTTGGTAATATTTGCGGTTTATTTTTGAAGGAAAAAGCAGTTTTCTAAACCCCTGATTTTGGCCGATTTTTGGCCATTTGGTAAGGCTATAGACTTGCCTTTTTGCGATTTTTGGGAAATTTTTTCTCCATAATTCCACCCATTCTGATAGAAAAAGCACTTATTTAGCCCTTAGAGACTATTTAGGGGTTATTTGGTAATATTTGCGGTTTATTTTTGAAGGAAAAAGCTGTTTTCTGAACCCCTGATTTTGGCCGATTTTTGGCCATTTGGTAAGGCTATAGACTTGCCTTTTTGAAATTTTTTGGGAAATTTTTTCTCCATAATTCCACCCATTCTGATAGAAAAAGCACTTATTTAACCCCTAGAGACTATTTAGGGGTTATTTGGTAATATTTGCTGTTTATTTTTGAAGAAAAAAAGCAGTTTTCTAAACCCCTGATTTTGGCCGATTTTTGGCCATTTGGTAAGGCTATAGACTTGCCTTTTTGCGATTTTTTGGGAAATTTTTTCTCCATAATTCCACCCATTCTGATAGAAAAAGCACTTATTTAACCCCTAGAGACTATTTAGGGGTTATTTGGTAATATTTGCGGTTTATTTTTGAAGGAAAAAGCAGTTTTTAAAGCCCCTTATTTTGGCCGATTTTTGGCCATTTGGTAAGGCTATAGACTTGCCTTTTTTTGCGATTTTTTTGCGAAATTTTTTTCTCCATAACTCCACCCATTCTGATAGAAAATGCACTTATTTAACCCCTAGAGACTATATAGGGGCTATTTGGTAATATTTGTGGTTTATTTTTGAAGGAAAAAGCTGTTTTCTAAACCCCTGATTTTGGCCGATTTTTGGCCATTTGGTAAGGCTATAGACTTGCCTTTTTTGCGATTTTTTGGGAAATTTTTTTCTCCATAATTCCACCCATTCTGATAGAAAAAGCACTTATTTAACCCCTAGAGACTATTTAGGGGGTATTTGGTAATATTTGCGGTTTATTTTTGAAGGAAAAAGCAGTTTTTAAAGCCCCTTATTTTGGCCGATTTTTGGCCATTTGGTAAGGCTATAGACTTGCCTTTTTTGCGATTTTTTTGCGAAAATTTTTTCTCAATAATTCCACCCATTCTGATAGAAAATGCACTTATTTAACCCCTAGAGACTATATAGGGGCTATTTGGTAATATTTGTGGTTTATTTTTGAAGGAAAAAGCTGTTTTCTAAACCCCTGATTTTGGCCGATTTTTGGCCATTGGGTAAGGCTATAGACTTGCCTTTTTTGCGATTTTTTTGGGAAATTTTTTCTCCATAATTCCACCCATTCTGATAGAAAAAGCACTTATTTAACCCTTAGAGACTATTTAGGGGTTATTTGGTAATATTTGCGGTTTATTTTTGAAGGAAAAAGCTGTTTTCTAAACCCCTGATTTTGGCCGATTTTTGGCCATTGGGTAAGGCTATAGACTTGCCTTTTTTGCGATTTTTTTGGGAAATTTTTTTCTTCACAATTCCAACCATTCTGATAGAAAAAGCACTTATTTAACCCCTAGAGACTATTTAGGGGGTATTTGGTAATATTTGCGGTTTATTTTTGAAGGAAAAAGCAGTTTTTAAAGCCCCTTATTTTGGCCGATTTTTGGCCATTTGGTAAGGCTATAGACTTGCCTTTTTTGCGATTTTTTGGGAAATTTTTTCTCCATAATTCCACCCATTCTGATAGAAAAGCACTTATTTAACCCCTAGAGACTATTTAGGGGTTATTTGGTAATATTTGCGGTTTATTTTTGAAGGAAAAAGCTGTTTTCTAAACCCCTGATTTTGGCCGATTTTTGGCCATTTGGTAAGGCTATAGACTTGCCTTTTTGCGATTTTTGGGAAATTTTTTCTCCATAATTCCACCCATTCTGATAGAAAAAGCACTTATTTAACCCTTAGAGACTATTTAGGGGTTATTTGGTAATATTTGCGGTTTATTTTGAAGGAAAAAGCAGTTTTCTAAACCCCTGATTTTGGCCGATTTTTGGCCATTTGGTAAGGCTATAGACTTGCCTTTTTGCGATTTTTGGGAAATTTTTTCTCCATAATTCCACCCATTCTGATAGAAAAAGCACTTATTTAACACCTAGAGACTATTTAGGGGTATTTGGTAATATTTGCGGTTTATTTTTGAAGAAAAAGGAGTTTTCTAAACCCCTGATTTTGACCGATTTTTGGCCATTTGGTAAGGCTATAGACTTGCCTTTTTGCGATTTTTTGGGAAATTTTTTCTCCATAATTCCACCCATTCTGATAGAAAAAGCACTTATTTAACCCTTAGAGACTATTTAGGGGTTATTTGTTAATATTTGCGGTTTATTTTGAAGGAAAAAGGAGTTTTCTAAACCCCTGATTTTGACCTATTTGGTAAGGCTATAGACTTGCCTTTTTATTTGGAAATTTTTTCTCCATAATTCCACCCATTCTGATAGAAAAAGTTTATTTTTGAAGGATAAAGCTGTTTTCTAAAGTTTTCCCCTGATTTTGGCCGATTTTTGGCCATTGGGTAAGGCTATAGACTTGCCTTTTTTGCGATTTTTTTGGGAAATTTTTTTCTTCACAATTCCAACCATTCTGATAGAAAAAGCACTTATTTAACCCCTAGAGACTATTTAGGGGGTATTTGGTAATATTTGCGGTTTATTTTTGAAGGAAAAAGCAGTTTTTAAAGCCCCTTATTTTGGCCGATTTTTGGCCATTTGGTAAGGCTATAGACTTGCCTTTTTTGCGATTTTTTGGGAAATTTTTTTCTCCATAATTCCACCCATTCTGATAGAAAAAGCACTTATTTAACCCTTAGAGACTATTTAGGGGTTATTTGGTAATATTTGCGGTTTATTTTGAAGGAAAAAAGTTTTCTAACCCCTGATTTTGGCCGATTTTTGGCCATTTGGTAAGGCTATAGACTTGCCTTTTTGCGATTTTTTGGAAACTCCACCCATTCTGATAGAAAAAGCACTTATTTAACCCCTAGAGACTATTTAGGGGTTATTTGGTAATATTTGCGGTTTATTTTTGAAGGAAAAAGCTGTTTTCTAAACCCCTGATTTTGGCCGATTTTTGGCCATTTGGTAAGGCTATAGACTTGCCTTTTTTGCGATTTTTTGGGAAATTTTTTTCTCCATAATTCCACCCATTCTGATAGAAAAAGCACTTATTTAACCCATAGAGACTATTTAGGGGGTATTTAGTAATATTTGCTGTTTATTTTTGAAGAAAAAGCAGTTTTCTAAACCCCTGATTTTGGCCGATTTTTGGCCATTTGGTAAGGCTATAGACTTGCCTTTTTGCGATTTTTTGGGAAAGTTTTTTCTCCATAATTCCACCCATTCTGATAGAAAAAGCACTTATTTAACCCCTAGAGACTATTTAGGGGTTATTTGGTAATATTTGCGGTTTATTTTTGAAGGAAAAAGCAGTTTTAAAGCCCTTATTTTGGCCGATTTTTGGCCATTTGGTAAGGCTATAGACTTGCCTTTTTTTGCGATTTTTTTGCGAAATTTTTTTCTCCATAACTCCACCCATTCTGATAGAAAATGCACTTATTTAACCCCTAGAGACTATATAGGGGCTATTTGGTAATATTTGTGGTTTATTTTTGAAGGAAAAAGCTGTTTTCTAAACCCCTGATTTTGGCCGATTTTTGGCCATTTGGTAAGGCTATAGACTTGCCTTTTTTGCGATTTTTTTGGGAAATTTTTTTCTTCACAATTCCAACCATTCTGATAGAAAAAGCACTTATTTAACCCCTAGAGACTATTTAGGGGGTATTTGGTAATATTTGCGGTTTATTTTTGAAGGAAAAAGCTGTTTTCTAAACCCCTGATTTTGGCCGATTTTTGGCCATTTGGTAAGGCTATAGACTTGCCTTTTTTGCGATTTTTTGGAAAAGTTTTTTCTCCATAATTCCACCCATTCTGATAGAAAAAGCACTTATTTAGCCCTTAGAGACTATTTAGGGGTTATTTGGTAATATTTGCGGTTTATTTTTGAAGGAAAAAGCTGTTTTCTAAACCCCTGATTTTGGCCGATTTTTGGCCATTTGGTAAGGCTATAGACTTGCCTTTTTTGCGATTTTTGCGAAATTTTTTCTCCATAACTCCACCCATTCTGATAGAAAAAGCACTTATTTAACCCATAGAGACTATTTAGGGGGTATTTAGTAATATTTGCTGTTTATTTTGAAGAAAAAGCAGTTTTCTAAACCCCTGATTTTGGCCGATTTTTGGCCATTTGGTAAGGCTATAGACTTGCCTTTTTTGCGATTTTTTGGGAAATTTTTTCTCCATAATTCCACCCATTCTGATAGAAAAAGCACTTATTTAACCCCCTATAGACTGTTTAGGGGTTATTTGGTAATATTTGCGGTTTATTTTTGAAGGAAAAAGCAGTTTTTAAAGCCCCTTACTTTGGCCGATTTTTGGCCATTTGGTAAGGCTATAGACTTGCCTTTTTTTGCGATTTTTTTGCGAAATTTGTTTCTCCATAACTCCACCCATTCTGATAGAAAATGCACTTATTTAACCCCTAGAGACTATTTAGGGGGTATTTGGTAATATTTGCGGTTTATTTTTGAAGAAAAAAGGAGTTTTCTTAACCCCTGATTATAGCCTATTTTTGGCCATTTGGTAAGGCTATAGACTTGCCTTTTTTTGCGATTTTTTTGGAAAATTTTTTCTCAATAACTCCACCCATTCTGATAGAAAATGCACTTATTTAACCCCTAGAGACTATTTAGGGGCTATTTGGTAATATTTGCGGTTTATTTTTGAAGGAAAAAGCAGTTTTTAAAGCCCCTTATTTTGGCCGATTTTTGGCCATTTGGTAAGGCTATAGACTTGCCTTTTTTTGCGATTTTTTTGCGAAATTTTTTCTCCATAATTCCACCCATTCTGATAGAAAATCCACTTATTTAACCCCTAGAGACTATTTAGGGGCTATTTGGTAATATTTGTGGTTTATTTTTGAAGGAAAAACCAGTTTTCTAAACCCCTGATTTTGGCCGATTTTTGGCCATTGGGTAAGGCTATAGACTTGCCTTTTTTGCGATTTTTTTGGGAAATTTTTTTCTCCCTAACTCCACCCATTCTGATAGGAAAAGCACTTATTTAACCCTTAGAGACTATTTAGGGGTTATTTGGTAATATTTGCGGTTTATTTTTGAAGGAAAAAGCAGTTTTCTAAACCCTTGATTTTGGCCGATTTTTGGCCATTTGGTAAGGCTATAGACTTGCCTTTTTGCGATTTTTTGGGAAATTTTTTCTCCATAATTCCACCCATTCTGATAGAAAAAGCACTTATTTAACCCCTAGAGACTATTTAGGGGTTATTTGGTAATATTTGCGGTTTATTTTGAAGGAAAAAGCAGTTTTTAAACCCCTGATTTTGGCCGATTTTTGGCCATTTGGTAAGGCTATAGACTTGCCTTTTTGCGATTTTTTTGCGAAATTTTTTCTCCATAATTCCACCCATTCTGATAGAAAAAGCACTTATTTAACCCCAAGAGACTATTTAGGGGCTATTTGGTAATATTTGTGGTTTATTTTTGAAGGAAAAAGCAGTTTTCTAAACCCCTGATTTTGGCCGATTTTTGGCCATTTGGTAAGGCTATAGACTTGCCTTTTTTGCGATTTTTTGGGAAATTTTTTTCTCCATAATTCCACCCATTCTGATAGAAAAAGCACTTATTTAACCCTTAGAGACTATTTAGGGGTTATTTGGTAATATTTGCGGTTTATTTTTGAAGGAAAAAGCAGTTTTCTAAACCCCTGATTTTGGCCGATTTTTGGCCATTTGGTAAGGCTATAGACTTGCCTTTTTTGAGATTTTTTTGGGAAAGTTTTTCTCCATAATTCCACCCATTCTGATAGAAAAAGCACTTATTTAACACCTAGAGACTATTTAGGGGGTATTTAATAATATTTGCTATTTCGTTTTGAAGAAAAAGGGAGTTTTCTAAACCCCTGATTTTGACCGATTTTTGTCCATTTGGTAAGGCTATAAACTTGCCTTTTTTGCGATTTTTTTGGGAAAGTTTTTTCTCCATAATTCCACCCATTCTGATAGAAAAAGCACTTATTTAACCCCCTATAGACTATTTAGGGGTTGTTTGGTAATATTTACGGTTTATTTTTGAAGGAAAAAGCAGTTTTTAAAGCCCCTTATTTTGGCCGATTTTTGGCCATTTGGTAAGGCTATAGACTTGCCTTTTTTTGCGAAATTTTTTTCTCCATAACTCCACCCATTCTGATAGAAAATGCACTTATTTAACCCCTAGAGACTATATAGGGGCTATTTGGTAATATTTGTGGTTTATTTTTGAAGGAAAAAGCTGTTTTCTAAACCCCTGATTTTGGCCGATTTTTGGCCATTGGGTAAGGCTATAGACTTGCCTTTTTTGCGATTTTTTTGGGAAATTTTTTTCTTCACAATTCCAACCATTCTGATAGAAAAAGCACTTATTTAACCCCTAGAGACTATTTAGGGGGTATTTGGTAATATTTGCGGTTTATTTTTGAAGGAAAAAGCAGTTTTCTAAACCCCTGATTTTGGCCGATTTTTGGCCATTTGGTAAGGCTATAGACTTGCCTTTTTTGCGATTTTTTGGGAAATTTTTTTCTCCATAATTCCACCCATTCTGATAGAAAAAGCACTTATTTAACCCCTAGAGACTATTTAGGGGTTATTTGGTAATATTTGCGGTTTATTTTTGAAGGAAAAAGCTGTTTTCTAAACCCCTGATTTTGGCCGATTTTTGGCCATTTTGTAAGGCTATAGACTTGCCTTTTTTGCGAAATTTTTTTCTCCATAACTCCACCCATTCTGATAAAAAGAGCACTTATTTAACCCATAGAGACTATTTAGGGGGTATTTAGTAATATTTGCTGTTTATTTTTGAAGAAAAAAGCAGTTTTCACAACCCCTGATTTTGGCCTATTTTTGGCCATTTGGTAAGGCTATAGACTTGCCTTTTTTGCAACTTTTTTGGGAAATTTTTTTCTCCATAATTCCACCCATTCTGATAGAAAAAGCACTTATTTAACCCCTAGAGACTATTTAGGGGCTATTTGGTAATATTTGCGGTTTATTTTTGAAGGAAAAAGCAGTTTTCTAAACCCCTTATTTTGGCCGATTTTTGGCCATTTGGTAAGGCTATAGACTTGCCTTTTTTGCGATTTTTTGGGAAATTTTTTCTCCATAATTCCACCCATTCTGATAGAAAAAGCACTTATTTAACCCCTAGAGATTCATGCAGCCAGTCAAGTTATCCAATTCACGGTGATGAACTTCAATTATCAATGCATTAATTTCATTATTATCAATATTATAACACTAGGATAATTTTAATTACATTATCATATGATTTTCACATACAATGTCAAACTTCAGGAATGTCGATATGCCAAGAGAATACGAACTTCAAGTAAGTTCTACAACTTGATCATTCATCATGCATGAAATAGCAATTTCCCTTATGATCTAGATTACCAATATTACTAGAGTTCAACTTCATGTCATACAAGGAGAATTTCATCACTTCATGATCAAAGTATCATATGACTTTGAAATACTTTAGTATGGTAAATCATTCACTATTGAGACTTATGATTAAGTCACGCCGGTGAATCTGATCAAATGAACTCAATCAAAGTCCATAATGAACATCAATGGGATACAAGTAATGTTACATAATGAAGCGACTATGCCTGTGTTATTATTAGCCATATGGGTGAATCATTAGAATTTATCAACATCAGTTGACTTACGGGTAACAATATTGTTCAATAACTTTGCAGTGACATAAGAGCTAAGATCATTTACAAGTACATTTGACTTAAATCTTGCTGTTAACACGCTATGGATTAACATCAGACCTGCGTGTTTACGAACTCAGATGTACATCAGTTCACAAGGGGAGTTGGTTTAAATGTTCAAATCTTTGCACTGCAAATCTAAATGACTCGGAGACATTGAGGTTTTCAGTTAGCTACATACATGCAATGTTGAGATGCATTAGTAGTCCTGTAACCGAATTGCTAGGGGTCGATCTTGAGAGCATCAGTGCAAGTCCTGAAATTGATTCAGCACGGTGGTCTTACAATACTGGACACTGAGTTTAGCCTGGCTAATTGTTTGCCTGATCATATGCCAATGTGGGCTTAATTTATAAATTTTGCTCCGTCAATCTGTAGCTATCAGCTTCAGTTAGTGCAGGGTCAAAGGATCGAATTTGCAAATAGGTTGTCCAAGGATTGAATGTGAGTGATCATCCCAATGATGCACATGCATGCGACCAAGCCGGACTGTGTCGTGTTAGAAGATTAAGCTCTGTTAAAAATTGCGCATGACGCGTTAGGAAAAATTGGCTAAATCATTTCAATGAGGCAGATTATGTCGCAAGAATTTGGGTTGTCTCCAGTGCTAAATGAGATGTCCTCGTTCACGACTTATTTTGGAAATGCTTCGTTTGTCAGAATGTCTACATGTACGTCAACATGCTTTATGTACCAAACATCCGTATGTTACAGCGTTGCAGACATTCTGATTTGCTACAATCTGGTCTCTAGGACAGCTAGTCCGTTGTGCTAATGGAACGTGCATTGTAGAACACGTTGAGTTTGTACTCCATTGATGCATTTCAGTGACAGCTGAATGTTCGTTATTCGTTGCATCGTACTGACAATCTTCGGGCAATGAAACAATTGTTGTCTAGTTAGTATGGCCCAGGGTTGTTCAAACACGGAGTTATATTGGACATTTTGTCACTGGCTAACTGTTGCAGCAATAGTGAAGAAACTGTCTAAATGAAATGACTGATTTAGCGTATGAATCTTCGTATTGTGCTTAATACTTGTTATTATCTGACCACCTTTTAATACTGACGTTACATTGTAGACCTAAACAGATCTATTCAAAGTTGTGCGTTCTGTACATGTTCTAAGATGTTCAGTGATTAATTGTTCAGATTTAGATGATGTTTGTTGGAGCTTTCGTGGCTTCAGACTCTTATTGTAATGCATTCTACTTAACTCTATTACGGAAGTATTTAGAATTACGAATAGAGGACATAAGTGAATTTAGACGTGCAGAGTTAGAACATAGTAGTTGACATGAGTGATGAATGTTGAATTCTGCCATGAACTACGGTAGTTATGGAACTCGACGTTTCAGCATCATCAGATATTCGACATATGCATAACCACAGTTAATGATTAATTTGTTAGAAGTTTTTTATGCAAGATTTGATAAGTTATGCAAGTGCTAAAGCAGTCCTAGAGATTATGATATGTCTCATGCAGTTACATTAACTGAAGATGTGCTATGACAGCTTAGCAGATCCATCTATTGAAAATACTTAACCTGCCGGAAATGCTACAGTAGTGTATTGCTGTTGCAGTTGTTGAATCTGTTTGTTAATGAAATTGACTTAATCAGTACGATAATGGACTCCTGTAAGTCGATGGACATTGAACTGTGCCATTTTCAGTCATGAACGAACTGTTAGTCTGTGTACTTTACATACGAATTTGGTATGAACCTCGCTGTAGTTTGCATTATTAGAACTATTCAGAAGTTGATGGCATCCATGTTATACTGTATTGACTAATATCTTCAGCGACTTTAAGTATAGATAATGATTTTCTGAATCTACTTATACAATTAGCCTAGCTTAACCAAATTGATACTTGCATCGATGATTCAGTCGAGAGCAATTCCTAATCTAGTGAATTGATTTGTTGTAGTCTATCTCTTTAGCAAGAGTATCTGATGACGTAGCAATACAGCTATCACTTCTTGCAATATAATTTTAAAAGATCTCAAACATTTACTCGCTATATTTTTACAGTTCTTTCCAACTACTTTACGTAATACATTGCACGTATAAAAGGTTTGCCATCGAGTCACAGATTGTGGCAGATGTATTTAGGTTGGAATTAGTCTATCTGTATTAACTTACAAATCCCTAGACTATTTGGATTTAGGAGTTTTTCTAGATTTAGGTTACCTTTGTAAATGGTCTAACCGTACTCTTTACCTTTTAGCTATTTTGCGATGAGTAGTTGCCATTGATTTTGGAATTTTGAATTCGTAGCATAGACTCTTTTGCGCATTGTATTTTTTACATATTATAGGTTTCATGTATATTTAGCTATATTAGATAAGCTTTATATAGATAATATTTGCGTTTAATATTTACAGGAAGCTATATTATGCCTTTTTGCATTATTTTGGTTCTGCAAATTGATTTCTCGTTGAAATTATAGATTCCTCTTGTAAAAATTGCACATTAATCAGATTACTTTGGAAATAATATTCTGTATCCTTGGTTATTCAGAATACATTTAGGCATATGCACTTTGTTTTCAGTATGAGATTCTTTTCCAATTACCTTTGGATAGCTTTTTACACCACTATTAGATTCTATAATTTCTTATTTTAGAAGAAAATAGTTTTAAAAGTATTTGCTGATTTATTTATTGAAGCTATAGATTAATTTTTGGTTTTGGGAAGTTGTTATCTCCTTTGATTTTGGGAAAGCCCATTTAACTATAGACTATAGGGTTTTATAAATGCGATTTATTTTTATAAGATTTTCTAACTGAGTAAATGCTATTTTTGCCAGGATGGCTATACTTGGCCATTTTGTAGCATTTTGGCTTTTTTTGATAATTCTTCTCGATATAAGCTTTTAAATAGCTTAGGTATTAAGTAATATGCTTTATTTTGAGATAAGCTATTGTTTAATAAACCCTGATTTTGGCCGATTTTTGGCCATTTGGTAAGGCTATAGACTTGCCTTTTTGCGATTTTTTGGGAAATTTTTTCTCAATAATTCCACCCATTCTGATAGAAAAAGCACTTATTTAACCCCTAGAGACTATTTAGGGGTATTTGGTAATATTTGCTGTTTATTTTTGAAGAAAAAGCAGTTTTCTAAACCCCTGATTTTGGCCGATTTTGGCCATTTGGTAAGGCTATAGACTTGCCTTTTTGCGATTTTTTGGGGAAATTTATTTCTCCATAATTCCACCCATTCTGATAGAAAAAGCAGTTATTTAACCCCTAGAGACTATTTAGGGGTTATTTGGTAATATTTGCGGTTTATTTTTGAAGGAAAAAGCAGTTTTCTAAACCCCTGATTTTGGCCGATTTTTTGCCATTTGGTAAGGCTATAGACTTGCCTTTTTTGCGAAACTTTTTTCTCCATAATTCCACCCATTTTGATAGAAAAAGCACTTGTTTAACCCCTAGAGAATGTTTAGGGGGTATTTAGTAATATTTGCTGTTTATTTTTGAAGAAAAAAAGCAGTTTTCACAACCCATGATTTTGGCCGATTTTTGGCCATTTGGTAAGGCTATAGACTTGCCTTTTTTGAGATTTTTTTGGGAAAGTTTTTTCTCCATAATTCCACCCATTTTGATAGAAAAAGCACCTATTTAACCCCTAGAGACTATTTAGGGGTTATTTGGTAATATTTGCGGTTTATTTTTGAAGGAAAAAGCAGTTTTCTAAACCCCTGATTTTGGCCGATTTTTGTCCATTTGGGTAAGTCTATAGACTTGCCTTTTTTGCAATTTTTTGGGAAATTTTTTTCTTCACAATTCCAACCATTCTGATAGAAAAAGCACTTATTTAACCCCTAGAGACTATTTAGGGGTTATTTGGTAATATTTGCGGTTTATTTTTGAAGGAAAAAGCAGTTTTCTAAACCCCTGATTTTGGCCGATTTTTGGCCATTTGGTAAGGCTATAGACATGCCTTTTTTGAGATTTTTTTGGGAAAGTTTTTTCTCCATAATTCAACCCATTTCGATAGAAAAAGCACCTATTTAACCCCTAGAGACTATTTAAGGGTTATTTGGTAATATTTGCGGTTTATTTTTGAAGGAAAAAGCAGTTTTCTAAACCCCTGATTTTGGCCGATTTTTGGCCATTTGGTAAGGCTATAGACTTGCCTTTTTGAGATTTTTTGGGAAAGTTTTTCTCCATAATTCCACCCATTCTGATAGAAAAAGCACCTTATTTAACCCCTAGAGACTATTTAGGGGTTATTTGGTAATATTTGCGGTTTATTTTGAAGAAAAAAGAAGTTTTCTAAATCCCTGATTTTGGCCGATTTTTGGTCATTTGGTAAGGCTATAGACTTGCCTTTTTTGAGATTTTTTTGGGGAAGTTTTTTCTCCATAATTCCACCCATTCTGATAGAAAAAGCACTTATTTAACCCCCTATAGACTATTTAGGGGTTATTTGGTAATATTTACGGTTTATTTTTGAAGGAAAAAGCAGTTTTTAAAGCCCCTTATTTTGGCCGATTTTTGGCCATTTGGTAAGGCTATAGACTTGCCTTTTTGCGATTTTTTTGCGAAATTTTTTTCTCCCTAACTCCACCCATTCTGATAAAAAAAGCACTTATTTAACCCATAGAGACTATTTAGGGGTTGTTTGGTAATATTTGCGGTTTATTTTTGAAGAAAAAAGGAGTTTTCTTAACCCCTGATTATAGCCTATTTTTGGCCATTTGGTAAGGCTATAGACTTGCCTTTTTGGCGATTTTTGGGAAAGTTTTTCTCCATAATTCCACCAATTCTGATAGAAAAAGCACTTATTTAACCCTTAGAAACTATTTCGGGGGTAATTAGTAATATTTGCTGTTTATTTTTGAAGAAAAAAAGCAGTTTTCTAAACCACTGATTTTGGCCGATTTTTGGCCATTTGGTAAGGCTATAGACTTGCCTTTTTTGCGATTTTTTTGCGGAATTTTTTTCTCAATAATTCCACCCATTCTGATAGAAAAAGCACTTATTTAACACCTAGAGACTATTTAGGGGGTATTTAATAATATTTGCTGTTTCTTTTTGAAGAAAAAGGGAGTTTTCTAAACCCCTGATTTTGACCGATTTTTGTCCATTTGGTAAGGCTATAAACTTGCCTTTTTGCGATTTTTTTGGGAAAGTTTTTTCTCCATAATTCCACCAATTCTGATAGAAAAAGCACTTATTTAACCCCCTATAGACTATTTAGGGGTTATTTGGTAATATTTACGGTTTATTTTTGAAGGAAAAAGCAGTTTCTAAAGCCCCTTATTTTGGCCGATTTTTGGCCATTTTGTAAGGCTATAGACTTGCCTTTTTGCGAAATTTTTTTCTCCATAACTCCACCCACCATTCTGATAAAAAGAGCACTTATTTAACCCATAGAGACTATTTAGGGGGTATTTAGTAATATTTGCTGTTTATTTTTGAAGAAAAAAGCAGTTTTTACCACCCCTGATTTTGGCCTATTTTTGGCCATTTGGTAAGGCTATAGACTTGCCTTTTTTGGAACTTTTTTGGGAAATTTTTTTCTCCATAATTCCACCCATTCTGATAGAAAATCCACTTATTTAACCCCTAGAGACTATTTAGGGCTATTTGGTAATATTTCTGGTTTATTTTTGAAGGAAAAAGCAGTTTTCTAAACCCCTGATTTTGGCCGATTTTTGGCCATTTGGTAAGGCTATAGACTTGCCTTTTTTGCGATTTTTTTGGGAAATTTTTTTCTTCACAATTCCAACCATTCTGATAGAAAAAGCACTTATTTAACCCCTAGAGACTATTTAGGGGGTATTTGGTAATATTTGCGGTTTATTTTTGAAGGAAAAAGCAGTTATCTAAACCACTGATTTTGGCCGATTTTTGGCCATTTGGTAAGGCTGTAGACTTGCCTTTTTTGCGATTTTTTAGGAAATTTTTTCCTCCATAGTTCCACCCATTCTGATAGAAAAAGCACTTATTTAACCCTTAGAGACTATTTAGGGGTTATTTGGTAATATTTGCGGTTTATTTTTGAAGGAAAAAGCAGTTTTCTAAACCCTTGATTTTGGCCGATTTTTGGCCATTTGGTAAGGCTATAGACTTGCCTTCTTTGAGATTTTTTTGGGAAAGTTTTTTCTCCATAATTCCACCCATTTTGATAGAAAAAGCACCTATTTAACCCCTAGAGACTATTTAGGGGTTATTTGGTAATATTTGCGGTTTATTTTTGAAGGAAAAAGCAGTTTTCTAAACCCCTGATTTTGGCCGATTTTTGGCCATTTGGTAAGGCTATAGACTTGCCTTTTTTGAGATTTTTTTGGGAAAGTTTTTCTCCATAATTCCACCCATTCTGATAGAAAAAGCACTTATTTAACCCCTATAGACTATTTAGGGGTTATTTGGTAATATTTACGGTTTATTTTTGAAGGAAAAAGCAGTTTTTAAAGCCCCTTATTCTGGCCGATTTTTGGCCATTTGGTAAGGCTATAGACTTGCCTTTTTTGCGAAATTTTTTTCTCCATAACTCCACCAATTCTGATAAAAAAGCACTTATTTAACCCATAGAGACTATTTAGGGGGTATTTATTAATATTTGCTGTTTCTTTTTGAAGAAAAAAGCAGTTTTCACAACCCCTAATTTTGGCCGATTTTTGGCCATTTGGTAAGGCTATAGACTTGCCTTTTTTGCGATTTTTTTGGGAAATTTTTTTCTTCACAATTCCACAAATTCTGATAGAAAAAGCACTTATTTAACCCCTAGAGACTATTTAGGGGTTATTTGGTAATATTTGCGGTTTATTTTTGAAGGAAAAAGCAGTTTTTAAAGCCCCTTATTTTGGCCGATTTTTGGCCATTTGGTAAGGCTATAGACTTGCCTTTTTTTGCGATTTTTTTGCGAAATTTTTTTCTCCATAACTCCACCCATTCTGATAGAAAATGCACTTATTTAACCCCTAGAGACTATTTAGGGGTTATTTGGTAATATTTGTGGTTTATTTTTGAAGGAAAAAGCTGTTTTCTAAACCCCTGATTTTGGCCGATTTTTGGCCATTTGGTAAGGCTATAGACTTGCCTTTTTTGCGATTTTTTTGGGAAATTTTTTTCTTCACAATTCCAACCATTCTGATAGAAAAAGCACTTATTTAACCCCTAGAGACTATTTAGGGGTATTTGGTAATATTGCGGTTTATTTTGAAGGAAAAAGCTGTTTTCTAAACCCCTGATTTTGGCCGATTTTTGGCCATTTGGTAAGGCTATAGACTTGCCTTTTTTTGCGATTTTTTTGCGAAATTTTTTTCTCCATAACTCCACCCATTCTGATAGAAAATGCACTTATTTAACCCCTAGAGACTATATAGGGGCTATTTGGTAATATTTGTGGTTTATTTTTGAAGGAAAAAGCTGTTTTCTAAACCCCTGATTTTGGCCGATTTTTGGCCATTTGGTAAGGCTATAGACTTGCCTTTTTTGCGATTTTTTGGGAAATTTTTTTCTCCATAATTCCACCTATTCTGATAGAAAAAGCACTTATTTAGCCCTTAGAGACTATTTAGGTGTTATTTGGTAATATTTGCGGTTTATTTTTGAAGGAAAAAGCTGTTTTCTAAACCCCTGATTTTGGCCGATTTTTGGCCATTGGGTAAGGCTATAGACTTGCCTTTTTTGCGATTTTTTTGGGAAATTTTTTTCTTCACAATTCCAACCATTCTGATAGAAAAAGCACTTATTTAACCCCTAGAGACTATTTAGGGGGTATTTGGTAATATTTGCAGTTTATTTTTGAAGGAAAAAGCAGTTTTAAAGCCCTTATTTTGGCCGATTTTTGGCCATTTGGTAAGGCTATAGACTTGCCTTTTTGCGATTTTTGGGAAATTTTTTCTCCATAATTCCACCCATTCTGATAGAAAAAGCACTTATTTAGCCCTTAGAGACTATTTAGGGGTTATTTGGTAATATTTGCGGTTTATTTTTGAAGGAAAAAGCTGTTTTCTAAACCCCTGATTTTGGCCGATTTTTGGCCATTTGGTAAGGCTATAGACTTGCCTTTTTGCGATTTTTGGGAAATTTTTTCTCCATAATTCCACCCATTCTGATAGAAAAAGCACTTATTTAACCCTTAGAGACTATTTAGGGGTTATTTGGTAATATTTGCGGTTTATTTTTGAAGGAAAAAGCAGTTTTCTAAATCCCTGATTTTGGCTGATTTTTGGCCATTTGGTAAGGCTATAGACTTGCCTTTTTTGAGATTTTTTGGGAAAGTTTTTTCTCCATAATTCCACCCATTCTGATAGAAAAAGCACTTATTTAACACCTAGAGACTATTTAGGGGGTATTTAATAATATTTGCTATTTCGTTTTGAAGAAAAAGGGAGTTTTCTAAACCCCTGATTTTGACCGATTTTTGTCCATTTGGTAAGGCTATAGACTTGCCTTTTTTGCGATTTTTGGGAAATTTTTTCTCCATAATTCCACCCATTCTGATAGAAAAAGCACTTATTTAACCCTTAGAGACTATTTAGGGGTTATTTGTTAATATTTGCGGTTTATTTTTGAAGGAAAAAGCTGTTTTCTAAACCCCTGATTTTGACTATTTAGGGGTTATTTGGTAATATTTGCGGTTTATTTTTGAAGGAAAAAGCTGTTTTCTAAACCCCTGATTTTGGCCGATTTTTGGCCATTTTGTAAGGCTATAGACTTGCCTTTTTTGCGAAATTTTTTTCTCCATAACTCCACCCATTCTGATAAAAAGAGCACTTATTTAACCCATAGAGACTATTTAGGGAATATTTGGTAATATTTGCTGTTTATTTTTGAAGAAAAAAGCAGTTTTTACCACCCCTGATTTTGGCCTATTTTTGGCCATTTGGTAAGGCTATAGACTTGCCTTTTTTGCAACTTTTTTGGGAAATTTTTTTCTCCATAATTCCACCCATTTTGATAGAAAAAGCACTTATTTAACCCCTAGAGACTATTTAGGGGTTATTTGGTAATATTTGCGGTTTATTTTTGAAGGAAAAAGCAGTTTTTAAAGCCCCTTATTTTGGCCGATTTTTGGCCATTTGGTAAGGCTATAGACTTGCCTTTTTTTGCGATTTTTTTGCGAAATTTTTTTCTCCATAACTCCAACCATTCTGATAGAAAATGCACTTATTTAACCCTTAGAGACTATTTAGGGGTTATTTGGTAATATTTGCGGTTTATTTTTGAAGGAAAAAGCTGTTTTCTAAACCCCTGATTTTGGCCGATTTTTGGCCATTTTGTAAGGCTATAGACTTGCCTTTTTTGCGAAATTTTTTTCTCCATAACTCCACCCATTCTGATAAAAAGAGCACTTATTTAACCCATAGAGACTATTTAGGGGGTATTTAGTAATATTTGCTGTTTATTTTTGAAGAAAAAAAGAGTTTTCTAAACCCCTGATTTTGGCCGATTTTTGGCCATTTGGTAAGGCTATAGACTTGCCTTTTTTGCGAAATTTTTTTCTCCATTACTCCACCCATTCTGATAAAAAAGCACTTATTTAACCCATAGAGATTATTTAGGGGGTATTTAGTAATATTTGCTGTTTATTTTTGAAGAAAAAGGAGTTTTCTAAACCCCTGATTTTGGCCGATTTTTGGTCATTTGGTAAGGCTATAGACTTGCCTTTTTTGCGAAATTTTTTTCTCCATAACTCCACCCATTCTCATAGAAAAAGCACTTATTTAACCCATAGAGACTATTTAAGGGGTATTTAGTAATATTTGCTGTTTCTTTTTGAAGAAAAAGGAGTTTTTTAAACCCCTGATTTTGGCCGATTTTTGGCCATTTGGTAAGGCTATAGACTTGCCTTTTTTGCGAAATTTTTTTCTCCATAACTCCACCCATTCTGATAGAAAAAGCACTTGTTTAACCCATAGAGACTATTTAGGGGGTATTTAGTAATATCTGCTGTTTATTTTTGAAGAAAAAAAGAGTTTTCTAAACCCCTGATTTTGGCCGATTTTTGGCCATTTGGTAAGGCTATAGACTTGCCTTTTTTGCGAAATTTTTTTCTCCATTACTCCACCCATTCTGATAAAAAAAGCACTTATTTAAGCCATAGAGACTATTTAGGGGGTATTTAGTAATATTTGCTGTTTATTTTTGAAGAAAAAAGGAGTTTTCTAAACCCCTGATTTTGGCCGATTTTTGGCCATTTGGTAAGGCTATAGACTTGCCTTTTTTGCGAAATTTTTTTCTCCATAACTCCACCCATTCTCATAGAAAAAGCACTTATTTAACCCATAGAGACTATTTAGGGGGTATTTAGTAATATTTGCTGTTTCTTTTTGAAGAGAAATGGAGTTTTCTAAACCCCTGATTTTGGCCGATTTATGGCCATTTCGTAAGGCTATAGACTTGCCTTTTTTGCGAAATTTTTTTCTCCATAACTCCACCCATTCTGATAGAAGAAGCACTTATTTAACCCATAGAGACTATTTAGGTCCATTAATGCGTGGCGGTCTCTAACGCAGACAAAGAGGCACAAACACACAACAGGGTTGGCAGAATTTGGGATCGTATTAGGCAAATTCAGTACAGCATAATAAATATTAAAGACACATTTGCTTTAGATTCTCATTTGCCACCAACTTCTTGGTGGCCAACCCGCCTACTACGATCCAATAAGTGATTAATAGTAATTGTTTTCGAGTTCAACAATATCATCTTATGTAAACAGTGTTCTGATATGCGTTAATTTGCAAGAGACATCATCGGCCAGCTTGATTCTCATTGGTTGTTCGGACCAGATCTTCCCAGGACTGCTACCTTTACGACCATTACGACCTTTCGTCCTTCAAAGAAGATGCTGCTGTCTTCATGATTGTCTTCTGACAACGGTTGCTAGCAGTGACTTTTCGAAAGCATTCATCTTTTCTGTCTTCAAGGATAATTGACGATAATTTCTTCGCTTTCAACTTAAAGAAAAGGGGTAATGACTTAGCATTTCATTCGTGTGTGCAAGAACATGAAATTTCTATACGTGGGTTACACCCGCTTGCTACTATCAGACCATATTTATCATACAGTTATTCGTAAGTATTGTATACGCAACGATAGTGATGTTTGTGGGAAAATTCGCAGACGATTACATATGTTTCGTGCGCTTCATTGGTATAGCTACATTTGCTTCATACGCTTCATGCGCTTATAAGCGTACATATGTTTACATATACGCTCAAGAGATTAGCTACATACGCTCATAAGATTACATACGCTTCATACGAGCTCATGAGCTTACATACGCTTACATAAGCCTGTGGGCCTACATACGCTTCATACGCTGATATGTTTACATACGCTTATAAGATAACATACGCTTCATCGCGTACGTACGCTCATATGTTTACATACGCTCATGAGCTTACATACGCTTCATACGCTTACATACGCTGATATGTTTACATACGCTCATAAGATTACATACGCTTCATCGCTTACTTACGCTCATATGTTTACATACGCTCATGAGCTTACATACGCTTCATACGCTTACATACGCTGATATGTTTACATACGCTCGTAAGATTACATACGCTTCATTGCTTACGTACGCTCATATGTTTACATACATGAGATTACATACGCTTCATCGCTTACGTACGCTCATATGTTTACATACGCTCATGAGCTTACATACGCTTCATACGCTTACATACGCTGATATGTTTACATACGCTCATAAGATTACATACGCTTCATCGCTTACGTACGCTCATATGTTTACATACATGAGATTACATACGCTTCATTGCTTACGTACGCTCATATGTTTACATACGCTCATGAGCTTACATACGCTTCATATGGACACCTATGCATACACACGCTCGTTTATGTGCCTAAAAGACAGGACATTAAACGGAACTACCGTGGTGGAGAAACTCGGATTCCATTTTCCTGGAACATCGGGACCTTGTTGCGAAACTTTCGCTTTCTCGCCTCAGTAGGGGTATTTCGTTTGCTAGTTGTCATTCAACATTTAAGCTGACTCAGTTGTTAATGACTTAGTAGGGTGTATTATTTCATTATAACGCTCTTTGGTCTTCCAAGCCAGTAAACAAGCAATAAGTACGAACGGCTGATAGTACTGGGATTCGTAAGTTGGGGAAAGTCCTTAGGATAACAACTGAACATGATACGATTTACCCGATCATTGCAATTTCATAAGAAGTTGATGACCTTTGGCCTTCTAAAATATGATGATTTTTTTTGTTGTAGTTGACCTTTTGATAGGATTTTAAGCATTCTACCATTCTTCAAACTTCGAGCATGGTATCTGGTGAAACTTCGGTATAATGACGAGTTCTTGCCTTAGACTATGCTATTTTTGTGCGCATTTTTCTTGTATATTTACAGTGATCCTAGGAAGATTAATCACTTGATGCAAATTAGGCGCCTCTCGATCCTGAGAGTGTGTGCTTCTCGAATATGGACTTGTTTAGACTGCATTGATAACTCCAATCGACTTTTAGAAGAAAACACCACCCGATCCTGAAGGGGAGTCATGCAAGGCTTGTATATTCGCCTTACCACAATCGTTGAATGCATAGTACCTTTGACTTCAATAACTTAATAAATTGCGGTCATTCATACATTGTACATTCGCCTTGCCACAAGCATCCACATTGTACCTTCGCCTTCTACAAAGCTTCAACTTTGCATAACACAGTGAGTACAGCAATAGTATAGCAATAGTTTAGCAATAGTGTAGCAATAGTACAGCAATAGTATAGCAATAGTGCCGCAATAGTACAGCAATAGTATAGCAATAGTATAGCAATAGTTCAGCAATAGTATAGCAATATTAAAGCAATAGTATAGCAATAGGACAGCAATAGTATAGCAATAGTACAGCAATAGTACAGCAATAGTATAGCAATAGTATAGCAATAGTATAGCAATAGTATAGCAATAGTTTAGCAATAGTGTAGCAATAGTACAGCAATAGTATAGCAATAGTGCCGCAATAGTACAGCAATAGTATAGCAATAGTATAGCAATAGTTCAGCAATAGTATAGCAATATTAAAGCAATAGTATAGCAATAGGACAGCAATAGTATAGCAATAGTACAGCAATAGTACAGCAATAGTATAGCAATAGTTTAGCAATAGTGTAGCAATAGTACAGCAATAGTATAGCAATAGTTTAGCAATAGTGTAGCAATAGTACAGCAATAGTTCAGCAATAGTATAGCAATAGTTTAGCAATAGTTCAGCAATAGTATAGCAATATTAAAGCAATAGTATAGCAATAGGACAGCAATAGTATAGCAATAGTACAGCAATAGTACAGCAATAGTATAGCAATAGTACAGCAATAGTATAGCAATAGTATGGCGATAGTACAGCAATAGTATAGCAATAGTAGCTATAGCAATAGTACAGCAATAGTATAGCAATAGTACAGCAATAGTACAGCAATAGTATCGCAGTGGTACATCAATAGTATAGCAATAGTATAGCAATAAATATCAAGTGGCTCATTCATACATTGTACATTCGCCTTGCCACAAGCATCCACATTGTGCCTTCGCCTTCAATAAAACTTCAACTTGCATAACACAGCGAGTACAGCAATAATATAGCAATAGCATAGCAATATATGTCAAGTGGCTCATTCAAACATTGTACATTCTCCTTGCCACAAGCATCCACATTGTACCTTCGCCTTCAATAAAGCTTCAACTTGCATAACTCAGTGTGTATAGCTACCAAAGCACTATACAATATATATCAAGTGGCTCATTCATACCTTGCACACTGGCCCAGGCACAAGTATCCACATTGTGCCTTTGCCTTCAGTAATGCTTCAACTTTGCACAAGACAGTGAGTACAGCAATGGTATAGCAATAGTATAGCAATATATATCAATTGGCTCATTCATACATTGTACATTCGCCTTGCCACAAGCATCCACATTGTACCTTCACCTTCAATAAAGTTTCAACTTGCATAGTACAATGGGTATAGCTACCCAAAGCAATACACAATATATATCAAGTGGCTCATTCATACATTGTACATTCGCCTTGCCACAAGCATCCACATTGTACCTTCGCCTTCAGCAAAGCTTCAAATTTGCATAACACAGTGAGTACAGCTACCCAAAGCAATACACAATATATATAAGTGGCTCATTCATACATTGTACATTCGCCTTGCCACAAGCATCCACATTGTACCTCCGCCTTCAGCAAAGCTTCAAATTTGCATAACACAGTGAGTACAGCTACCCAAAGCAATATACAATATATATAAGTGGCTCATTCATACATTGTACATTCGCCTTGCCACAAGCATCCACATTGTACCTCCGCCTTCAGCAAAGCTTCAAATTTGCATAATACAGGGAGTACAGCTTACCCAAGCAATATACAATATATATCAAGTGGCTCATTCATACATTGTACATTCGCCTTTCCCCGGAGCATTCCTTGCCTTCAACCTTCGCCTTCAATTCAGTGATATATAAGCATTATGGGGCTCATTAAATTCCCCAAATGCACCCGCATTGGCCCCATTATCTCTGGAATCGTATATTTGCCTTCAGCAAGTCATAATATAGTATAGCTAAGCAAAACACAAACCATCACGTATTAAGTGGCATATCTGGCATAGTCATAATGTTGTTGCTTCGCCTTTGGCTTGGAGTAAGCCTGATATTGCCTGCAAATCAATAATATGCGTATGGGCCCTCCCATAACCTTTGTCTGTTGTTAGTCATCACTTCAGCATCATTTGAATATCAATAGAGCTATTACTACTAATCGAGTTCTAAGGACAAGGCAATTTAATAATACCTCTTGTATGAATAATGGCAATGTTTTTAACAGCTTCAAAATGGGATAATAAGCTCAGGAGCCAAAAGTCTACTACCTCGCATGAACATTGATGTGGGCTGACGAACTGAACGATACCTGGGAGCCGAGGTCTAACTTATTCTTGAAAGTGGACCTATCGATAACCACCGATACCCTATAACCAATACGCAACCAAATGGGACCTTTGTTAATGCAGGCACAAGTGTGATGATACAATTTTTCTGATTATTGCAATCAACCTGACTTTCAGGCAACTCAGCTTATAGGAACCGACTCTTTAGGCTTAGTTATATCAGTTGCTACTTAGTGAAAGAGATTCTTGCAAATCCAAGATTACTTTGAATTACATGGTTTACTTCTTGTTCTAATTTGAGCAGGCTTAGCTCTTTGACTCAGAAGGTGTGATATTACCTTGAGGGCTGCTAGCTAAGTGGCCAAGAAGTTTCTCTACAATGCAGATTCATTGACTCGCATAATAGCACCTCATTCAGTTGGATAAGAGGCTGTGTGCATACTCAGTGGAAAAACATTTTGGTAAAACCTTTTCTTCAGGAACCTCAATATATTTGACATGGCTGGGTTAACTCAGACAAACCAATAGGAACAATACAATGTCATACAAACCCAAGGGACCTAGACCTCATCTACTTGCCAGCTCAGTTCTTAGCCATTGACTGAGTCGGCTTGATTGATTCATGTTAGATCAGTGCTAATTCTAGAGCAGGCCTGTTCAACAACACCGCCTAAAAATGCAGCCCTTATTCAGCTTTTGAGCATTCAGGGTGTTGGTTTTGTTTAACAATTCAGCATTTATCATGCTTGGTGAACACTGTTAAATTCATTTAGATTCTCATTTGAATCCTCATTTTTTGGATAACCTGTAAAGAAATTAATTACCCTGTGGAAAGAAAATGGTTAACACTAGCCTAAAGAACACATGCCAATGGAACAATTTCCATGCAGGGAATGTGTTGTAGAGACAATCATTGGCTTAACCCCTTTGGGAAGCATCTTTTCACAAGCTTCGACTATTATTTTGACTTCCATAAGTAGTTCCATGTATTGTTACTAGAATTACTGTCTCTTTTACTAGGAGAGGGTGGGTGGGAGAAGAAAGGACAACTACGATATATGACATAAATCCACAAGTTTGCTATTTAGCAGAAGAATTGCAAGCTCCCATCAACACTGCTCTAATGGCTGAATGCCAAGCACATGGCTGCATACAAAGGACTAGAACTGAGACCTTCAGATTAATTATCATTTACGCCTGCGGCGTAAATGGACCATTAATGCGTGGCGGTCTCTAACGCAGACAAAAGAGGCACAAACACACAACAGGGTTGGCAGAATTTGGGATCGTATTAGGCAAATTCAGTACAGCATAATAAATATTAAAGACACATTTGCTTTAGATTCTCATTTGCCACCAACTTCTTGGTGGCCAACCCGCCAAAATACCGCCCAAATAGCCAACCCTTGACATACATACACCGAATGAACAGTTGAGTGGCAAAGACTGATTTTGACTTTGCCTGAACAGTGATATCTTTGCAGCCAATTGTAATGCACATTTAGTAACTATGAAAATCAAGTACTTGCTGACCAGTAATAGCTTTGCTTAATACCAATTTAAAACTATGAGAGGAACCTGTGCCTGTGGTGATACCAAAAACTGTATAATAATTGCAACCATTAGCTGTACAGATTAGGACCTCCACCTACAGTAATCAAAGTCATAACAATGAATTTGTGATGATGATAGCAGTGGTGTTAATTAAAGAGCCTGACAGATGAATTGTTACTTGGTTTCAGACACTAAGCAGGTTATAGCAAGAGACATAAGAGAATAACTTTGATTAGGGATTCCTATGTAAATAACATTTGTCATATCGTAAGGTTTCTGATAACAAAAACTTGGGAGTCTTAGATTGTGTCCCAAGCTGTGCTGCAAAAGAATGGGATTGGATTGCAAGCATGCATGCTATATATGCTGGGGCCCTACAGGTTTATGCATAACTCGGCCAAAGGAAATTAAATTAACGTGAGAGAAATCCCTTGGGTGGGGCAATGGAATTCCTTTCTCAAATCGGACTGAAGCCAAGTGTTTTCGCAATGAATGAACATAAGAATTCAAAAAATATTAAGAAATACTTCCCATGTAACCTTATTCATTGCTTTAAACTCTGAATTTATACTGTTTCTGCCTCAATTCGTGCATGCTCATCTGACTTTGATTATCATACGCGTCTTCCTATTTCTTCCTCCTTCCCTGGTTTCGGTGCCTTGCCAAGCAGCTACAAATTCAATGAGTTGAATTTCTCTGTGACAACGTCCAACGTCAGTGAATCTTGGTACTCTTATTACATACACGGATACTCTTCATGTTGATGATTTGTGGATCACGGTTCAGCATGGGGTTTTCTGCTTTGAAATGATTAACAGTCTTGGGCTCTTTGTCTAGGAATAGGCCTTCTTGGATGGCGCTGGTTGGTTTTGACAAAATGTTTACGGTTCAATTTTAAATAAATACAGTCATGACCTTGAAATTCAGTTCCAACTCGAGCACAAGTAGATCTTGCAAAGAAGAAAGGACAACTACGATATATGACATAAATCCACAAGTTTGCTATTTAGCAGAAGAATTGCAAGCTCCCATCAACACTGCTCTAATGGCTGAATGCCAAGCACATGGCTGCATACAAAGGGACTAGAACTGAGACCTTCGCATTAATTATCATTTACGCCTGCGGCGTAAATGGACCATTTGGTAATTATTATTTTCAAAACCCCTGATTTTGGCCTATTTTAAAGACTTTTCTTGTTTTGTAGGAGTTTAACGCACAGATAATAGTAGACACATTCTTAATAAGCATTTTCAATTCAATAAAATAAGTTTTATTTGCATGATACCTAAGGATTATATCTGAATCTCAAATTTTCAAATTAGCAAAAAGAATTTAGGATATTGTTAATAAAAAGACAATAGTTATATATAACATTTGATGAAGCGCTTACAATTTCAACTGATAAATACATTTATAAATAAATTTAAAGAAAATCGACAGCTAAGTAACCAAAAATTTGTTTCTAATTGTTGTACCAATATCTATCGTTATGTCTTGAGTCCTTCCTTAAATCAGAGTTAAGCTTCAAAAGATACAGCATTTACAATAATTTCTAAAATTGTTTGGACATGGGTATCAAGGCATTTTGGCCATAAAAGTGTGCTTTTATTGAATACAATTCGGGTGGCAACCCAGAAGGTGGACTCGCTACAGGTGCTTCGAGATCAAGCATCAAGTACAGGATCTGCAATGCCATCGTGGGTGTCCGACAAACTGCGAGTGCTCTCGATCCGTGCGATCCCTTCCATCCGGTCTACCTGCAGGGTTGGGGATCTGCGATCTCTACTGAGAGATACGCAATCTTTTTCGAGAGACGCCACAAAAGACACATAACAAAGAAGTTGTCAGGAGCCCCTTTTGGTCGGGCGCCTTTAGGTCTTGAACTAAGGGGGACTAAAAAGCGTTACATCAATGCATTAGGAATAGGCTGGCGAACATGCTAAAAGATTTTCGTACAAAGGGTACTGTTCTTCATGCTTCCATACAAACAAGGTCTAATGCACAGGAAACAGGCTAAGTTTGTCCGTTGATGCTATGCTTCTATTGACCAGCAGTAGAGTGTTCTATATCCAGATATACGAACTTCAAATTCATCTGTGAAAACTCAAGATAAAACTAGGATTTTGCAAAAATTAATCTTAAGATACAGTATTCCCTCGAGTAAGCGCCCTCCTTTGAATTAGCATCCAATTTGGATTGAACTGTCCATCAGGTTGGTCCCAAACACACCTTTGATAGTGTATGTGCAAGCTTTTGATGCAATAAATCAAGAGACACCTTTCGCTAGTTGCTGCAAAACTTAGTTCTCATCAGAGCGTTAGTTGATTTATAAATTTTCAAATATTTGCTCCACTTCGAGGTGGATATTTAGATAAGCGCACCCGGCGCTTAATCGAGGAAATATGGTAGGTATATGCTGAGTTAACAGTGAGTGGATTGAGCATACTATTGTCTCATACGGATGGTTTCTGGAGCAAAAAAACCAAAACGCTGACTCACAGTTAACAACAGCTAATGCAATTCCTAGCAAGAAATCTTGCCAAAATATGACACCATTAGCTGGCATTTTTAGCTTAACAATATTGTCCACCTCAATTTTATGCTGCGTGCTATAGAATGTCTCCTGTTGTCTTGATGTCATGGCTTTTCATTTTCAGTCAACCATCTGTGGTACGAATGGGGAATGAGTACTAGCAGTTGCCATCAGCAGATCCAGATCACTGCCTCGGTATCTGAAAGAGGTTGAAAGACATTGAATAAAATTATAACAACACAATCAGAATACGGCAAGGGGTTTGAATAAATGAGCAGGGGGATTCTAACTATCTTCCATAATTTCTTCGAAAAAGGTCAATAGAATTGCCGCTCACATGTGTTTCGATCTGGGCCCTTGTACCGCCAACAAAATTTGTAAAAAGATTTGAAATTTGGCCTAGGCATCGACACAAATTGTGGATTCGAAAGATGCCTAAAATTACATTATTAATTGTCAAGAAGGATACTGTGAAAAATGCAGCATCATGCCCAGTTTTATTTGATGTTAAACAAGTTTTGGCTTGTTGTCGTGTGTTCCAGCACTTAAGGCAGGCCTTGCAACCCATATGGCATGAAAATAAATTGATATTAAATGATTCAATTATTAAGGGATGTGATCATAAACAAAAGAGTAGACTACACTGCCTTCATGTAGCTACACGGCCGTTTCTTGGTAGACAAAGGAGTTTGTTGCAGGTGCTGTGGCGTCGTGGTGTAATCCGGCTGACTCGTGGTGTCAGAAGCTCAGTGTGGTCAGGGTTCGAGCTCAGAGGTTCGAGCTCAGGGTTCGAGCCACGGTAGCGTCAGAGCCAGGGTCAAGGTCTCGATTAGTTAACTTACTACTGAGATCCTAGCGACTGGTGCTAAAACACCATTGGAATTCAAACGGAGATCGGACCTTGTTCTCCTATTTGGACATATCAATAAGTTCTATTTGCTTTCCCACTATAATCCATGCCTTATTGGTGTTCAAAACACAGCAATCAAGCTTTTCCTTTTTATTGGTGCATTGAAATATTGATCTGGGTAGCCTGATATAATCTGGGTAAATATATTCTGTTTTCGTAAATTGTTCCAGTCTGTTTCTGACGCTAATATTAGGGTAGCTAATACTCTGAGTGTCAGATGATGTCCAAAGGTGTTTCGCTTGATCGAAATGTGAAGTTTTGTATAACTCAACAAAATATCTACAAATTGCATAAAAATCAGATATAGGGATAAGATATATACCCGAACTTTTCTTCAATTTCTCTTCTTGGAAGAAGTCTTCGTTGTAATTTAACAAATAGACCTTTTCGACGAACGGCTGCAATTATGGAAATTTTTCACAATTTCGAGATACAGAGTTTTCGATACCAAATTCAGTATTAAGCAGCCAAAATTTAGTTTAGGTGCAAAGTTTTACTATCTTAGCGCTTGTATTATTGATTTTATTGACGTTTAAAGTTCACGATTTTATAAGGGCTTTGACCAGTTGGGGTGAAACGTTTCACCCTAAGGTCATTTTCACGGTCAAAGCCCTTATAGAATCGGGAACTTTGAAGGCTCATAAAATCAATAGCACAATCACTAGGACAGTGAAACTTTGCACCTAGACTAAGTTTTAGATGCTTTATACGATTTTAGCATCGAAAACTCGATATCTTGAAGTTTTGGAGAATTTCAATCTCCGCGGCCTTTTGTTGAGATGTTTTGAGCCTGCAATAACCATACACCATACTGATCAATGGAATGACGATGCAAAATGCAGATAAAAGAAAAATAATGCAAGATCATCACTTACTTCGCTCTTGTTAAAAATATCGCTCAATCTATCTTCTAAATGCATGAGACACTAAAAGTAAAGAATATGATAAGGTATAAGATTCACAATGCAGCAAGACAAAATTATTGATAAAGTTAGCAACATATATGTACGTATATGTTAATCATAAATTCATTGGTCGGAAAAGGAAGAGGCGAAAGTGTTGAAGGCAGCAAGGTCCTCAAAATGTTTTCTATTATGATGGGCGAAGCAGAGAGACAAAACAGAAGTATCACATTTTTAACGTGTTCTGTAGCGTATGACTTGGCCACAGCTTTGAACAAAGACATCGTGGCTATTTGCCTAGCATCCCACCCTTGCCCACACAACACAATACCTGTAAAAATATGCACGAAGAGTAGGGATAAGAGTGCAGTATAGCCCCACCCTCAAGAAATGATTCAATGAGAAATTTGGGCGCTGAATTTTCATAAGAACAATAGGAAAATAAGAGGGTATTTAAGATAAACAATAGGCTGGGATAGGAAGGTTGGATTCTTAAAAGCGGCACTCTACTGTAAGTGGTTTTTGATCTGAAACAGGAGTGGCACCTTGACTAATTAACTGAGTCTCAGTTGCCGCTCAGAAAACCGAGGCTGACACCAAAATGAGATCAATCGAATTTTACTGTAGTTTGAGCGTGAAGCAGTTCAATTCAATTGCGATAACTCAGTTAATAACTCCAAGTATCACTCATCAGAAGTTGCAGGTTCGAATGCCTCTCGAATTTATTTCGAGTTTTTTTCGAATTCACCGTTCTGAAAGTAAAAATGAATCAGAAATGGTCAGGCTCACAAACACACTCTAAGGGCCTGTTTACATGAGGGAAAACACCTCACCGGCCACCTTCCATTTCACCTTCTTATAGAATGCTTTGTATTGCTGATTTCGAGTTTATATGACGAATCCTTAACCAAGGTGAAATTTCACCCAGGCGATGTGAATTTTTCCCATATAAACGAAATACCACCGGTATGGTGATGGTGAGACGAATCAATTTTAGAAGAGAATGCTAGAATCCTCGTTATCATTTCATGGTAGCGAGACTTTTTAAACACTTCACCTCTCAGCCTTGGGGCTAAATGCCATATAAATAAAAGCTAAAGTTTACCTCGCCTGTCAGCCCCGGGTCTGGTAGGTGAAGCGTTTTTTCTCATATAAACAGGATCTAGATCTAATTCGCTCAAAGCATGTCAAGGCGAGAGCTGAATTAGGCAGAATCCTCAAGAGTAGGGTAGAAATAGAGAGCAAAAACATTTAGAAGATGAATAGAAAAACTTACGAATTGAAACGGGATGTTAAGATCCCATAATCCTTTGAGAGAGTCGAGTAGCTCAGATACTAAGCTTGATCCATAGATTTCAGTTTTGACAACTTCGTCACTATGAAAAACAAAAGGCAGCAAATATCAATAAAAAAATTTTCTGACAGCTAATAGCCGATTCAAATGAGTTAGCAAGAAAGCAATATCTGTTAACTCAGGTCAGGGGTTTTGGCAGCTTTGCGTCTGATGTAGACTTGCAACAGAAGCTCGTATCCCGCAGAATTCTAGGAAACTCTGGAATGAATACCCTGGGTACCCGCCGACTTCAGAAGGATGGCTAAGCTGACTTTCGGTTAGTAGTTATGTTTTGTCCCTATAGCAGGATTCCAACAAACGCAAGATGAGCCGATGGAATTCGAAACCGAGCACCTTAATCAAAAACTCAGAAAAGAAACATTTCCAAGTTTTCCCGTGATATTAGGAACATGCCCTTTTTGCTAAGAAAGCTGCTCCTTTAACATCTACAATCAGTTGCATAATTGTGGGGCCATGGGCCAAAAATTTTACCCCCCCGTCCCACTACCGTCTTGAACCAAGACCAAAAGGTATTTTCACCAAATCCAACGTGATTAAAGTATTCACAAAGCAACCTCAACAGGGGGGAAAATAACTTGTCGATAAAATTGCCTTTTTTAGAATGGCTCAACAATTTTATAACTGATGTATATACATCAGTAAATATAGTCAGCATTCTGCATCCCGTCATACCTTGCAAGCATCAGCATGGATTCCTTGTTTCTTGACAGCGTGACCAGTTTACACTTCCTGAAAGATATCAAGAATATATTATTCTTAATATAGATTGACATTAAATATGAAGTTAAGAAATCCACATTGATGAAGAACTAGCTAATCAAATACCGTAAATCATCGAATAAGCCCCCAGGGGATTATTTTCAAAAATGAACTTTACGGTGGGGGCTTATCCAAGGGGAGGGCTTATTTAAAAGTTCTGTGGTTCCAGTGTGTTGTTGAAAGATTAGCAGAGAGAAAAATCTGTACTCTTTTATCAAAATCAGCTGTTTGCCAACAGCCAGTAGCTGATGATTGGTTGAATTTATGGTAAAACCTGCCAGGACTAACTTGTTCAGTGTTTTAATTAGTTGACAGATGCATTAGCTATAGACAGAAACAAATTCAAAAATCCTTCGAATAATTCCCCATGGGGGCTTATTCGAGAGGAGGGCTTATTTGCAAAAATGAATTCTTAGGTGGGGGCTTATTCAAGGGGAGGGCTTATTCGAAGGTGGGGGCCTTTTCGAGGATTTAGGTCACCAACAAAATGATTAAACAAATTGTTTCTGTCAAACATTTGAAATAGATTATGTGGCTTCGTCGTCTAAACCAGCCAGCTCGTCATGGAAGGAGCCCCAGCCACTGTAGCGTCACAGACCTAAAACACCATTTCATTTTATCTTCACCGTCAAGCAATTTTATGCGACGTTATTAAAAGATAAACATTGGTTGCTTAGCAAATCTCAAATGCTTGATCTACAAAGTTGTATCGATTGGCCAGGGCCTAAAAACGACCTGAAACAAGCTTACCTCGTGTCCACGTCTGCAATGATATAAGCTGCATCAGATACAGCCTCGTCTACAGCTGAATGCTGAAAATTAAAAAATCAATGGATAAAGAAAAGCTCAGTACACAGTTCAATGATTGCCCCAAAGATGGGTGGATATTCCCCAAAACAGGCATGTCCCACATTGACTATGAAGGCCGAAATGCAAACGCGAATCTCTTCTGCTAAAGCCGCGGCTATACGTGCAACTTTTCGCTTGAAATGGCGACAGGACATGATATAAAACTGTTGCCGGGACCGTAAAAACTAAAATTGCATTGGCGACGCAACACAGTCGCGCACTGATGCACAATTTCTCTAAGACGAGGCGTTTTCCTGGAAATTTTCTAGGACCCATTCTTCTTATCGCGAAAGATGATTGTCGCAGAACTTCTGTCGCTGTAATTCTGTCGCAGCGTGTAACCACCTCAGAATTTCTCAGAACAGGGCATTTTCAGGAATGTCGCGTCACCAGAACAGGTGAAAAATCGCACATGTTGAAAAACGGCGGCTTGAATGAGGTTCTATTTAAATTAAATCGGTTTCCATAAAATCGTAGAGGGATCGTAGGAGGATCGGCGACCGTCTGCGATCGTCTGCGTTGCTTTCCCGATTCAATGGAAACATGCTCTCACGGCCATAACGACAGTCGGCGAACGTTAGTCGCAAGCATCGGGAAAGTTGACATGAGTTCAACTTGCCCGTTCATTACAACTGTCCCGATCAATGAAAAACTTTATGGAAACATGGATCGCAGACGATCGGCTTTCATCACAGACTATCTTTTTGTTGAAATGCAGTCGTGTGAGTCTGATTACGAATTAATTGACAGCTGTTTTTGTTTTGGTCGCAAAATTCTGCATCATGGAGGCCTGAATAGCGGACAGTCGCCGATGTATGCAAACACTCAAATCGAAATCATAGATGGAAGAAGGGACTTTATGAAAACCAGGCTTAAAGGGACTCAAAGAAAACCGAATTCACTTTTAATACCGAATATAAATTAAACGAACCTTGAGCGAAAGCTTTAAATCCTTTTCAATTTTGTTCATATCAATTGACTTGACTCCATGAAGTGCAAAATCACTGACAAAGTTATCACAATAGCTGAAAATGCACAAAATAGGTAACATTAACAGAACTCTCTAAAAAGTAAACAAAATAACAACTAAAACAAAACAACTATTCCAGATTTCCAAGGGCTTGTTTGAATAAGGTTTCAATAAGGACGGTAAGAAAATAGTCTACATCTGTTTGAAAAGACAATGTTTGTAGATTGCTACAACAGTGAAAAAACATGTTGATAAAAGTTGTATTCATTTGTGCAGCTAAGTCAAAGTGCCATCAGTGCTCTTTTGCACAGGTTTCTCAAGACCTTTGGCGAGGACTGAAGAATCGCCAGCCTCATAGTAATCAAATACTCAATATCTAAGAACTGACATCTACATACCCAGCAAGCAAAGAACGCCCGAAATTTGGTAATTCCACCTTGTGGTCAAAGTGCCTAAAAGCAATAATAATCAATAATTTGTCATTTAAGCTGCTGAAATAACAAAATGGTCTCAGAATTGTAATGAGGTTGTTTTAGTTTCAGGGAAAACACTAATTTACAAAGAAATGAAAAAATAACGAGTGATTTTTTGAAAGTCCAGAAGGAGAATTCTTACCTTTGAGGTACAGCTTTTACTTCAGACCTAAAATTCAAGAAGAAAATAATTGAGATGATGTAGATGATGTGGCAGAGACTAATTCTATCCAGATATTGATGAAGTTGATAAATCTTACAGTTAGGCCAATTAGGCAAGTCAGTTTCATATAGGCATGAAAATGGTTGTTGTTGCTTCCAACGGTTGTTACAAGATTCTCTCGTTACCGAATAGTGGAGCTTCTGTACGAGTCAACTGCAGTAGGACTTTCTTTAACAAAAGCACACGATGATGAACGCATTGTTGTCAGCTGCAGTAAAGATTGCAACGACACATTCACACTAAGGTGAAGGTGCAGGTGACACGGTGTGCTTAGCACCAGTGGCTAGGATCTCAGAAGTAGATGAACTAAGGAGACATCGACCCTGGCTGTGACGCTACTGTGGCTGGGGCTCGAACCCCGACCACACTAAGTTCTCGACACCAGTAGGTAGCTGAACGAGAAAATTTTCAAAAAAATTCTACAAGAAACCACAACTTAAACTTACTCTGGTAGATGAATTTCAAGTAGATTCATAGACGCAACGTCATCATCCAATTCAATTTCTTCTGGCCTGCAATCATCTTCAACGATCTCATGCAAATCCAATTCAATTCCATTGTGATCAATTTGCGACATAAGCTCCTCGTTGGTAAAACTTGAATAATCAGAATCAACATCTAGCGATCTCATCTCTGCCCTGCGGAAAAACTCTACGCAAGATGCGCAGGAGCTTTGCCTTGATAACGTAGACTGACAATTACTAACTGTTTCTGAGCCATACTCGCTTGTTTCCTGGTTTGAACAGAAACATGATTTGGCGTCTATATCTGAGTGTATTGAACTATCTGCTGCATCACGATAATCAGCTTTTAAAGATGATTTTCATTGTGTAAGCTTATTTCACTGCATGTTCTCCAAGGGTACTGTTTTTCTGGACAGCAATAACATCTAAATGTTGGATGCTTTGGTAAATGAGTCAGTAAACTTATTTTACTTGTATCAGAATGCGCTATTACTTTCCTATCTATCAACTCCGTTTTTAATGGTTTTCCTCCGTCTATTTTCGATTTTTTATTTTTAGCATTCAAATCTTTCTCAAATTCAACATGTCTGCTCTCGCCATCTTTCTTCGCGGTAATTTTTTCAAATTTCCCAGACTTCTCCCACCAATGTAGTCAATACTTTGAAGAACAGAACACATGCAGTCACAGATCTCCTCAGCGTCGTCAAAAACAGCGTCGTCCTCAATCAACGTTTTAGCCCTGTCTCCCTTTACCAAACATTCTTGGTCCATGTTTTTGACATCCGGCGTGCTCGGAAGATTTTCCGCCCAACTGTCAATAATAGGAGTATTGGTCGGCGTTTTACTATAGCAGCTTAGTCGATCGCTATTCTTTATTGAAAAACCATCGTAGTCATTATCCAAATGCATACTGATTGAATACTCTTTTATATCACTGCATCGAATAAAGTAACTAAGAACGTATAATATTTGTCGGACCAGACTAGGATCTTTGCCAACAACAATTGTTTTTGTAACTTTTGGAGGATAACCAAGGGTGCCATATAGGTCTCTAAAACAGAACGTGGATAAACGAAAATTAGACTAGTAACGAAAACTGAAATTACTTATAAGGAATCGTAAAAGATCAGAGAGCACTGACCGATCAAACATTTTTGCTGAAACATTTGATTTGCCATATAAGTAATGTTTGAACGTTTGGCCACGTCGCAAAACATTGCTTCCTTGTTAGAATTGCTATGACAATGATTTTGAAAACTCCAAAAATTTTCTACATGTGACAAGCAAAATATTTTCAACAAGAAATGTTTTGCAACGTGGCCAAACGTTACAACATTTTGCTTAAGAAAAAATTTCAGATGCTTGACAAACAATGTTGGATCGTTTGGCCAAAGCCCAATAAAACAGGTCATTGTTTTTAAAACTTTAAGACATTCCGAATTGAACAAAAACATTGATAACAAAGTCAGTCGTTAAATAGGAAAGGGTGCTGCTAATTGTCTCTTGGTCAAATTCTACAATATATTTTTGGGAATTCCATTTAGCCATCGAAGAAGTTTAACTGTCTAAACCAGCTTCAGTGTTACTCGCTTAAAAAAAGGAAAGCCACATATTCGGGGGAAATGAATATTAAATTAAAGAAAAACGGAGGTTCGTGGCTTTTGTTATGTGGGTGGAAAATAGAGAAAATTCTTACCCGAGCTGTGCCCATAAGGGATTGTACGGATGACATCTTGCTAAAACGTCCAGCTACGAAAAAATTAATCATTTAGAAGATAAAAATTCCAGGAAAACTACAGTTAACTTAGAAAAGTCTAGATACACATGCATCATTAACAGTATAATCCACAACCACCTACAACAGCTGCTTAATAACAATCAGTGAATGACAAAAATTAAGACTGGAATAAATGTATGCTACAAACATCGGTATCAAAGAAATCAGAACAACTAAAAAAGAAAACAAAAAAAGCAAGAGGCTGCAAATAGAAGACGAGGTAGCGTGCTAGGATTAAATCGAGTCAGTTTCCAATTGAGAGGTCCTACAGTTGACCTCCGAGAAATTCAGCTCTCACAGACAGGAAGAAGGGCACAATGAACGGCACAACGCTGAAAGGCTAAGCAAAGGTTAACTCACTCACCGTTTTAGAAGAATGCTTATCCAAATAAGCCCTCATGTGTGCAGATCCACTCGGTGTGACAGTAGGCACCCAGGCCAAATGATGCGTCAGAACAGCAGTCAGCAATGAGGATAAAAAGCTGAAAAAACGATAAAATATACCATAATAGCTTTATCCAGTTCCCTCTTTATGCACCCTTCTTTATTATGCCCCCCCCCCCCACAGTGAAGTGATGTCCTTGCAAAGACCTCTCCACTACGCTCTAACACTATATAACAGTTATTGAGATCAATTGTTGTTAAACCTGCATCTTTTAAGTGAAGCCCAGCAATAAGATTTCTCTCAGACGTTTTGATGCAGTACTCGGCAAGTTTAGATGCCTAACACAGATATCTGGAAGGCCTTGCAAAGTCGATAGTTCGTTGAAAAAGTGTATAAGACCCCTTAAAAATCTCTCAACGATCCCAATGGGGGCGATATACAAGACCTTTCACAGAAATACTCTACATAATCCTCTAAGCTCTCTAAGATTAAGTAATAGCAATTTTCGTTGTTCTCCATACATAGTAGGGGGGCTAGGAGGCCTGGAGTGTCCACTACTAACGATGGGACGTAAAGGTTAGGTTTCTTGAAGCTCAAAATACGCAAGATATAAGAGAAAAATCTAACTTAGCTGAATTATGTTTTCACTTACTAGTTATTTTCTTTCGTTTCAAAGTTCGTTATTGATTTGACCAAAATGCTAATAAATCTATCTGCAATTTCTTCTTGTTTATCACGAATATGCATCATGTTTAACCACACAGGCTCCTAAGAAAGATATAAATTAATATTTACTCGTGAAATAAAATAAATGATGGTAAAAAAGCAAATATGTCAAGATGGGAAACTTAAAAATATGCTTGCTAAATAATGGGCAGCTGTAGAATATGCAGGAAAATGAAAATATGTTTGGTAAAAGATGGGAAACTAAAAAATATGCTAGCTTAAGAATGAGAAACCATAAATAAGCCATTTTTTATAAGAAACTACGCTCTGAGCCATATAGTAGGGTTTCTTAACTTTTGGCACAATTGGTATATTAAAAGTTTCTTGCAGAGTTTCTTAACTTAGAAATCGAAAATTAACAAATTTCAAGAAATACTTATTTAATGTGAAGGATCATGTTCTTAGCAGTCAAAATATGGACAGTTTCCGGAATTGACTCTAAGTATGACAGCTTTTGGGGATTACTATTACGCAAGCACATCAAGTAAACTAGAATGCTGGATTTAAAAACGAAAATAGTTTTTTAGCATTTTTTGTTACTTCTTAGCCCACATTTCTTTCTTAGCCCCATTTCTTGATTTTTAGAAAAAAGGCATATATAGTTTTTTATGAGCGGTTTCTTATAAAAAAATGAGTGTTTTACAAAGCTTCAAGCTTTTTCTGTAGAGTACGTCTATTTAGCCTTATCCTTTCCCACTGCTCAAAGGTGCTACCTTAAAAGTTGACCCCAGGTTGTTAAACAAAACTTGAAAACTCCCCAAGAGAGAAGAAGGGAATATACTTTGGCTGAACCAAATAAACATGCGGTAGTACAAATATACATGCAAATTTCATTGTGTGTGTAGCTATGTTTTTCACGCAACTTCAAAAATTAGGGTATTCCGTGTTGCAGGACGGAATTATTATGCAATTATTTGATACATTCAACTCAAATACTTTGAATACTTTTAAAGGTACTAATATTCTTAAAAAACAACTCACAAGTAGTCGAGGAGCAGAATAAAAGTTGAGAACTTCATCTTTGAAATTTTCCACAGCCTGCAAATAAAAATATCCCGATAGCCAGATATTCAGAACATTGGCAAGTTAGCGAGTATGAAGACAATCCTGGATGAACGAGATCTTAGGGCCTGTTTACATGTAGCAGAGCCAGCATTTGTAATCGAGATGGCTCGGTTTGGCGAGATGATTTTTCAGAGCGGGTCAAGCTGCAGGGCCTCTTTTTAGGGGATTAAACTAGGAGGGCAAAAAATTCAAGGGGACTTATTGTTTTATTGTTCTATTGTTTTATCTTCAACGCTTTCTTTCATAGTGCCAGTCCAGTTGTGGCATGTCCTTTCTTCTTTCTCTAAGTCTTTTTGTCCAGAGCTGGAGAAATAACAAGGTGGCATCTGTATTTCAGTTGAGAATTTATACCGTGCAAGTTACACTGATGCTACAGCTGGCTGTAAATGCGCCGACGGCGTACAGGGACCCAGAGATGTTCCTAATTAAATTAAGGAGGTCAGGGGGCATGCTTCCCCAGAAAATTTTTCAAAATACAACCTCGAGATTGGCCTAGGTTGACTTTTCTTGGCAGTTTTCTTTTGAGCGGACATTGTACTAGGGGGGAAACTTTATGAAACTAGGTGGGCAATTATAGGGACTAGGGGGCATTTGCCCCCCCTAGTTATTATGTTAAAAGAGGCCCCGTCAAGCTGGTCTCCATTAACATTACAGCTGGCGCTGCCAATTTCAATGTTTCACAAACAATGTTTGGTCGTCTGACCAGGGCGTAAGATGCTGATTATAATCCAAACATTGCCAAACAACGTTCAAAGGTGTTCTGGGGTCGTGGTGTTATCCAGCTGACTCGTGTGTCAGAAGCTTAGGGAGGTCGGGGGTTCGAGCCTCAGCTACAGTAGCGTCACAGCAAGAGTCCAGGTCTCGAGTAGTTAGCATACTACTGACATCCTAGCGACTGGTGCTTAATACACCTTGTTAAAATTTCATCTCGCCCGACCGGGCTTGCCCACTCTGCATGTAATAGCAAAATGAGCAAACAAAAGATTCTTGTGCAACAAAAATGTTCCGTTACTGTCATTTTTTGGCTCTGGCTGTAGTTACTGTTTTTTCTTTCTCTGATAGAATAGCATTTTCTGTTTACTGTAATGCGATGATGATGATGATGTACCCAAAGGTTTCGGGCAGGAGAGATCCACATCCTTTTCTCAAGGATCTCATCTCAATGGGCTGGGTGATCACGCAATTACAAGACTTGCAACCAAAAGAATCCAATGTTCTGCCAGATCTCTGTAAGCGAGCCAGCCCACCTTACCGGGCCGGCCAGCTTCCACGTAAACAGGCCCGATGGTAAAAAATACGCCAGCAACGACAAGGAAATTACAGGAACTAAGATAACACGGAACACAATGCAACCTTATTGAACGGACTTACCTCAACAGCAGATACAATAAAATTCTTCTTTGAAAATAAAGCCTTTTCTATGGTTATTCTTAACTTCTGAAGTTGTCTTTCATATAACGTGTAGTGAGAGAACAGGAAGTTGTGAAAAGCCCTGAAAAAAAAAGTTAAAAATCATATTAATCAAGCGAACTCTGTGCAATTCTAGCCTAATTAACAAAGACATAACGAATGCTGTTTTGTGTAAAAAAGCGCTTATTTAGGCTACGTTTACACGACATCGGATCTAAAGTGGGTCGGATCCAGAAGTTCCAGCATTGGTACGAATAGGCCTTCCGGATCTGATCCGTTTTTTTGGTCTAAGCAATTGATGCGCGCATGGTTACTGAATATTTCTATAGTAATTTGTAATAATATTTTCAAAGACAGCCAGGTTTAGATCGGACTCATCTGTTTATACGATGCAACAGTAGATCAGATCTAAACTGGAACGCTTTCCAAAGCGATCTAAAAGTAGGTCGGTTCGCGTACCAGAAATGAATCAGATCTATGAAACTGTGTGTAAACGGAAGGCCTACACTCTTTTTTTCATAAGAAACTAAGATTTTCTTATATTTTATTGGTCAGTACTCAAAGTTTCTTAGTTTTGGGACAAATTTGGTACTGAAAGTTTCTTAACAGTTTCTTAGAATCAAAATTTTTAAGTGCCAAAACGGCGAAGCAATACAATTCAAGTTTAGATCAGCTGTTTTTTCTGTCAAAATAGACACTTATGGTGTAACAGAAGTTTGTTTTCTCGATGCTTTATTTCTAATTCTAAAGATTCTTGAGACCTGCGAGCTTCTTACCATTTTCGGTCGAGTACTGAAAGTTTCTTAACCAATATTGATCTCAGTACTGAGTTTCTTATAAATGGGTTTCTTATAAAAAAAATGAGTTTATGCGTACCAAAAGTAGATCGGATCCACTCTAGATCCGATCCATTTTGATCGTGTAAACGTGGCCTTGCAAGGGTGTAAAAAAGCAACGGCCATTTCACTCGTCGAAAACCGTACGAGATCTTTATTGAAGCAAAAGGATTCTCACAAGATTCCAAAGAAAACAGCCGAGATTCTAGCTAAGGATGTACGAGATTCCAATGATTGAATGGCCCCTCGTTAATAAGCTCATTTTGGGTGAACGGCAAGCACAGAGGCAAGACGAAAAATCAGAGCAAGTGAAAAAACCATCGACGTACGAACACTAGAGCATTTCTAACTCAGATATCTAAGCTGAAACCAACAAATGCAATGCATTTTACTTCACAGACTCAAATTCTAATATGCCAACGTCCATATGCATGCACGGAAAACAAGCCAAGGGAAACAGAACAGACTTTTTCTATTTTAGGAAACTTCTCTAAAAGCTTCCACTCGGCATAAACTAAGGAATTCACATAAAAATAAGAGAGAAATTAAAGAAAAATCCACCATACTTGTTTCTTTCTTCGTGTGATTCCCAGAGTTTGAAAACTACGCCAATACCTATCTTTGGCTGTCGTCGATAAATAGCAGGCAGCTAAAATTGAATTAACTATAATTTAGGTATGTGTGCCTCAAACAACATTATTTATGGAAATTATTAGTATTTAGGAAGGTCATCCTTTACAGTTAATAAATATCGTGCAAGACTGGTAGGCAAATTTTCAAAAAGTTCCACCTTAAAATCTGTGACAGTGAAGACACATGGGCAAATAGCTCAAAAAAGGACGTATTAACTTCGTCATTAGCTAGCTCCGTAAACAAATCCAAGGGGCAATTCACTAAGAACCTGCCACACTCTTGTCATAAGTTCTATTCGTTTCACGGAAATCCCTAAAAAAACTTTAAAGCCGTGTTTATGCTGACCTACGATACGTCAGAGCTGACGCCAACAAGTTGTAATTGCTAACGTATGTCGAAATTTTGACAACTAGTCAGAAATTTTAGGATATACAGTTGACCGCTTGAACTCGGGATATACAAGAAACATTTTCGATTAAAAGAGTTCTAATTGAATACTTTAAAATGTGAATATGAGTTTACATGCTATTCCAGCGCACTGGACTGTGCGGAATCAAGGTTGAAAAGTTGAAAAAGAATTTTCCAATATTAAAACACTTACCTCTTCACTGCTGGCAGCTTTGAGTTTAGAATACTGGTAATTTTCAAGTCGCGTCATCTGACTTCTTTGCAATCTCCGATTCAAACTACTGCCAGGTGAGGGAACGGGTGAATACTGTGGTAGGTTACCACTTGAAATGTTTAAACCTATTAAGAATGAATGAAATTAGTATATGATCTCACTTTTATGAACGAAATAATCAACATTTCAGCACTGTCTGTAGTATATGCTTTTTTATAAATCAGTTTTTAGGGAACGTAGATGTAGAAGGCCGGAAAACGTTTCAAATTTGAAGCCTTCTACGATGACTGGGACACGAAAAATGTGATAAAGTTCAACACCAAGCTTGCGGAATTCCGAGTCCTATACGCAGGTGCGAGTGAAGACTGCATTACGTCAGACCAAGCTAGGTTTCTCATTGCAATTAATACCGAAAAACATACCAATTCTGATGAAGCAAGATTTAAAATCAAACAATACTGTAACTTACTATCTATTGAAGTCATGCTATAGTTTGCTGACTGTGCGTATATCAGTGATGAAGGTGTACTGTATGTTGGGTTACAGACAGAACCTAACAGGGAAATAAAGAAATCATTTGATTAACAACGTCTTTCTAATCAGAAAGATTAGACGATGATAAGCATAGTCCAACCTTCCAGTCTTTTAAGTCTATTTCAATGTAAGGCCGAGCCTTGACCGGCCAAAAGAACAAACATTGTTTGTCAAACATTTAAATTTGCTTATCAAGCAATGTTTGAACGTTTGGCCACTTTGCTTGACAAGCAAAAGCAAGCAACAATTTTTGTGTGAAGTTCAGAAAAGTTTTTTACCTGACACGAGCAAAGAATTATTTGACGAGCTGTGTTTTGCGACGTCGCAAAACGGTAAACATTTTGTATGAACAAGTTAAAAATCTTTGGCAAACGTTTGATAATTTTGCAAGGGCCTAAAGCAGTTCATCAAAGCCTGCTGGTATATTTTAACAGCTAAATACATATTGAAAATTGAACAAAAAGATCATGATGTGATAGTTATATCTACAAACCTGGGAGACTTCTGTTAGGACTACTGCACATCAAAGGAATTGAGATATTTCCAGATGAGAAACTTCTCGGTTGACATGAGAATGACTCTGATTGACCAAAACTTGTTGAAGTGTTTCCTTCACTAGAATATCAACATAAACGTACAGTCAGACATTATAAAACCTTATAATGTATGTTTTGTTGAGCCTCGATATTCCGAATATTCAGAGGAAACGAAATTTGTTCGAGTTAGCCAGCCTTCAAGAAATTCAAGGGTTACATACGTACTTATAAAGCAAGTAAAATCTAAAGAGACATAGAATGATTCAATAGCATGAATATTCAGTATCAAATGCTGCTTAACGTGACAAGAAACCCTCTGCATAGACTTATTAGTCCCAGTTATCTTTCATCAAACCGAGACTAACATTGGTTTCAGCGATCCTGGCTTGAGCATCCAGCAGTTGAACTCAATAGCGATTGCTATGACGTAATAAGTCTAACATTTGAAACTGATTTATTTACCTTAGTCCATTTCCTGACGATCTTGTTCTTGTTGCGAAGACTTTGCTGAGAAGTAGTTGCGGAGGAGTTCTGTTGAGTGGATTTAAAATTCATATATAAACTTTAAAAATAATTCCTTTAGTAATAAATTTATCATGGAAAGGTGTATTTACGATTACTTAAGAACATGGAATAATGAGATGAAAATAATATAAGAAATCACCTTATATAATGAACCCTAATGATGGATCCCCTATGAGTCATAGTAACAGACCCAAACATCATTTCTCCCAACATGTTGATATCTGATTTTGGCTTCAAACACTAAACAAGAGAAAAATGCTTGGTAATAAAGAGCAAGGTCACTAGTCTAAGAAAAGCAAAAGTAGAATCGATAATCCATTTCTACTTACAAATTGTTTGACGCGAATGGTAAAACGTAGAGCAAAATGCAAAGGCAGTGTTTTTCCAAATTACAAATACATTACATTACATTACAAACTCATCCCAACGTCAAAGAGGATTTGGGCTAAGAGCAATATTGCATAAATACTTGTCACACTAAAGGTTACAATGCTCCGAGTAAGGAGATTCGAGGCCAAAAGGTTCAGAAGAGACTGGGGCAGCCATGACCTCCTCATTATGTGACAATCTCAACACCAGCATTACAAGACATCAGCTCTTGCACAGTACACTTTGATGAGGATAACTTTGGCAGATCTCATTAAATCAAACTCACAGCACAAAGAATGTGTCTAGGTCATATGAAAGACAAAAATAAAGAGCTTCAAACGAGAACCAATACGAAATAGATGTCAATAAAACAAGCTTTAATTACTCTGTATTTCGAATGTGCGCTCCGTGATGGTGAGTTTGTCAAACTCGAATTCGGTGTGCTGTGGAGGTTTCTTGTTTTTCAGCGACGGGTGCCTGAAAAATAAAATCAATATTAGTGTAAGAAATAGGTAGATTACTAGTCTGGTGGAATTTGGTAGGTAGATAGAACTCACAACCACAGATTGTAACGTTGCAAGGTATTTTAAAGCACTTTTACAAATAAATTACGTCTGAGGAAACATTCTTTGTGATAAAAAGCGCCCAAGCTATGTTTGGTACTGAAAATAATATTCCAAAAGGATGATGAAAAGGTCGACGAAAGTAATTTTCATGCGACTGAACGAGAAAAACGGATTAATTTTTGGTGGCGAAGAGCTTTCTTGAGTATCTTCTCCCGTAAAAAAAGAAGTTCCGTTTCATAAGCAAAGAAAAATATCAGAATTCTAGGGGGTATGCTTCATGAAATATACCTCATCCTCGTTTACTTCAACAACTGCATCCGAGTCGAACAACAATGATTTCCCTTTTCTGTCGCATTCTCTGAATATCAGCACACGAATGTTGCCTTTGCCAAATTTCGGAAGCCTATAAAAGAAGAAGATTTTTCATTTCAAATCTCCTTGGGTAATGTTATCGTAACAGTCCTTTAGGAGGTTTTTGACGGAATAATTAAGAGAATTTCAATTTTTGCTGTTCCAGTCCACAGACCGGACCCCGGCTATCTGACCCCGTCGGATCCCTCTCCTTTTAACGGTACTGCCCTTAGTCAAAAATAAAATCATGTGGCAGAAATCTTCAAAGTTGCATATTTCATCTTGACTTTCACTACCCTATATATTTAAGACTACTGTATCAACAACAATGGTTTGCTAATTCACTGGGATGTACCAATTTCTGTCATATGACTTGATAAGCTAGCCATATTGGTGAGCCAGCAGATCACATGACAACTGCCTGACCAAAGTTTATTTCGATGACAGAAAAGTGGCGATGTGTTTGAAATGATCAACCGTTAACCAAGGAGAAAATAAGAGGCTGGTTATGAGAGAGTTTCCAGCCGGGCTTGAATTTCAGCTCGGGAATACGTAGGATAAATGGCGCCAAAATTGAAATATTTTTGCATGAAACTGTAGCCAGAGTCAAACTGGGCTTGCGCAAAGAAAGTTTTCAGCCCGGGATGGAAAAAAATTTGCGATTACATGAGAAATCTCAGCCCGTTCAAGCGAGGTAGCTGAATGAGGGCTGGAATTCCAGCCTGGGCTGAGTTTTCAACCCGGGCTGAAATTATCTCATGTAATCACAAAATCAATTTTGCAGAGATATGACTGGAGAGGAGGTCTGAGTTAGCAGCCTGTTCAGCCGGGCTGAAATTCCAGCCCGGGCTGAAAACCCTTATATAATCAGCCCCTAACTTCTAGAAGTAAGCTTTGCGCAAAATTTTTTGCATGCCATCAGTCGTTGAAAACGCCCCTAGCGGTCATTTATTTCTACCGAAATCTCTGTTTCGTGAGCTTTTTAGAGACTTGAAATGCAGAGGTGAAATGACTTTTTAAACCTTTAAGCCTGTTTCGAATTTTTCATGGACGACAAATTCATCCCTTTTCGTTAACGTGCTTCAGTTTAAACGATAAAAGGAGAAATAAGTCGGTTATTGAGTTGAAACGCTTGAAATTGGTGTCCCGAAAATGAATCTTTTCCGATGGAAAAAAGGACATAAGTTCATAACCTCAAGATCTTTTTGCCCATATTTGGCAATCTCAGCGTTTTGGAATCTGTCCACATCAAAATGATAAAGACGGTTCTGATTAGACAGAAAGAGTTCGTTTTCTCTTGGACTCTTTGATGGGTTTTCATTGGTCTTTCCGCTGAATCTCCCCAGCTGATTTGGTGTTTCAAACACAATGCCAATTTACAATTTAGCTTCTCTTTCTTATTAGTGCATTTCGAGCCGCATAAATTCCGCCTTAGTTGATTGTTTCGGTCTGTTTATGAGGTTCATAGCCTGAGGAGTCTCGGACGAAAAAAGCTTTTGAGTATGACTGAAAATTTTACGCTTTTTATCGCAAACATTGCAAATCTGTGAAGGCCCGATCTCAACACAACCTGGGAATTTTCGAAAGTATTAAAACAAAAGACTTCATGAAAGTTCCTCAGATATACAGTACAATTCAGAACAATTTGCCTTTGTAAGGTCTAGTACAAATTAATTATTTAATGTGAACATCCTGTGGAGAAATCTAAATACCACAGGTGAACCTATTTTAAAAAGGCCAGATCTTGATATCTTCTATTACTAGACTATAGTAACCAAGCCGTCTCCATGCTTTATGAATATTTATAAACATAGGAACTGAATTAAATCGATAGTATATAGAACAGCAAATAATATGAATGGTTTATGAGGGCCCAGGAAAGCCCTGGGAAATAATTTATTCTCTCAAACAGCAGGTAGCAGAAACTCAACAGCTGATTTTTTGCATAGTATCTAGACAGGAATGGCTTAGAAGCAAATACTCTAGGGATGTATCGGACATGATAATCTCTTATCATAATTGTATTTCAAAATTATCAGGGCAACATTTCAGCAGAATTCTGTCTTTCGTTATGAGGCAATCAGAAATGTGGCTCTTTTAATTTATTGTGCTGGTCAGATAAAAAATTGTGGAAACCCCAACTGAACATGTAAGGAAGCTTGGTTCCAGGACCAAGCTACCAGATTTGGTGAAGGCCTCTGGTCTCATATGATTTGTTTCACGGGCTTAAAGTGTTAAATCACATACATTGGAATCACTCCAAAACAACCATATAACCAACTCAGTTTTCCATCCTTTTGAGTTAAGCATATTACTATCTGACATGGAATATCTGCAGGCACAAGCTGAAGGTCCACATACTTGCTATACAGTAGCAGTTTGAAGCCTCTCCCAGGGTAACAAAAACTGGTTTTTTTTGCTTGCTAAATTGCAACAATACATTCTTTACACAGTGCTTATCTAGCTGTGCACAGTTTGCTTAAAAGTAAGCTGTATTTAGACGGTAAAGTATGCTAGCTTTGTCAGAAAAAACTATAGTTTTCTGTATATTTGGACTATGTACATGACAGGCAATTTGGCCAATCAGAAGATACAAACAAAACTCTCAAGGAGCAAATATTATTGTTTCAGGTGGAATAGTTTGTTGTTATGGAAAAGTAATCTCACATAGACCCCAAGCATTGTGTTGAGCAGTGTACAGGATAACAATTATTATTCATGCAGACAGTAGCATTACTTCTTACTGCGATCTGTGCTGTTTATAAGTACCAATGAGGGACTCTTTCAGGGAAAAGCTACAATGAAGTTTCTGTATGGAAAGTCGGTGAGATGAGCCAGTCAGAAGGGGATATAATATCATCCACATTATCTAAATATGGTTTGATCAACCTTAGGGCATTTTAGGGTTAAGCTCTGCTTGTCATGCTATCATGGCTGTGGTTCACATACTCGCATTGTTGTGCTCCTCAGGGGTGCCAGAGGCATGGGGGCAATCACCCTCACCAAAATTGCTAAACTTTTTTATTTTCCCATTGTTCTGCCCTTTATTCCTTTTTTTGTTTTTGCCTTGCTGAGCTGTGTTACTTTGAGCACCCATGTTGCGTCTGAAACTACAGTACAGGCCATAAATAACTTAACCTATGCGAATTTCGTACGAATTCGCGCGAATTCGTACGAATTCGTGCGAATTCGCGCGAATTCGTACGAATACGAATTCGAATACGAATTTGGTGTTTTCTTTGCGAATTTCGCACGAATTTCGCTTCGTTGTTTTGCGAATTTCGCTGCGAATTTGTTGCGCAATGCCTTGTGCTCAAGTGTTAATCGTTTGCGAAAATAAAGCCTCTAGAATCTTATGCGAAATGATATCAAAACACGGAAGAATTTATATAAAAGGGCATGGAAAAAAGAAATGTAGAATTACAATTTTATCCTGTTTTAAACGCCGTTTTAAATCAAAATAATCCTGTTCAAAATTCGGGGGAGATTTTATCTATTAGAATCACCGTAACCTTTGCTATTGAAGCAAAGAAAACCAAGTTATAAGACTTGACAAAACAAAAAATATCGTGCCTACAGGTTTACGATAACTCAAACTTGCTAAAGGTGTTGAATTCATGATTTTAACGAGGGAGAAATACATTACAATATCAACATGATTTCGGCATCGAAGAAGGGAAAGCGGACTGAAGTTCATTAAGGCTCCGATAGAAAATAATAAGTTAGCCGTGTTTTGAATATTTCAAACCCAAAACAATAGCTCAATCGCTCCGACTTGCAAATCGTATCAGTATACAGTCGTTATGTTACGTTACAACAATCGTTTAATAATCGTTACGTTACAACACGTTAAATAATCGTGTTCTACCGTATAAATTCAGTTTCCTCATTCCAATGCCGCACTGAATTATAACTTGTTTTTCAGTTTGCTTGGTGTGACGCTTCGATCTTATTCAATCTTGATTTCGTAAATGATTTCAAAATGCAATGAAATTCGCAAATTCTTACACAATCCTGACACTCTTTTTCGAAAGCGATTTCGCAAACGAAATTCGTTTTCGAATACGAATTCGCAGTCAAATTTCGTTGGCGATTTTCGCATGTGCGAATTTCGAAAGTTTTCGCACGAATTCGTGCGAATTCGTGCGAATTCGCAAGTGCGAATTCGTACGAAAACAAGGTTAAGTTATTTCTGGCCTGTACTGTAAAGCAAGCTGGATAGGACCATCTCTATCAATTCGATAACGTTTTGTTTGCTTTTCATAATGTTTAAACAAGATCTCTCACTGATAGCTCCCTGGTAGCTCTTTTGGCATGAAAAACTTAAACAAAATTTCACCAGCAGAGAAATAAGAACTTGATTTCACTGTACGTGATGATTAATTGAATTTAATTATCATTTGGTTGACCTTTTTCTGAGGAAACTAAGAAGGTCATACTAGGCGTATCATTTCACTTGATCTCTCCATTGTTTTGAAGAAAGAGAAAATTCATCGGCAGACGGCAGAGCGATAATCTGGCATGCTAATTTAGCATCCCTGGCCCCTGGCAAAGGGGGGTGAAAAATGAAAATGGCCTAGGGTATGGGTATACAAAACAAATTTATTTTGATGAAGATATTTTACCTCGGAGCTGCTTGGAAATCGTCTAAACTTTCGTTCCTACAAAAAGATAAAAGAAATAAATAAAATACTCAATTTACATAAGATTTTTGACCAAAATTAAATACGAAAGTTGGTGGGTCCCTGGCCGCCAAAAAATGGCCTAAATTGAAAGAGGAAATATTTTTGTCTTCGACCATTTTAGGCCACAATGTTAAGGCTACTCACCATTCGCAGGGAATCTCTTTCTTATCTTCTTTTTTTGGCAAATGGAAAATTCTTGAAAACATGACGAAACATCAAAATTTCGGCGAAGAGGGAATCAGGATAGAAAACTTTGTAGTGGAGGCGTTGCAATTCATGTGATGTTCAACAAAAACATTTTTGATCGCCTGAGTACGCGACCTGCATCACATGACTTTGTGTGCGTGATTCATGACAAATCACAGGGATTCCAGACATAGTGACGTCATTTACTGTCTGATCGAAGCAAAACAGGGAAACGGAAACACCACCAATTTCGCTTTTGTGTTTTGTGTTCTTTGTCGCATGTCGCCTATAATATTTCGTGAGCAAAATTTTGCTAAATTTCTAGAAAGTGGCCCAGTCGTACTCGTACCACTTACCGGTCTCTAGTCTCTGTTAAGAAAATTCGCTGACTTTGCTGACTTTGCTAGATTTCAGGAGACGCACACCGCAGCGCATTCCGCCAACAACTGTCGTGGTTTCGCGAATTTTGTTGATTTACTAGTCCGGTGGCCAAATGCGAATTTCAAGGATGACCTTGACATCGAGTACATATGGGTTTTTATTTTATTTTCTGGTTATATGGTGAAAGAAGACTCGAAAAAGCCAAACTTGCCCCTTCCAAGTGTTGGGCAAATTTTTTTATGATCCGCGGAAGATGCGTCATGTCCAAGGTAAAAATTTCATCGAAAAAATTTTATAAATTGTCAAAACATAGTATTGTTTGGTCTCATTCGAATGGAAATTGACTCTAGATTCCAAATATAGTATCAATATTAGTCTCCGCATATAAAAATAAAAATATATTGCTCAAGGAATTGGACTTTTATAAACAAAAATCAAAAAGTAAATGTTAAATCAAAAATGTTCTTGAAAAATTATCGTTAGTTAGTTAGCATAGCTTGTATGTTAGTGACTTAGCTAGTTAACTTTAGAAGATAGTAAGTTAGTAAGTAAGTCAGATACCATATTAGTTAGTTAGTTAAATTTAGTTTGTTTGTTTGTTTGTTAGGTAATTTATTTGTTGGGTTGTTAGTTAGTTAAATATTTAGTTTGTTTTATTAGTTAGTCTTATCACTAGTTAGTTACGTAGTTACTTACTTAGTTGGTTAGTAAGTTAGTCTGTTAGTTATTTAGTTTATACTTAAGTAGCATAGCTTGTAAACTAGTCAGTTTGTTAGTTCGCTGCTTTAGAAGATTTTAAGTTAGTTAGTAAGTTAGTTTGTTAGTTTGCTAGTTAGTTAGGTTTATAGTTAGTCAGTAAGCTACTTAGTTAGAATACCTTGTAAATAAGTCAGTTTGTTCGTTAGCTACTTTTGAAGATAGTAAGTTAGTTAGTAAGTTACTTTATTAGTTAGCTAGTTAGTTAGGTAACTAGCTAGATAGTTGTTAGTTAGTTAGTTAGTTAATTAGTTGATTAGTTGATTAGTTAATTAGTTAGTTAGTTAGTTAGTTAGTTAGTTAGTTAGTTAGTTAGTTAGTTAGTTAGTTAGTTATTTAGCTACTCAGTTAGTAAGTTAGTCAGTTAGTTAGTTATTTAGTTAGTTAGTTATTTAGTTAGTTAGTTAGTTAGTTACTTAAGTAGCATAGCTTGTGAGTTAGTCAGTTTGTTAGTTAGCTATTTTAGAAGATAGTAAGGTGGATAGTAAGTTGCTTTGTCAGTTAGCTAGTTAGTTACGTAACTAGCTAGATAGATGTTAGTTAGTTAGTTACCTAGTTAGTTAGTTATTTAGTTAGTTAGTTAGTTAGCTAGCTAGTTAGTTAGTTATTTAGTCAGTTAGTTACTTAAGTAGCATAGCTTGTACGTTAGTCAGTTTGTTAGTTAGCTATTTTCGAATATTGTAAGTCAGTTCGTCAGTTTGTTCGTTAGCTACTTTAGAAGATAGTAAGTAAGCTAGTAAGTTACTTTGTTAGTTAGCTACTTAGTTAGGTAACTAGCTAGATAGTTGTTAGCTAGTTAGTGCTAGTTAGTTAGTTAGTTAATAAGTTAGTTAGTAAGTTAGTTATTTAGTTAGTTTGTTAGTTAGTTAGTTAATAAATTTGTTTGCTAGATTGCTAGTTAGTAGACATAGCTTGCATGTTAGTTAGTTAGTTAGGTAGGTAGTTAGTTAGTTAGTTAGTTAGTTAGTAAGTTAGTTCGTTAGTTAGTCAGTTAGCTAGCTTGTTAGGTAATTAGTTTGTTTGTTTTTAAGTTAATAAGATTGATTAAGTTAATTTGTTGTATTAGTTAGTTAGCAAGCTAGTTAGTTTCTTAGCTGCATAGTTAGTTAGTTAGTTAGTTAGTTTGTTAGTTAGCTAACTACAATGCCTGCCAGAATTACTTGGAACGCCCATCATATTTGTAGGCTTAACTAAGTAACTTACAAGCTACGCTAACTATAACTAACTAACTAACTAACTATTTAATTATCTTACTAACTAAGTTACTAACTAAGTAGTTATCTAACTAATCAACTACTAATTAACTGACTAACTAACTTATTATCTTCCAAAGTAGCTTACTAACTAACTGACTTATTAACTAACTAACTAACTAACTAACTAACTAACTAACTAACTAACTAGCTAACTAACTAACTAACTAACTAACTAACTTACTATCTTCCAAGGTAACTAACTTACTAACTGACAAATTAACTAATTAACTTAATAACTAACTTAATAACTAACTTACTATCTCCCAAATTAGCTAACTAACGAACTGAGTACCGTGCAAGCTATGCTAACTAACAAACTGACTAAATATAATAAATATAAATATAACTAAATATAACTAAATATAACTAGTTACCTAACTAACTAACTACCCTTTGTAACTAAGTAACTAACCAACTTAATATCTTCGAAAGTAGCTAACTAATTACCTGACTAACTAAGAAGCTACGCTAGATAACTAACTATCAGACTAACTAACTAAGTAACAAACTCAGTATCTAACTAACTAAAAACTAATTAACTATCTAACTAAATAACAAACTAACTAATTACCTAACCAACTCACTAACTACTAACTTACTTACTATTTTAGTATCTTCCAAAGTAGCTAACTAACTAACTTACTAACTTACAAGCTATGCTAACTAACTAACTAAAGATAATTTTTCAAAGAGCATTTTTCTTAGCTTTTCTTTTTTTTATTTTTTTATAAAAATCAAATGTCTTGAGCAATATCTTTGATCAATATATACAGAATCTAACCTTATTGCCAAATTCGGAATCTACAGTCAATTTCCATTCGAATGAGACCAAACAATACCATGTTTTGACAATTTATAAAAATTTTTCCATGAAATTTTACCTTGGACATGACGTATCTTCGGCAGGTCATAAAAAAATTTGCCCAACACTTGGAAGGGGCAAGTTTGGCTTTTTCGAGTCTTCTATGACTATATAAACAGAAAATAAAATAAAAACCCATATGTACTCGATGTCAAGGTCATCTCAACTGGCCACCGGACTATACTACTCAAAAGGAAATTCGGTGTCCTAACTTTTCTAGAAAGAAATTTTTCATTATTCGGAACTTTTTCGCACTGACAGGAATAAGCTTTAATTAATTATTTGCAATGCAAGAACTTGTTTCTTATGAGAACAGCTTGGCTGTAAAGGTCGAATTCCCACAAAAGGTCGAGATTTGCCCTTGCTCCCATGCCCACTCATGCCCCCATGGCAAATGCAGTGTGAACCCCAGTAAACCCCCGGTTTCACCCCCGTTATTGTAGAGCCTCGTTTTGAAAATCAACAGAATTGAGTGAGAAGGATAAAGCGCATGTTATCTGTCATCGCCGGAAGGAAAGCCAGTGGGAATGAAGATATGAGGAAATGATTGTTGTCAAGACCTTGAGATGGATTGGAATAAAAAGGAAACGATTTCTAGCTTTCTTAATTGGTATTTCGTTTTTAATGACAATGATAGTTGGTCTGTATCTGAATTTCCAAAACGTAAGACTCACCAATTCAGAAAATCAACGCATGTCAAATGAAAAACATTGGGGAGAAGGAGAACAAAATAGACTATGACAAAAATAAAATCACAGTAAATAATATCAAAAATGCACATGCACTTACATATGAACATCAAGCCAAGGGGGAACAAAAATCAAGTAATAAATTGAAACTTGGGGAAAATTCAATAGATGATTATTTTCAAAACAAGTTGGATTTGGAAGCAGTTACAAGACAAGGAGAAATAAATGGGTTGACAGTAAAGGTATCTGGTGAGATCTCTGTTATGAAATCTTCATGATTGAATAGGGTTTCTGGACAAGGTCATAATCTTAGTTCGTAGTACCACAAGTCCACTACCACAAGGTTGTTAGGTCAGCACCAAGTGCCATCTGTGCCACAAGTACCACAAGATGGTAAACTTAGTTTCAGAACCACTTGTGCCACAAGTACCACAAGGTTGTTAGCTCAGTACCAAGCACCACTTGTACCTTGTACCACGAGTACCCCAAGGTGCTAAACTTAGTTCCAAGTACTGCTTGTACCACAAGGTTGTTAGCTCAGAATCAAGTACCACAAGGTGGTAAACTTAGTTCCAAGAGCCACTTGTACCACATGTACTACAAGGTCGTTAGCTCAGTACCAAGTACCACAAGTACCACAAGATGCTAAAATTTGTTGCAAGTACCACTTGTACCACAAGTACCACAAGGTCGTTATCTCAGTACCAAGTACCACAAGTACGACAAGGTGGTAAACTTAGTTGCAAGTACCACTTGTACCACAAGTACCACAAGGTCGTTAGCTCATTACCAAGTACGACAAGTGCCACAAGGTGGTAAACTTAGTTGCAAGTACCACTTGTACCACAAGTACCACAAGGTCATTAGCTCAGTACCAAGAACCACAAGTACCACAAGGTGGTAAACTTAGTTGCAAGTACCACTTGTACCACAAGTACCACAAGGTCATTAGCTCAGTACCAAGAACCACAAGTACCACAAGGTGGTAAACTTAGTTGCAAGTACCACTTGTACCACAAGTACCACAAGGTCGTTGAAAGTACCACTTGTACCACAAGTACCACAAGGACTTTGAACCTGAAAAGTGACATGTGTGAACTTTTCACTGCCACTTGTCTGTGCCCTAAATTTGGCTGCTTATTTCTTATCTTTCTAGAACTTTTGAAAACTTTCCATAATATAGATGTTTGTTGAAAAGATCTATTCTGATTTTGACATAATAAATTTCATTCATTTCAGTCCTGCATGGTGTGAATCCTGAAAACTATAAACATTATGATGAGAAAAGATCTCAGTTTTCATGCTTAGATGGAGAAAAGATTATTTCAACACAAGCTGTTAATGACGATTACTGTGATTGTCAAGATGGCAGTGATGAACCTGGGACATCAGCTTGCAGAAATAGCAGGTACGACTAAAAACTGGTTTACGTTTGTTGTAAGAGTCGTTTCTCAGGGACTTTCTCCATCCTTTGCTACTGGGTCTTACGATCCTCCAAGCATTTGCAGTTATAACTTTCGAGAAATCTAAATATTGGCATGTTATTGCCCGGTCTACAGCCGTTGGTTTTGGGAATCCCTGTCATATATTCCCAGTTATGTTTATCTCACTGGCATGGATCTAGGTTTAGCGGAGGGGCATTTCATTCCAAGAAAAAGCGTACGAGATTCCTGTTGAAACAAAAGGATTCTTACAAGATTTCTACGAAAGCAATAGAGATTCCAGCTGACGAAGTACGATGGGAGTGAATAGCCCTTTGGGTTTAGCAATGAATCAGAAAGGGAAACAATTGCCGATGTCTAAGAAAACAATGATTTCTCGTTCATGCATGTCGTAAAACTCAGTGACCGTCCGGGACTGTTCCCAAGGATCAGGGATGATGTATCTTCCAAATATAAATAATTTCTATTGACCAGATCGGCGACTATTCCGGATAATCAGAGGAATCTGTGGTGCGGTGCGAAGCAAGTTGTTTTAGTTGTCTTCAGTACCATTGGCGCCTTAATCCACAAGAACAGTACTTCATTGGCCTAGCTAACACTCTGGCACCTCACGGACTTAACAGGACCACTGACCGCTAACCCATTCTAACCTTGTCCTCTTTGCCGCCTGTCTTTCCACTACCTCACTATCTTTACACTTATAACTATTATAATAATTAAGGACATAAAAAAATTTTTTTCTCCTTAACATAACAATATTTTATAATTATCCATTTTATTAACATTTCACCATTATGATTATTATGATTATTTATATCCTCATTACCAAAACATGCACATCTTCATCCCACACCTTGCCACTGCGAAGCATCAAACATACCACCAATCAGATGTCACCAACCATAATTCAAAATAATTGCCTGTATATACTGTTAAACATTTTGTATTCGATCAAACTCTGAAGAAGCCCTGCTTGGCAGGGCGAAATATTAGCAAAACTAAAAAACCTAGTTGTCTTTTGTGTCTTGCGCCGCGGTGTTTCTGCCTTACTATATTTATTCAACTCTTCGCCGCAAGAAGCTCTCTAGCTGAAAGCAAGCAGTAAGCTAAGTGGTCTTTTCTTCTTTTTTCTGTAGATTTAACTTCAGTTATGTTTACTTAGCAGTGAAAGGAAGTACTGCATTGTCAGTTAACTTCTTAAAGTTTCTTCTCGTGAGTTTTGATTATTATAACTGCTGACTTTTCAACATTAACTCTCAAAGTTTTGTTTAGAAAAAGTCAGCAGTTAAATAATCAAAATTCACGATAAGAAACTTAAGAAGTTAACTGGCAACCCCGGGAGGGGGGGAGGTACTTAGTATAATTTGGGTACGGGTATGTACCGCCCATATGGGTGGGTTTTGGGCACTGAAATTCTCTAAACATGGGTATGATTTTAACCAAAACCCCATGAAAGTGGGTGGCAAATTGAAGAAAAGTCGAAAGTTTAACTTTAATTCGGTCAGAAAAGTGGCAAAATCGCGTCAAAGATGTTCGTAGTACAATATCAAGCAATAAATAGGTCTAGAAGGTCTTATTATTCTCATATTCCGCTTACTTCTACTCATAAAATAGGGTCTCTTTCTGCAAAGGTTTACATTATAAGTGGGTGGGTTTCCGATATCTGGGCGGCACATCCCGTCCATTCATAAGTGAAGTACCCCCCCCCCCGGGAGGAAAAGTCACCAGTTAAATTATCAAAATTCACGAGAAGAAACTTAAGAAGTTAACTGGCAACGCAGTCCTTCCTTTCACTGCTAAAAAAATTGTAACGATCTTATCGTCAACAAACCTCAGAAAATTATTTAGAGGTTTAATTATTTATATTTACAGGTTCTATTGCATGAAAGAAGGTATCTACATCCCGTCTTCCCGAGTCAATGATGCAATATGTGACTGTTGTGATGGTAGTGATGAATGGAAAGGACTTTCTCCATACGGCTTTATTAAACCTGAGAATCCAAGCATGAGATTCGGACCATGTTCATCGATATGTTGAAGAAACTGAAAGATAGCGATGGGAAAAGCATACGATAGATATGGGCAGTGAATATAGCAGAAGATGGCATTGAATATAGCAGAAGAGGGCAGCGAATATAGCGAATAAAGATATGGACAGTTAATAAAGCAGTTGACCATTTTCATTGAAATTAAGTAGCTGCAGATACCAAATCAAAGATAAAGGGTAGCTACAATGCCTACCTAGAATCGTAGTTGTACTATATATACTACCGATGTATAAACGGGATTTCAAGACCTATAGAAGTTAGGTCCAAAAAGTACTCGACTTATATTCATAGGGTCGCCTTCAAGTCAACCATCGTCCTTGCTCTGCCGATTCTAGGTAACCAGACCACTGTCATTTGCTGCATACACGCTTTTTATTCTATAAAGAAGTATATTCTATCATAAGTTAAGCATTTTGGAGGTGCTGTGGCTAAACTAAGAGACATGTCGCGAGCGACATTGTTTTCGGCGTGTCTCGAAGGGTGGCTAAACATGCGTGTGAAAAGCAAGCAACATGAACCCCGAATCACGGGGACAAGAAATGTTTCTTTAGTTTCCGGAAACATTTGCGTGTCTCTCGCTACAAATTTTGTCGCGCGTTATAAAATTTCCTAGGTGGCTTAACTAAAGTGACATGTCTCCTTGTTTAGCCAGACCTTTAGCCTATTCTTTCTGGCATGTGGTGTCAGAAGTCAGCGAGGTCGGATTTCGAGCCCTGGCCGCGGTAGCATTAGAAGCCAAGGTCGAGATCTCGGTTAGTTATCCTTCTGAGATCTTTGTGACTGGTGCTTAATACACCATTTCACCTACGCCGGTATCTACTGTATGAGTTGCGGGGTTACCTTTCCGCTGAAAAATACATTGAATTAACACTCTCTTCCAATAGCAATACCAGTGTGGTTAACTTTCATGAAATACAACATATGGGTGCTCCTCGGGGTATATAAAGTACTCCTAATCGCTGCTAGTCAACATTGTTTGCGGAAGCAACACAAGGGATTCGCTTGAAGAGAAAATTGCGCAAGTTTTCCAAGACTTTTAGCAAACATTGTAGCTAGCTAGCTCACACGGGCAATCATGCACTACGCCGAATATAAAATATTAGAATTTTCTAATTATTTTTTGCGCCTCGGACCACAGGAGGCCCAGGAGGGGGAATATTAATGAAAGATAAGAATACCAGCGTGTATTTTTGTTCGATCTTTTATTGAATTGAATACTTTTCGAATATGCTGCTCGAATTTCTCAGTTGACTGTTTGTGTTTATATATAAAAATACAAACAGTCAACTGAGAAATTCGAGCAGCATATTCGAAAAGTATTCAATTCAATAAAAGATCGAGTAAAGAAGAGTAACAACAAAAATACACGCTGGTATTCTTATCTTTCATTAATATTCCCCCTCCTGGGCCTCCTGTGCTCGGACCTCGGACATCACCGCACAAGTACGAATCATTAAGTACATCTAGATTTAATGGAAGAATTCATTCATGTAAATTTTATGCATTTTCAGTATTTTTGTAATATATTTTTACAGAATCAAGCAACACCATGCAAGCACTATAACCTCAGAAATTTTTTGTTGTTATTTCTGTATTCTGTTTGTTTCTCTCTGATCTGGTTTTGCTGCATTTTCTCGATATTTCGGTCAGCGTGAAGCCAAGAACAGTCGGGTAATGGGGTGGGGGGGGGCTAACTCCGCTTACCTAAATCTCTCCTAAAGCTTTGCGGCTTCACTGCTTCGACCTCTGTTTGGCGTGCGGTATTGATCTAGCATTGCTTTTTCTACTGTTTGCGTTTTCGGAATAAGATGCGTCTTGTGTCTTAAGGCCTTTGTTGGCATCGGTTTACGGTCTTATGTATGCATCTGCGTCTTACAACATTGTTAATTTTGCAAGGGAATGGGGCTGCGAAGGACTCTGTGCCGCTACAAATCTTAATTGGTAAAGCAGCCAAGTGTAGAATCTAAACAACAGTTACAGAAGTGAGCAATAAATGAGAATGCCGTTAATACTATTTTGCATTATAATCGGATTTATTTAATCGCTGATTGCGCTGATTTTTCCTGTTCTGCTTCTTCTGGTGCCCCTATAATAGGTCCTCAATAATAGTAGAGGGGGGGGGGGGTAAAAGGCTTGGCGGATTGGTGTATTTTGTGTATTACAAAAAGCGAATTTTGTATTCATCAGTTTTACTAAACGGATTTTCGTATCACGTATTTTTCCAATATTCTAAGGCGTATTTTGGACTGAAAACGGATATTTGGATCCTTTTTGTCCCGTGCAGAGTAAAATGACTGTGTGGTACGACTTCGTGCGACATTGAAAATTAGGGGATTTTCGTATTTGTTCGTAAAAATTAGGCGTATTTGCGTATTTCAATACCCCCTCCTCCCCCCTCTAGTAGGGTTTCTTAGGTTTTTACACTTTGAATATAGTGAAGGTTTTTTAAAAGACTTCTGAAAAGAATAGCCTACTTAACAAGAAAAGAAGTGCCAATCGTTTATAAATGATTCGAATAAGGATTCTTAGGGTTCAGTTGAATATCGTGTCCGTTGTCGATTTTCACAAAAATGGCTTGTTCAGTTTCTTATATGTTTCTTTTTGAATAAGCGTGCATGCATTTTCTCAACTGGTTTTAATTCTGGTATTCCTTTTCTCCGAATACCCTTTGCAATGAGGCTTGGAACGGCATTTTCTTCGTCCGTCGCATCGATAAGGTCTTGCCCCGTCTAGTTTTCCGTTATCTGAAAAATGCTGACGAATGCTGATAGGACGATAGCATCACCATTTATCGGAATTCCATTCTCGATCCAGGCTCTTTTCTTCTTCCAAACAAACAAACGAATTGAAACGCAAAGAATTTGGCAAGAAGAACCAGGAAAGTGAAACGGAAAAGGTGTTCTCTGGAAAAGCCCAAAGTAACCTTGACTCTATAAAACACATTAGCATATAAACCATATCTTTCGGTCGTTTAATTATTCATATTCTGAATAGTAAATTACGGTGAAATAGTTTGATCCCTAACACTCGAAGTTTGGGAAGGAAGGAGTCGGACATTTTTGTTGACGCTGGTGGTGGTCTGAAAATTGAGCAAAGTAAATGCCCTTCTGTTCATCGCACAGGTACTTTCGATTTAATTTTTTTAAAATTTCATTTATATATGTCTTTTATGGTTAGGTCGGTTTGATTTAAGCAAGACTTTAAATTAGTTCTTATCAAGTTTGTTGTTGTCAATGTTGTCGTAAAGTTTAGGCCATCATCAGTTTCAGTTCTAGCTGCCGCCGCGACCCGGCTGGCAACATTTTATTAGGCAATGAACGATGAGAGACCTTTTTGCAAGAACCTTAGTTTCTTTTCTATATTGAAATTTGAAGATTTAGGCCTTGAATGCCGTTTTTTTTCTCAATTTCTTTCGCTGAGACAAGCTCTCAGATTTATGTACGCAAGTACACTCAAGTCTAGTAGCGATATTTTCAATGTCCTCTCTCTGTGACGTCTTTTTGCGTTTCGTTTTCGCCCCGTGACATTTATCATGGTTATGTGTTGACCAGTGATATGGATTAGCAAATGAATGACCAGAGCGTAAGACTATTGTTGGTCTTTTTTCATGAAATGTTTTGAAGCAAATAAACTAAACCCATTTCTCTTGTTTGTCATGACAATTAATTGACAATTTAGCAGTTTCTTATAAAAACAGAGTTCTTAGAGTATTTCAGTTTTAGTTTTAAGACCATTTAATCTAGTAAGGTTTTTTGCTTCTCCTCTGATCAGAATTGGCTTGACCTCTTTTGTCATGATCACAAGAAATCTAGAAAATATTATTTTACCCGTCCAAAGTCCATTGGGCTTGTTTTGTTTTGCAAATGGAAACAAAGCTGTTTACAGTGTTTTGATTGCAAGCTGATTTAAATTTATTTCAAAATTAACACATTAAAAAACTTCACACAGCCTCGGATCATTAAAAAGGTCAACTCGCCCCACTACCAACTTGTCCCGTTTTGACATGGTTAAGTCGGAATTCTTCCAAGTTATGTCACCCCACGTGTTTGTTCAACTCGCCCTATCTTTTTAGCCAACTCACAATTCCATTAAATAAACGATATAAAACGATATAATTGAGTGAACTGTCAGTGTGATAAGAGCGGGTTGGGGTGCCCCAAGCTTTAAAGTTCAGTTGGGGCAAGTTGACTTATGATATGGGGCAAGTTGACTTTGAAGGTGGAGCAGGTTGACTTTGAAAGTACGGCAAGTTGACCTAAAAGTGGGGTGAGTTGGAAATCAGGCAAGTTGGTAGTGGGGTGAATTGATTTTATCAAAAATTCTAATTTCTTTCAGATTTTAGAGCTTTGAAATTGGACATCAGAAGGAAAAAGTGATTGCTTTGAGGGAACATCATAATATCAGGAGAAGAAAAGAAAGAATATCCGGCATCTAAATTTTTGCTAGAAAAGGTAGGGCTTAAATACTGAATTTAGGTTCTTATCAACTCTGACAGGGCTATCAGTATTCGATAGGTTAATTGTGTACATGTGCGCTCCCTTCGCAAGGAAACGATGGATTCTGTGTTCAGCACAGGAGGTCCATTTAAGAAAGCAGCTAATTTAAGCAGTATCAACCACCCCCAGTCCTTTTTCTTGACAGACCACATCTCACGAGTTACAGAGATTTGGTGACTTCCGTACTCTTTCATGGTGAGTTTGGCCTGGATGAGAACCAAACTCAAGTCGGTTAAGTGTGGCAGCTCCACAGGAGATCTTGTGCATGAAAAAGTCCACTTCCTTATTTCTTTTGTTCTATTGTTTATCGCGTGGGTGCATGCCCCACACTCCGTAGACATGATCAAACCAAGCCACAGTTGCATCTGTTTCTGAGATTCTAGCAACTCGGTTCCAAACAAAACATTTTACTGTACCCTATCAACCATTATTATTGTAATTGGGTCAAACTGCTGTTTAGTACTCACACCTTTGACATATGTTGCTGTAAATTAAGTTACAGATGTTAAAATATTGTCTGGCTTTCATCTCTTGCTGAAAACAAAACTAAAAAAAAATCACCAAACTATGATCTATGTTACAGATGTGTTTGGGAGCAGGGCCTCAAACAAAGGTGATAATTCTGCTAAATTGCACCTTTGAAACCATCTTATTTTTATGATTGGCCACAATGTTTGATCACATTTTGAGTCTCTTTCAGTTTCTCACTAGAAGCTACCTAAATTCATTCAACCAACTGGTACACAATCTTTTTAAATTTGGCTAAAAAGAGCTGTTGCTCTTATTTTCCTTTCAAGTTTTGTTCATATTTTCCTCGGAAAGTTTAGAGAAATGACAGGGCAGTTACAGTTCTATTGGTTTTTTAAAACTCTGTCATTTCGAAGGATTAAAACACAGCCATCCACTTTCTCTGTGAAATATAGCTGTCTTGAAACATCTGTCATACCATAGAGCAGATGTTCTTGTGAAAAAATTCCCAGAAGCCAATTTTAGGTCAGAATTTGTCTGAAATTTTGAAGATTTCAAAATTTGAAGTTCCCATAGAAAGAGCATCTTGTCTTGGTGTAGTGCGCAGAATAACTCAATCTTGAACTTGGAAGTATACCAAAGACATCATTTCTAAGAGTAGGGTCATTTACACTTTGTTATAAAAGCTTAGCTTGAGACCTACTTAGTTATAAAAGTTCCTTAATTTTGCCAAAGTATATTTGTAGGCCTACTAAAAATTTCTTGGGGGCTTCCTAAAGTTGGCTAATGACCCTACATTTAAATTGCAAGCAGAGCAATTCTATTTAACCTGGGAAATATATGAAATATAAATGTGTTTCAAGATGGAAAGGAAAGCTGCATTTTTAATTTTTGTGTCCATACTTTTGTCCATTTTTTTGTCAATTCAAAGTAGCCATTGGGATGGACTGAACCTTCAACCCATTTCAGTTAAGAGTTACATCTGTTGACTAAACCAGTAGAGTAATTTTGAGTTGACAGAGTTATTGCTGTAGTGGGTAATAGGGTGGCTTCCCTTGGTGGTTTCTCTGGAAATATCATTCGTAAATAAGTTTAAAATTAACAAGTCAGGTTTTGTAGTATTTTTGTAAAGAATTTACAGTCTTAATGTGGCTGTACATTTAAGAAAATTGATGTCAGTTTAGGTTAATGAAGCAATTTTCTTTCTATAGATTATTCAGGAATAAAAATGGCTACTGCAGAAGTAGAAATACCAACAAATGTAAAGAAACCATCAAGGCTGAGCATACGACGCATCCTATTTTGGTCAAAGAAATCAGAGTGTGAAATTGTTGATGTTGGTGGTTCTTCCACTAGTTCGTGTGAACCAGAAGAGACCCTGACATGCAATGTCTGTTTTCTTCAAAGACCTGTTGTTATCTTTCCTATTTTACTCACATGTGAGCACAGAACTTGCAATGACTGTCTAAAGCAGTATCTGACAATTGCCATCAAGGAATGGCGTGTTATGGTGAGCTGTCCAGAATGTTCTGAAGTCTTCCACCCATCTGATATCAAGTCAATATTGAATGATGATAGTCTGTTTGCTAAGTATGAAGAATTCACACTGAGAAGAGCATTGGTCTCGATACCTGATATAAGATGGTGTCCAGCTCCAGACTGTGTTTATGCTGTCATTGCTTCAGGTTGTGCCAGTTGTCCACAGCTCAAATGCAAGCGTCCTGGGTGCAAAACAGAGTTCTGCTACCATTGCAGACAATTATGGCACCCTAATTCAACATGTGATGCAGCAAGGTCAAGGAATAACTTTGAGATTGGATCCCTGTCATCTAGTGAGAGGCGTGGTTCATCAAATGAAGACATGAAGCCATGTCCAAGGTGTGGAGCAATGTTCGTTAAAATGGATGATGGCTCCTGCAACCATATGACATGTTCAGTATGTGGCTCAGAATTTTGTTGGCTGTGCATGAAAGAGATTTCTGATCTTCACTATTTGAGGTAAGAAAAGGCTCAAATGGAATACCACAAGTATGCTTACTTGTGTCTGCTTTTGACAAAAAATTTAATGCATTGTCCTTGATATTCAATAAGGTCTTTGATATTATTAATGACCTATGCTATGCAGTTAATACCCTTATACCATATGGCTTTTCATGAGCCTGGCTTGCACTACCCAGACTAGACCCACAAGCTCTGTCAGACGTTTTCAACTCCCTCATTCATTTTCAATGTAGACAATAAATTTCATTGTCATTGGTACTCAAAACAGGGCAATCAGAATCCAGTCATTTATACCAACTTACATTCTCCAATTGTGATTGCAATTTACAAACCTTCCAGCCTGTGCATTACCATTATGAAGAATCCATAAAATTTGATTTTTACTGTATAATGAAGTTTTGTTTCAAATTTTAGCCCTTCTGGTTGTACATTCTGGGGAAAAAAGCCATGGAGTAGAAAGAAGAAAGTCCTTTGGCAGATGGGAACATTGATTGGAGCTCCAGTGGGAATAGCTTTAGCAGCAGGTGTTGTTTTGCCAGCTATGATGATTGGTATTCCTATTTATGTTGGTGGAAGGGTAAGTAATTGTCTTCTTCATTTTCACAGAATACGGCAATATTTTTTATGAAATCAGTGGATGCATACATTTTTCCTGTTTTCTATATTGAAAGCTTCTTTCAGAACTACCATGACGGACACTGCATGTGATTCCTATTCCACCCCGGTGGCAGACAACAAGTTCTTAAAAGACGCTCTTTTTATCACTTAGACTCTTCAGTTAAATCTGTTGGTCTTCCCACCGTACCCTTCCAACTGATTAGTTCTCAAAACACAATACCTATTCAGCTTCCCTACTCTGATTGGTCCATTTCGATCTGCATCTTCGGTATAATTGGCATAAATTCTGCCTTAGTCAATGTTGGGACATGTAACAAACTGCAGAAAATCGGTGATTTCGGTCACAACAACGAGTATGAATTAGAAGTCTGAATTTCATCAAAGAGAAACACGAATTTCCATGTAATTGTCATTTTCCACATGCTAAACAGCTCCACTAGCTTTTCTGCTAAAAAACGCCTTGATAGTTTTCTGTTTGTTTTCTAAACCCATCATGTTTTTATCTTAGATGAGAGAGCGTTTTGCTTTCCGAGGAAAATCAGTTCACAAACGAAACTTAGCAATCGCTGGAGGCGTAGCATTATCTATCGCCGTTTCGCCGTTCCTCGCTGCTTTAACCGTTGGTGTCGGCGTTCCGATTGCCTTGGGCTATGTATATGGTGTCGTCCCGGTCTCCCTTTGTCGAAGTGGAGGCTGCACTGCTGTGAAGAGATCCAGTAACGGGAATGGCGTTAATTTTGAATTCGATGAAAGAGAAGATGGTACAGTTTCCTTTAGTGACAAGAATAGCCCTGTCAGACGTAACAGTCGCTCAAGTAGTATGTTGGATAATACAAGCCTCACGAACCAGCCAAGTAATGTTCTAACAGTCAAAGCTACTGTAAACAAAGGTAAAGTAATTTCCGTTAATCTGAGCGTTAAATTTAGCATCTTTTCGTATGTTTGATTCTAAATGCGGCAAGCATGGTAGACTTGGAATAGACCTTTTAAAAGAGGCCTAGGTCGGGCAAGACATTTTTGTGGAAAAGGGTAGACATTGCAAGTAAGGGAATCCTCTCCCCGTGCAACAACTGGAATTACGGTCGTTTCAGGAGATGTTGTGCATCAAATTTTACTTCAGATTAACGTTTAATTCGAATAAAAGTGAAAGAAAGGCTTCAAATCCCACCATATCTGCTCAAGGAGACATTTAGCTAATAAAGTATTTTTCTGTTTGTGAGTTGCTTGTATCTTGTTTCGTGAATTTCTCGCATATTTTCAACATTTATTGTAGCAGGTTCCTTGAATCCTTTTTTCTTCCATTATTCGTGAGTTTTGCGCAAAATTTGCTGAACTGCCTCTCCTAAAACGACCGAAATTCCAGTCGTTGCACACGGAGAAGATCTACTGGAAATGTCTAAAATGTCTTTGAAAAGGTCTATTCACATTTGATTTCGTGCTGGATTCAGAAAGAGGTTGTTTTGGCAGGTTTGATGGGCTTCTGATAAAGACTGATATCAGACTTCGTTGAATCAAAGGGGCAAGACTCAGAGAAGAGACACGGTTAAGCAGTAGGGGCTTTTTTTATTTTGTTTTAAGCCAATCAGTGTGGGCGAGCAATTAGAGTTTGTAGGCAGTGCTTATCGAAGCAGGCTCACGGCTTGACTGAAGAATTGTGCGGAAAATTTCGGATTTTCTCTGTTGGAGGGCAAAAACGACTTCAAACAACACACCGAAATGATTAACTTTGATCAATTATAAAGGTCCGGCTTCACCATTAGATATAAGATATTAAATATTCAGTGTACCCCCTGTCCTCAGCACCAAAAACCAATACGACGAATGGAAAGCAAGTGTATTTCGTATTTGGATAACTAAACAACTGACCGTTTGTCTGACTGACTAACTGGCAAACAAGGTAACTAGCAAACTAACTAAAGAAATGACTGACTGACTTGCTAACTAACTAGAACGATGCTTCTGGGCGATTTTATGACTCTAAAACAATCTTTATCTGACACAGATATACGAAATTCAAAGCCATTAATCTGTTCCAGTGGCAAACTTTTTTAGGAAGATGGCCGTTGTTCTGGTGGGGCAAATCACTCTGCCAGGACAGCAATGATTTCTTCGATAGAACGTACAACCCCGAGTGAAGGCCTCCCTGAAATTATTTTAAGAAAAATAATTTTTACTTGACTACTCCCGGTGAGACAGATGTTTCGCTGTTAAGGATATGCAGACCTTGATTTTCGGCGAAAAATTACAAAGAAAACTAGAAAGGTTTTGCATTTATTAACGCAGTCGACATCTGTGATATCCACTGTTTTTCAAACGAATGCCGTCTTGAACAAATTTTATCTTGCCACCGTTAAGGAATCTGTCTGGAACTTCTGCCTGTCTCTTGGTTATCTATTCGGATTACCCGTTTGATAGATATAACCTGTCGCTTTTTTGCATATTATATTACGGTTAATCATGTCATATAAGAGTTTTCTTCCGGATATTGAGTTGTTCGGTATAATGACCTTGTTTTAGAATGATGGATTAGGAAGTAGCAATGTGAGATACCTGTAACCAGGTCTAGATGACCGGTTTTTTCTGGAAAAGGTTATGTGGAAGAACGAGAGGAATAAGAACTTATTCTAGCTTAAAATGCGTTAGAAACACTCGTTTTAACTGTGTTTTGCAGCTAAGTGGACGTTCATCACTTAGATTCTTTTCTCTAACGCCCTTGTAGACTTACTACACGTGTCTCAGTCCCGCTCATAAAATCTAGACCAACAACCACAGCAATTCGCTCCAGTTTTAGCAGCTTTCTAACAACAACTGCGATAGCTGGGACTCATGTAATAAGTCTAACGCTCTTGTTTTGTTTCACAGAGCCACAGCCAAGCATAACTGGTCTAAGTCAGGATAGCACAAGCCTTGATAGCCGATCAATGATATCCCACTACAGAACTGGGGATGGTGACGTAGACAGCCATGCCTCGATGATTCCTCAACCACGCAGCACGACAGTTAGCATAACCAGTAGTATTGAAAATGTTCACAACTCTGATGGTGCTGTTAACATGTGTGCAAGTCTTCCAGAGGTAAGCTGCGAAGGAGAGGAGCCTTCCATCAATAGAGAAGACGCTGTGTCATTTTCTGGAATATCAATCCCCTATGAGGTTGTACAAAGGAAGAATAAAGAAGCTGGTACAGTGGATCATGATGTGGAATCTATTGGTGCTGTCGAGGATTTTGTAAACTAAATCGTAAGTAAATTTAGGCCAAGACCACACGTATGCGGATATATTTTGAAAATGAGGTTTTTTCTCCCTTTTGACTAGGCTTGCCCAAGGCTATTTGTCAATACCCTTCTCTTGAGGTGAAGGTCCACCATTTCATGAAAGAACAAAGAAGAGTGAGAGCTCTCCTTTATTCTCGCGGAACGGTGGACCTTTGGAGAAGGAGATCGATAAATAGACTTTGGGCAAGTCTACCTTTTGACCAACTTTTTCAACACGAATAGCGATCTAAATAACTCCTCTTACCTCTCTGATATAGGTATTTGCATGGCTTTGTTATCATTTCATTCTGTGTTTAACACATCACAACGATGCAGGAGCCAGTTTAGAGGTGTCTATTATTCTGTAAACAATAGAAAACAATATCGTCACATCATATGTTACGCTACCGTCTGGTCTTAATGCTACCCTTAGGCCGGTGAAAACCTCTGCTGCATTTCGTTTGGATGAACGACCATAACAGGGGTTGTTCTACGAAACATTTTTCAACACCAGTGCTTGAAAAATTGTTTTTAAAACCTATTTTGAGCTGATTCTACCCTCCAAGACACTAACCTGCCCAACAAACAAAAGAAATAGAAATTTAAATGCCATTTTGGACTGAATAAAGTCATTATCTTAAGCATGACCTTCAAGTCATAAGCTGTAACTGCACGTTTCTCGGCTAATTGAACAACTTCTAGAACAACGTCTACAAAACAGCGTTGAAAACACTTATCATCATGGAGAAAGCGTTTTCTAAGTATCCAAGCGTGGTCTTGGCCATAATTAATATTTATTAATTTGGGTTAAATAGCTTGTATGATATTAACAATGTATGATATTAATAGTGTACATTTTGTTGGGTTGATAAAAGATCTTGTTGATCTTAGCCTATTCAAATTTGTAGATATAAATTTTTCCGTTAGTTACTGAATTGCCATTTTTGAGTAATTCTGATTGTTTTGTACTAAGCTGTTTTGATCCATGACATATTTGATTTCAGATTTCGTTTGTAATTTATTGTTAGAAAAAGGGGAGAGTTTCTCTGTGAATTGTATCGTTACCACTCCGTAAAGCTTTGTCTCGTGCGGTGCAATGCATTTTGTGAACTTGTGTTGCAAGATGAAATGCAACTCGTTAAACTTGTGTTGCACGGTTCAATGCGATCTGTAAAGTTGTGTTGCGTGATGGAAGGCGATTTGTAAAGCTTGTAACGCACGGTGTAGTGTTATCTGTAAAATTTGTGTTTCACTATTCAAATTTGTATAACTTGTATTGCACGGTGCGATGCAATTTGCAAAAATTACGTTGCATGGTAGAGGGCAATTTGTAAAACTTTTGTTTCACTGCTCAGATATGTAAAACTTGTGTTACACGACGCAGTGCAATCTGCAAATTCGTGTTGCATGATGGTCAGCAACATAAAAAGCTTGCAATGTATGGTGTAATGTTATCTGGAAAATTTGTGTTCCACTGTTCAAATTTGTATTACTTGTGTTGCACAGTGCGATGCGATTTCTAAAGATTATGTTGCATGGTGCAATGCAATTTGCAAAACTTGCGTTGCATGTTACAGTAAAAATTGAGCTGATGTTGCACGATGTAATGCAATATTTAAAGCCTGTATTACACGGTGCAATGCAAATAGTGAATCTTGTGCTGCATGATGCAATGCAATCTGTATAGCTTGTGTTTCACGTTGCAATGCAGTTTTGGAAACTTGTTTCGCACGCTGCATTGCAATTTTAAAGTTGTGTTAAACGGTGCTATGCAATTTTCCAGGGACACGTTACACTTGCACATATTGCAGATATAAGGTCTTTTAATGCTTGTTGTAAGTTGACGAGTGACGCATATTCTGTTAATTTTCGAATAATGTTTCGAGATGCAAAATCTGATCGCTGGCATTTGTTTGAAGCATTTTCTACACTCAGCTTTGTCACAATGGAACGCCGTGTATAACGTCTCACGATAGTTGATAGCGTTAGGAACGGAAGTTTTTACCCATTTTAATTGCAATTTTGTTCATAGTTTATTCTGGAATGACGCATGAGATCTGTATCCCAAATATTTTGTTACTACTTGTCAGGAGTAAATGTGAACTTCTTTGATTTGATTTGGTATGTAAATACAGTACAAGTATTCCTTTGCAGACATGCTTTGTCCGCGCAGTAAAATGGCTAGGATTAGCTGTTGCATTTGACTGAGGGCCTGTTAACAGTGCTGAAGGTAGATTTAAATTTGTCCAGGGCCTCTTTACATATTAACTGTCAGTCATTTCTCCCAAGGTTCATTTCTCGATTGATTGAACAGCAGCCTTTCTCCGCCCATGCTCATAAAGCAATAATAGAATGCCCGACAAATCACTTAGCCACGCATTGGTATTAACACTATCATTGATGACTGAAAGGCTCGCGTATTTGAGTTTAACTGTAATTATTGGAGTTAGTTATATTCATAATTACGTTGTATATAGTTAAATAGTTAAATAAAGTAAATTTACATTGCCAGCTGTTTTATGACATTTAAGTTGTATTGGTGTAGGAATTTATTCACAAAATTATTGAATCAATGATGTGTTTTTATTGTCATCGAGTCTTTGTTTTGTTGATTTTAGCGCGCTTTTGGCGTACTTGATGCTTTGCATAAAGTCCTTGATGAAGAATCGGCTTTTGATCACGAAGTTAATTGTTGAATGTTTGATTATCCCGTGAAACTATACTACAAAAACCTTTTGCCGAACAGCTGAGATTCGATTGCTAAGAAGAATGTTTGACCATTTGTTTTCAACGCAAAACTTGACAAACATCTGAACCTCATTGCTACGTGGATTGGTTCACCGTTTGACCAACTCGCCAAACAATGTTTGTTCAACAATTGCAACTCACAAACGGAGCATATTGTTTGACTATTCGACAACAGCGCAAAATATGTTTGCCGAACACCTGAGATCTATGCTTGTTAAACAATTGAAATGTGCAAACTTAGCAGATTGTTGGCCCGTTCAACCGCAAGGCAAAACATTTTGTCGAGCATCTGAAATGTGTTTTGTAAGTACGTAGAATGATACACCGTTTGACCACATCACCAAGCAATGTTTGCTAAACAATTGAAATGTGCAAACTTAGCAGATTGTTTTACCGTTCGATCGCAACACCTGATATCAATGTTTGTTAAACAATTGAAATGTGCAAATCTAACAGATTGCTTCAATGTTTGAAAGGCAAAATTTGTCAAACATCTGAGCTCTCTTTGCTAAGTAGAATGATACACCGTTTGGCCACATCGCCAGACAATGTTTGCTAAACAGTTGAAATGTGCAAACTTAACAGATTGCTTCACTGTTTGAAAGGCAAAACATTTTTGCCAAACATCTGAGATCTCTTTGCTAAGTAGAACGATACACCGTTTGGCCACATCGCCAGACAATGTTTGCTAAACAATTGAAATGTGCAAACTTAGCAGATTGCTTCACTGTTTGAAAGGCAAAACATTTTTGCCAAACATCTGAGATCTCTTTGCTAAGTAGAACGATACACCGTTTGGCCACATCGCCAGACAATGTTTGCTAAACAATTGAAATGTGCAAACTTAGCAGATTGCTTCACTGTTTGAAATGCAAAATTTGCCAAAAATCTGAGATCTCTTTGCTAAGTAGAATGATACACCGTTTGGCCACATCGCCAGACAATGTTTGCTAAATAATTGAAATGTTTTCTGAACCTGGTGACGAGCGTGGTGATTCAGGCTCATTTGAAATTCTAATTGAAGGAAAACAGTACCAACCCACGAAGAAAATTTCCGCGACGAAGCGGTCTTGATAACTACAAGAACGTAGAGATGATTGAGACAGATAATTAGCAGGAGTGTATTTTCAAAATAAAGGTGCAACGAATTCCAGTGGAGTAGCAAACTCAAGTGGAGTAGCGATGATCAATGGCGCCAGGCGGCAGCAACAGTTTTTACGCTCCCTTTAGTTCCAATTCTGTGCGCACTTTGCCTTTCGAGAGATCTCAACCCGTATTTTTGGGCAACTCTCGGTAACATCTGAGACTTTGGGAGGCATCGAACTCTCCTGACTACAGAGCTTGAAGATTTCGCAAACTTCGCAGAGAAAATTGTTTTCAAATCAACTTCTCCAAAGTTTTTACAGTAAAGTGCGTTGGTGGCATTGTGAAGTTGAAGCCTCTGAAGTCTGAAGTCTACGTCTCTTAGAATTCAGGGAATAGAGAACGCGTTCTAGATCACACGCCACATTTTGATTAGTCTTCGAGATCTACAAACTTCAAAACAACTTTTGGCTTGGACATAGCATAGTTGGGGTACTTTCTTTTCAGCCTGTGGGATCAGTGACCCACGTGCCTTGTTCTTGGGTACGAGGTTTGGGGAAATTAAAAAAAAATCTCCAAGGAAATTAAAATAATGTCATAAGATAATAAAATGTTTTCTATTCAAAGATTGATCCTCTTCTGCAAATACCAAAGATAAGCACAAGACAATCCGAATGATGTCATATTGAGCAATGAACTAACACCATGAAATTTGTAAAACTGTTTTCTTAAAGCCATATATTCTGGATCATCCTTTAGTGCTTCACTCAATGGTTTCCCAACTTCCTGTCCTTTTTCCCCATGTTCTTTTTCATATCTATGGCATTTGAACATTTGTGCAGTTGTCAATGGTTCAATGACAAGGAAACTCATAATATTGCAAGCCAAAGTAGATGACAGGAGTATTGCCTGAAAAATGATTTTGTCAAGTCAAGTGTCATCCAATAGCAGATAGCAGATATTGACTAAATATTCATAATGCAATCATTATATAATCATTTTATAACAAACAGAGGCAATGCCAAGGGTGCCGGAAGCAATGCAGGGTGGCGGGGGCAGAAGCAACAATTTTCGGGCAAAACAATATGAAAATAAAAGAATTTGGCAATTTTTCCAAGGGCAAGGGGGGCAGCTGCCCCCACTGCCCCCATACTACTGGCATCCCTGGCAATGCATTGCCATAAGGGAAACAGGGGGCACTGTACTCCCAGGGCACTGTAATCTCTAATACTTACTTTCAATTATCTTTTAGTACAAGGGATTTTTACAGCAGAATTACCCACATAACCTATTTAACGTATTTGCAGTACAGTGATGGGTGTGCAGTATAGTGTTTGATGTTCAGTTCAGTGGAGGGATACCATCTGTACAGTGGTGGGATATCATCAGTACAGTGGAGGGATACCATCAATACAGTGGAGGGATATCATCAGTACAGTAGAGGGATACCATCAGTACAGTGGTGGATGTTTAGTGCAATGGGGGATACCATAAGAAAAGCTTTCAGTTTGTTGCTTGTAGTTTGCAATGCAACCAAAATGCTAGCTTAAAAGAAGTTAATCAAGACCCTTTATCTGGTGTATTGGTGTAACTCTACATATCCTGCCCTTATGTTAGCATTTTTGGTATATTATGCATCTGTAAATAGATATTATGCATCAATATTAAACGATTTTATGCATCGAGAACGAAAGTAAAATAGCAATGAAATACCTCTGTTTTTGCATTTCCTGTCCACATCTGTATTGGATTAAGAGCAAGAAAGGATGCCAAGTTGACACTAGAAAGACCTACACCAGCCATAAAGTATTTCGGAAAAAGTTTGCTTTGCACAAGGCCAAACATTTGTCTTGGGAGCGTGTTGAACATGACCACACCTAAAATGAAATGAAACAAAAAACAATTATATTTTAGAAGGAAAAGAATACGCTTTAATTTTTCACAAAAAACCTCTTATAAAACAATAGGCTTTTATCAACGTGTTCCAGTCCTTCACAATAATAAAACAAGACATCAAATTTAATAAAATAGAGAAAAACCTCTTTATAAGAAACTTTAAAGAAACTTTTAAATTGCGATAAACAGTGGAAACATTTTCAGGCATACTAAAAAGCTTGTTTCGTCTGACACCCCTCGGAGTAAGAACGTCAAAAACAAACTGAGACAATACAGAAGCGGATCTTATGCCCAGATGCGTCTCGAAATGCACCAATCAGAGAGAAGCTTTAAAAGTAAGAAGAAACTCCTGCTTAAGACACCATCTATTATGCAACTTTTTTTTCCCTGATAAGTTAACAACGTTTCCCCATTTTTCGTAATTCTTTGGATTTTAGTTTTTCTCGATTTTTTAAGCAATGAGAACTTATTACCTGCAACGAATGTGACCCAAAACTGTGTTCCAAGCCATGTTGAAAATGCGCAAAGATGAATGGTCTTGGTTGCGGTGTCTCCAAGTCGGTCGCCAAAGTACAAAATGCTTCCTGATACGACAGAAATGACCAAACTAAAGGTGGGTTTGTCAACCGATGGTATAGAACTTAGAATTGAGCCCATATTGAGTTACTGAACCTTTACGCCGGGTGGATGATGAACTCACAGCAAGAAGTCTTGGCTAGGCCTTATGTAACGACCGCGTTGCAATCACCAACCGTATCATGTGCTCAATCACGTGCTTTCTTCTCCTGTCCCATAACTCCATGTCCTGTATCCGATGACAAAAAACATTAGAAAGAGACAAACTTTAAATTCAGAATTTAGGATTTCATGAAGAGCATTGATCCAGCATCTAGCATCATTTAAATACAGATAGATGAAGATGATTAGCAATGTTGTTTGTGTTTGTATCCAATAATTTAAAGAATAATAAAAGACACCATCCACCATAAACCCGGTATTTTACTATTCCTACTGGTTTAACAAGAACACAATACAATGCTGATCTGTTAAATACATAAAGCATTAAGTCTAGCTACTGGCAGCACAACTCAGGGATAAAAATAACAAATCCCCTCTACAATTTGAGCTTTCTGCTCAAGAACCAAAAATAGACACCCATAGCTGTGAATCCAAAAAGATTAAGCGTAGTTGAAACACCATGCCAAACAAAGAAATTCTTCCTCATTTCCCTATACTGCTCATTTTGCAACAATTTCTCATCTGTGATTGGTCCAATTTCATCCCCATGACCATGTTCTCTCTCAAACTTGTGTTCTTGAATCATGTACTTTGTCATAACTGGCTCTATAACAAAGTAGTTGGCCAATGTTGTACCAAGGTTAATAATCAGTGCCCATGCACGGATCTTTTCATCTCCTTCCCATGTTGCTATTGGATGCTCCATTGTGAAAGTTGCCATAGAGATTGTTGTCAAGCATATTCCATAAAGGAAGGATTTGGGGAAGAGATGGCTCTGCACAAGCCCAAATAAATGTCTTGGTAGAAGTTTCATTTTGTCAAACCTGAAAAAGACAGATGAATAAGCTTCATGAACAGCAATATCCTGAACACGATGTGCTCCCGAGGTGACAAGCTAGCTGGATTGAACTATAACCTCACTGTGCCTATTTGGACCTAAAAAGGTGTGTTGCCAAGGCTTTGAAACAAAAATTGTTGATGAGTGTACATGGTTCAGTTGGATTCATTTCCAACTTTTACTAAAATTATTGCAATTTTTCATATTATACTGCTCTGTGACATAGTGACTCTATGTCTACATATGGGTTTGGTGCAGATCCAAAATACGGGAAGCTTGTTGACTGAGCACAGCACACCGAAACAAAAAAGCTGATAGCACTAAATAAAAGAAATGAAGATTTAGTTAATACGGATTGTTTATAGAAATTGCAATGCATAAAAAGAATCAATAAGGCAATGGCTTTACCTGCAACAAAAGTGACCCAGAAATGTATTCCAAACCATGTTGACGATGACGCAAGATGAATAAATGATGCAAGATGTGGAACACCAGTGTTGATTTTATCTGGGAACATCATGGCTGCGGCAGAAACTGCTGCAACGCAAGCAACAGCTGTTGTTCCTTGTGCTGGCTGCAGATTTCTAGAAACGTCGTTGCCCATGATGACGGTGCTGTCTTTTATTGAACGTTAGACGAGTTGGAGCTGAGGTGATCAGGGACTCTTCACTTGGAAGTTAGCCAGTTCACTCTGAAGAAAACTTCCGCTTCGGCTGTTTTGATTCTCGGAAATGGAGGTGTTAATAAAAGAATGTCCCACCACGCAAACAAAAAGATATCCCATGATCCTTTAAAACTCAAAAAAGCCTCTCTTAGGATTTCCAGCCTCTTACTGAGAAAGAATGAGAAAAGGGCGGGAAAAGTGAAACTTTGAGTCAGCTCCATGTGCGCTTTTTGTTTCTACAATTTTAAATGTGCCCTTGCTGTTCCAGCTGAATGATGGAGTCCTTTATGAAAACTCTTGATTCTTTAGTTGCAGGAAGCGGAGAAAACAACGAACAAATTCAAGCTTCAAGGCAAAACAATCTTCTTATCGCAGGCCCTTCAAAGTCAGGTCGTTCCTCAATGCTTTTTGAGGCGGCCTTCTTCTACGCAGAAGCTGGTAAAAGTGTCGTTTTTATCTCGCCAAACAAAATACACTGTCTTCCAATGCTGTTTGCAAATCGAGAACAGCCCTCAGTGAGAATATTAAGCAGAATAAATATTATTTATCTGGCTGAGAAAAACCAGATTGTCGACTTTATGGCATCAGTTCACGTTAATTACAACGAAGTGACTATTTGACCGGCAGCCGGCAACCATTTTCAAAAAACTATTTGACCGGCAGTCATTTGCACATGCGCATAACTGAACGGCCGGCAACCATTTTCATTCAAAGCCATTTGACCGGGATTTACCGACAGTCATCTTAAGGGCTGGCTACCATTTTCAAAAATATATTTTACTCATCTTAAAAATATTTTCGTAAAGGTTGATTACTGCAAAACGACCAGAAAATAAACTGATAAATGTAGATTTAAACATTAACATAGGAACCACATGTTTTTTTGCAAATTGTATTTACAAAATTCAAAAGAGCACATTCACTATGGATAAAACAAAATCATTTACGCTATACTAAACTTCAAGATAAAAAATAAAACAAATTATTTTACATATTGTTATCAATTTCAATCATACATATATCTTTATGGCAGTATGCGAAAGCCCAACTATGCAAACAATTTGTAAGTTCGGTGATCATAACCATTATACACAATTCACTTATTCATTTTTACCATTTCTGGAAAACCAATTTTGCAATACAATTGCAATGCAAATTTGCACTATTCTGGTATTTCCTTTCATCACGGAACTTAGGTTAAAGCAGTCTAAGGATTTGTTTTATTGGTTTTTGAAACGCTAATCTTTGCTACGATGTTTTGTAAACATAAAATCAAAAGAGATCAAGTTGAAAATATGCCCTTCAGATTTCAGCTCTATTTATCATTCTTACAAAGATTTGTGTCATTTGGATGATCACCTTCATACACTATTCAGACTATTGGCTTGTTTTTTTTTTTTACATTTTACTTGTATTTATTTTTGCAGTTTCTGCAAAACCAATTTTTAGCTTTCGGCTTTTTTTATTGAGACACAGGTGAAATGAAACCAGCTCAAGCATCTTTCACAACATATGCAATCGCCTGCACTTGTTATATTCTTGCAACAAGTTGGACAAATCCATTTACAGTTTCTTTTCTTTGTTAAGACATCCAGCAATTTATTCCAGGCATCATCACTAAAATATCTTTCAATCCGATTGATATCAACGACACTTCTATCTCTGACCAAGTCTGGTATATTATGTACATTTGTTTGAATTCTTTCTGGTGAAATAATTATACCCTTGAGCGCATCTTTTGCAATTTTGAGCTAACAAAGCACTCTAAAAGAACTCTATTTTTTCTTGGGCCCAAAGTTTAGCGAAAGGTTTTAAACTACTGTCTCCTGTCTTAGCCCTTTTAACACAAGGAAGACCAATAACCGTTAGTTCTGCTCCTTTTGGTCTACCTCTTTTCATCATTTTAAAGGCATTTTGATATCTTTGTAGCACTCCTCTCCTGTTCTGCTTGACACTTTCTCCTCCACATTTTGTTCATGGCCAGTTGTATCTTTTTCTTCAGAAATGTTATCCATTTCCAGTTTATCAGAATCTTTTTCGCACAATAGCTTATCCAAAGATATCCCTGGGTTAATGTTTTGGTTGCCTTCTACCTTTCTCCACTGCGCCAGAAGCTTTTCCATTTGTGATATTCTATCACAAAATGTATTCATACCTCCTTCGCAAGCAACTGATGCCAAATTCTGTGAAATTTTGAGAGCTCTTTTATACTTTTGTGCCTCTGTTAGTGGTTTAGATTTGGTTATTGGCTCTGATTCAATCATATTTATATCAGGTACTTCATCATTTCCTGCATCAGTGTTGCTTTGATCGTCATTCTTGTTTTCACAGTATTGAAGAGTCCATCGACACGCAACAAGTGTTTCGTCATATCTGGATATGTCCAGCAAGCATCTAACTTTAAAAATATGACGGCATGGAAGTCCCAATTTCTTGACAAAATTACATGTGCATTTCTCAGGAGATGCAACAATATTCTCTATACGATTTGAAGCAATCTGATATTCTTTTTCTCAGAGCTTTTTTTCAATTTTGAGATGTCTTGCAAGTTCAGCTTGATTTGTAATATGTTTGAATGCATATGGAGTCACATGATTAGCATATTCTTGAACATCTTTGTCAAAATTTGGAAGTTGTGTTGGCCGGCGAGCTGTAGACATTAGCTGAGTGTGCTTTCTTTCATTTCGTAACACTTTCAAGATTGAAAAGAATTCCGTAAAGAATTGTAACATGCTGCCATACCGTGAACAAACACTCTTTATCTTTGCATTCAAACTTTCCAATCGATTGTTTGTTGTTTCACCAAGATTAAATACAGAATCTTTGAAACATGAAACCCACTGCTCTTTGATGTCTTCCCAGTTTTCTTCATAGTAAGAAATTACTGATGTAATTTCTGTAGTTTTTAGCTCCTTGACGTTGCTGTTATATTCTGCTAATGACTTTGAATATATAATTTTGGAAAAAAGTTCCAGACATCTCATTCTTTCTGCAGAAGTGATTCCCATCTTTTCAATGGTTATCTCCCTCCGGAAAGTGCGAAGTGCATGATAAAGACAAATCTGCATTACTGCCTGAGGAAAACATTTTGAAAAAACATTGCGTTCTCCAAAATCTTTGTCACTCATTATCACTTCAGTTTGTTCCCAAGCTGGGTTATTTTTTTTAAAAAAATTTACTGCTGCCTCTATTGTGGATTCGATTTCTTCAGCAACAATGAAGAGTGCAGCAATTTCACTTAATCCATTACCATCCACAATTAATAAAACATACACTGGCAACTTCAAATCCAGAAGCTTGTAGGTTGCATCAACCATGAGGAATTCAGGAAACATGTTACAAATTGATTTCATTTGTCTGTCCTGATAAAAGATGCATTTAAAATTGTGTTCTTTGTCTACTGCAACTTCGACTGATGATCCTTCTTTCTCTTTCAAGAATGGTATGATAGCCTCCATTTCATTACTGCTCATTGATTTTTTTGTTTCAGCTTTGAGGTTAGCTATATCTTTCAGTGTAATTGGACGTCCAGTTGCAGTTTGAATTTTTTGTTGAATAAGTTTGCTGTTTGCTTTTAATCTTATGACTTCTTTAATTTCATCTTTGAGGTTTCCATTAATGTTTCTTTGGCGAGGTAAATGATTGTACATTTCCTTGGAAGTTGCATGATTGTGCTCATCATTTTTTTTTATAACCTCCAATGACTTTCCATCTTGTGCCAAAATTAAAGAAATTTCAAAGGGACATTTTTGTCGGAAAGAGCTTGACGCCCGTTTTTCACGTGCTCGTGGTTTGCTTTCTTTTCCTCCAAATTTGCATGCAAGCTTCATCGAATAATAAATAAGGCCTTTATTTGCAACAGCAACCCTTTTCGGGACCCTCTTTGCAGCAGCCTCAAGGGTTCTCACATCTCTTTTCCAAAGTTGGTAAAAATTGTTTTTTTCAAATTTTTCTTTTGCTTCTTCCAAGGATTTCAATGTGCCAAATTGCTGTCCAACATGAAAAAAGTTCTCTTTCCTGGCCATTTCTAACCAACTGTATTTCATTTGGGTCACTTTTTGGGTAGATCTTTTGATTTCCTTCTTCTTTAACAGCTTCATTCTCCGTCATTTCTTCTTCTTTTGCTTCTTCGTCTGCTGCATCTTTTGTACTGATTTTTTCAAGGACACCTTTAATTTTGGTCTTTCTTCTTGCATCACACATATTTTCATGAACTTTTTCTATGAATTCATCTTCAAGTTCTTCTTCACAAACATTATGTTTTTCTGTTGGCAAATCTTGTTCAGAAACAGTTTCAGCAGATTCTTTCTTGGCGGATCTTGGAATGTACGCATTTCTGGAAATATGTTTTGGTTGACTATGTGCAAGCGGGACTCTGCTGAGAACTGATGCAGATATACCAAGTGCATCAACATCAATTTTACCTTGCATAAGCCATGAGATAACAGTTGCACGCAGAAAATCTGAGTTTGTGGATGGATCCAATAACCAGTTTAATTCATCTGGAATCATATTGCTTTTTGAAAGGAAAATATTTCTCCAGAGTTCTGGGGCCCTTGCTGCAATTCCTGCTAGCACAATAACAACAATGCCACAAATATCCCCACATGTTTGCAAAGGGAAATTTGGAAAGCAGTCCGAAACACATGCATGATCTCCACTTTTACCAGGTTGATGACAGTTAATAAAACCTCTGACAGGTTTGCTTGTGACAGCTTTAACATCAATAAACACCTCTGTTACACTGTTCACTTGTGATCTTTAATCACTTGGAGCATTCCAACCAAGGGAATCACAATAGAACCATTTATTTTTTTCAAAATCAACAAACGTGAATGTCCAGTGGCAACCCTTTTTTTTAGGTGTACTCAGAAACGTTTCTTTGGTTTGACCAACATTAGAGACCAATATCAAAAATTTAGGGTTACCTTTAATTCCATTTACAACTTTTTCTAGCTGTTTCTTGTTCATTAACATGAGATCATTCAGCATTAAAGCACAAGTATCACCACCAGCATTGTTTATTGATTTCATGATCGCACTGATAATGCTGAAATTGACCCATCTGGACCCTGCTACCGTTGCAATATCACTTGCTAAAACAGTTTTGTTATAGTCAAACACTGCTTGACCATCTGGTGTATTCTCCAGTAGTGATTTATAAAGCAGCAAATCATTTCTTACTCTAAAGCAGATATCCTCCCCACTTAGCATATGATCAAGCCATATTTCCTCTTCTTTGACTTTTTTGGCTATATTAGAAAGTTGGTGAACATTTATCATAGCCAACAAGGAGGTTTCATTAAATGTTCCCAAATCAGAAGAAATTGCTGCATATGCCCCCATTTCCAGAGTTCTCAGCATTTCTTGACAATTCGACTCTGATGGTATGATTGTCAAGGCAGAAACATCAGTAATTTCCTTTGGAGGACTGAAATGGAAGGAAAGTGGACCAGTTTGTGCATTTCTTGGATATATGATTTCAGTTGCAGCTATTCTCTTTACCGAGTAGAACTTTCCAGTGACAACAATTTCCTAAAATTTGAAAGATGATAAGTTATGATGTTGATTCAAGTTATGTCACTATAATCAAAAATCAAGTTTTTGGGAGATTGCTCTTGCATTAAAACTCATTTCTGAAAAATTGCTTGATGTTAAGTATGAGCAGAAGTAGTTTACGGTGTTAAGGTCATAAATCCTGTTAGTATAAATCAATCATAATAAATCAATCATACCTTCAGTTTTTCATCAATGTTTTCAATGCTACATTTCTGTATCCCAGACTTCATGCCGTGGCCTATTGATGGAGAAAAAATTTATCAATTTTGTCAAAGTATTATTTCATGGGGTATATCTTTTCATACATATTCAAGACGCACAAATTCCCATTAAAAACAAGTAAGAAGAACAAAAGGAATAGAAATTTGAAACTCTTTCATAAAGTATCTAAAGCAGAAAATAAAACAGCCAATGCTGGGCATACTAGCTACCATGGGCCTATTAGGCCTAATTTATCCATCATATGAAACAGTATTCATACCTTTATCTTTGTGAGTAGAAAGCACTTCTTCTTTTTGTCTACTTTGAGATACAGAATCACAACAAGGGCCTTCTCTTTGCAATAAATTTTAAATCAAAAATAAATCTTAGAATGAAAATGAAAATTCTTTTTCGAGCAACGATCTTGACAACACAATTTGCCTACCGATAATAATGAAAATGACAAAGATCGCAAAATCATGAATTTGAGCGCCAAAATTTGAGCGCCAATTATATTGTAAGGTATGCGCATGTGCAAATGACTGCCGGTCAAATAGTTTTTTGAAAATGGTTGCCGGCTGCCGGTCAAATAGTCACTTCGTAATTACAAAGAGCAAATTGATCTTATCATAGTTGATGATATTGATCATTATTATTTGCGAGAAGATAAAAGAAATCAACTTATAAGTCAAGCAAAAGTTATCTCATTTGTTGCAGATGCAGTACACTACTTAAATACCTTAGGGTATGCATTAGAATTAAAATAAAATGTGCATTGTTTGTGAAAAAGGAAAGGGATAGCTATAGTTATAGTTACTACGTGTTTTGTGTGATGCAAGTATTTTGGTACCAGGGGGCAGCCTAGATTTTATGGAAGGTTTTGACTAAGTCCTGGGTGTGCTACAATAAAAATTTATGGGGCACAATTTTCAGCCATGTGCCTTCTACATCAATTTCCGGACTTTTGATTGCACATGTGCCACAGTCTTCATTGGAACATGAAATTTACATTACAGAAAAATATGAGTTAGGACTGACACTTTTTGCCATACTAATGAAAGCCTCCAAATGAACTTATGCAATTCCAACAGCACAATTTTCACTGTATAATTTTGTAGGTTTATCAAGGTGGAATTAGACATATGGGTGAATAGAGACAAGCATGGTACTCTTTGTTTCTGTTTACTGTAACAAATTTTTCAAGAAGATAATAAAACATACAGCAGGCAACACAGAAAAGTAAAATGTTCATCCCAATTCACCCCATTATCTTGCCTAGTCTACCCGATTCCATAGTAAGATTAAATTGCATCCTTCTCAGATCTGCTGTTGCTCTAAGTCCACCAGTGCTACTAATCATGTTGACTTTTTAAGAATGTGCATCTTTTCCAGGGAGAAGCATTCTCCAAAAAGCCACTGCAGTTTGATTTGCTCAGTTTCTACACAAGATGATGGGAAAATGCCAGCTAACCAACAGGAAATTCTAGAGCACTGGTTTCAAGATATGATAATTGCAAAACATCAAAAAGACTCAAAACATAGATTCTCAGCAGTTATGGAAAAAGATGGATGTAAGTCAGAAGAACTTGCTTTTAATTATGCATTTGAAGATCACAAAATTGTAGCATCTGAGATGGAAGGTCCAGAAACCATTGATCAAACATGAATCCTCAAGGAGCATTCTTTCAGTACATGTGCAATGTGAATGCATGTAGCATAGTGTGCAAGAAGAATGTTTATGCAATGCTTAGAAATTTTGATGCTGTATGGTAGAGAACTGATTTTGCAAGAAGTTTTATTTCTAAAGCAATCCCCAGAGAAGTTTGCTTGGCTTTCATGCTTTAACAACAATGGACTTGAGGATATTATTTTATCAAATGGCCCAAATTAGCTTTTTGCTACTTTTGGAAATCTTTACTTATTGGTATTCTTTAATCTGAGGTTGAAACATTCCATAAGGTAAGTAGTGTAACCATGTTCAAGAGCATATATTTTGGTGGGAATCAGTCTACTATCCTTTTTTTGATAAAAACATTTTTTAAACCAATTTGATTAGATCATACTAGAAATAAGTATGGATATAAGAATCCATACTAGAAATAAGTATGGATTCTATCCCACAGTTTGCCAAATCCAAATAGTTTCCTCAATGGTCTGGTGTTTTACTTGTAAGATTGGGAATCAGTTATTTTAATGTGCAAAAATAATTTTTGTCAAAATCTTCCCATACATGTACAACAGTCAGATTTTGGTGCTGTGACTTAGCAAGTTAAGTGTTGAGGAAGCCTGGAAGGTGTTCCAGTTGGATAAATTGTTAAATAATAAAAGAAACACTGCAAGAAGAACAAAACCTATTATGATTCTGGCAACAAGATATTACTACACACAAGGACTATGATTGGGTAACAAGCTATAGCTCAGAACTACTTCTAACACATGCAATCAAATCATGCTTCAAGCTGGGCAATCAGTTTCAAAAAATGAATGGTACAAGTGCCTTCCTGTGTTTGGGGTACATCGGTCTCTCATCTTTACCATCAAACTCTGCTATGTAAGCAATATGCTTTTTGCGAGAGTAAATTAACAGTGTAATGATTGTACATAACAGCAGAAGTTCTGATGGCAGAGTCATTGTGAGAAGGAAGAACCCAAGCCAGCTTGTGATTTCAAAGAAATAATGTGGACATGAAATAAGGTTAAAGAGGCAACCATGTGGTACAACATGTCCTGTCTTTGGGGAAATCAAAGCCAGATCATTATTTCCTGTTCTGAAGAGCCGCAATTGTATATGACACCAGCAGTTGCCAATTTCGCCAATTAGAAATATTATCACGCCAGGAATAATTAAATACAGGCTCGAGGCTTTGTACACAGATTTATTGACAGACCATGCAATGAACAGTGCTAATACCCAGTAGTAAATCGGTGCACCAATGGATTCAACAAGAGGCATCTTCCTTTTGTAGATATGCACAAATAATACCTCTATGAATCGCCTGATAAAATGGAGATTCCACATGGCCAAGATGAGGTATCGAAGATCTTCTGTGTTTGGGTTATTTGCCTTCTTTATCAGATTTCCTTGGATAGGATGCGGCAAATCTGGCATGCTAATGAAAAATACTGCCGTGAATATTGCAGCTGTGCCAATGTATGTGACAGAATTCACAAAAACTGGATTTAGTCCAGGCATCTTCAAGCTGGTATTGGGAACTTTTTTTACTGCTTTTCTCGCCACTTTTCTTTTCTGAAAGTTCATCACAGATTCTTCATAGATTTTTCACCAGACCGTATATGTAATCCATGATTTCATTCAGGCTCAGCAGTTTTTAGTATCCATTCGTCAATCTCAGCCACTTCCGGATTGAGTTCCGAAATGTTTGACTCGGTCCCAGGCCTAGTCTTCAATCGCGAACTTGAAAGGCCACTGATCTCTTTTCTCAGAGATCAGCGCAAAAGGCATGGAGCGGGAGGAAGGGTAAAAAGTATTCCGTCGGAGGTGCAGAAGAGGGTCGTTGGAGCCTCTCTGTGTGTATGATAGACCGGGGGTGTTTCATGTCAAAGAAATTGCTTTGATTGATACAGTGGAACGGGGTGGAACCCAGCTGTTGATGCACCATAACCTTGTAAGTAGGGTAGAATTGGTGTGCGATTGTGTGAATCGTTTGTTAAATTTGGTGGTTTCAGAATTTCAATTTCAAACTGGGCCCTCCTGCTTGTTTCATTGTTTTTCACTTCACTGTGACTCACTTGCAGATACATAGTTTATCTGGCATAAGAGTAAATTTGCGATCCAATTCTCTACCACGAAGGCTGTGCAGGTAAAAAAGAAGGCCAAGATAGAAAATCTTCGCGAAAGCAAGACGGGAGCGAGTGTAAACGCGATATGTATTTCTTGCTTTTCATTTTGCCTTGCCACTGCTACTGAGAGTGATATTTGCCTCGTCTTCATTCAGAGTTTACTCAGTTTGTATTTTATTACAGACTTTTCACCTGTCCAAAGACAAATTTTCAACTGGTGACAATGAAATGGTTTGGCGTCAGTTGATAGGAGTTCAGTAGTCTGTAAACTATTCGAGACCTTATCCTGGTTGTGACGCTACCGTGGCTGGCTGGGGCTCGAACCCCGACCTTGCTGAGCTTAGGACACCACGAGCCGGCTGAATTAGACCACGAATCCACGTTGCTGGGGCACCTCAACTCCAACTGCACAGCACAGACTCATGGCTAATTTCCCCTATCGACCCTAACGTTGCTTGAATATGTGCCTGGCCCTTTTAATCATCTATTCCTATAACCGAGAACCCCTTCACATACTGTAGCAGTATTGTTTTGGAGTCAGCAAGTGTTAGTTATAGCATCTAACTATCTGAAATCCCCTTCCATAAATATTTTCTGTCTTTCATTGCATATGCGCAAATAGATCAATAATTATGGTTGAAGCATTTCATTCATTGAATATCTGCGTTCATTCACGTGTTATGAATATGAGAATTAATACACAGCATCCTTCAAATAAAACTGCTCTTCTGCGCAAACAAAAGTACGCTGGATCGTTTAATTGTCATTCAGTCGTAACCAGCAAGGACGCGAAATTCATCTCATACCAGTTGAGTTGAGCTGAATGGCATGAATCGGCATACCTGCTCAGCTGAATAAGCTATTGTTAAATTGACCAATCAGATGCTGACCTTTATGTTAAAATGGTTTTCGGATATACTGGGCGTTTCGTACACTGAGAAATATGCCTTCACTACGTCTCACAACTGTGCACTTTTCCTCACAAAGATGCAGTTTATAAAGCTTTGTTGATCTTACTTCCTGTAACATTGCACTGAGCAGAATTCCTAAAGAAAATCAGCCTTGCGAATGTCAAGTTTTAAATAGATATTTGCTTTTTTCTACACGTTCTGCTACTGAGCTATTGCAACTGGCCTTCGTATAAGTACTCAAGAAGTTTTTTGCCGCCTTACAGTTCTGTCTTGCATACTATCTTCAAGTCGTCACTTTAAGAGAAAAAAGTGGAAAGAAGTAGCCGTGCCTTTGCTGCAATATTTGCTTGCTCGCTGCATGATATCAATAGGCCATATCTTGGCCGTGTCGCTTACCCATAAACAACGTGTACCAAAAAACATTTGCTTGTGTGAAACTTTATAAACAAACAGAGATTCTGTAGGCCTGTATTGTTCTTTTTCTTCAAAGTACTATTTGTTATTCCTGTTAGCCAGTGAGGAATTGAAGGACATATTAAAGTTGAATTTTGAAAAAGTTAAGTTAACTACATTTGCACAAGATGCAGAGACGCACTGTTCGCTTTGAAGAGCCTATTGTGGAGAGAGTAACAAGCAATCCAGCAATCACCATTGAAAGACTAACAAACGAGCTTCGAAACTGCTATGATACTGTAGATGAGGGCCGACAGTTATTAGCACAACTTTATGACAAACTACGACATCGGAAATATGTGTTAAACGCAGAAGACAGAAGAAATGAAGAAGATTGCTACCTGCTGTCACGAGAGGTTGATAATTTGAAACATATTTTAAAGAAGATTGCGGCCAAACGAGAAGATTATATTCGACAGCTGACGGGAGCTCAGGATATAATCTGGAATGATCGAAAACAGATGGAAAATTTCCTACGATCATCGCGAAAAGTTGAGCGGAGGTTCCAAGAAAAAGTAAACTTCCTTGATCGATTTTCAAGGGAACCAGAGACACTCGTTTCAGAGCTGAAGGAAAACAGTAAGCTTTTAAGTGAATTGTTGGCCCGTCTACAAGATCAGCTTCTCGCAGAAGAGCGATATATAAGAAATCACGTGGAAGAGACTTCAACACGTGGTCACATCAGTGAAGCGGGATTTTCAGTGAGCCCACGTGATAGAAGATCTTACATCTACAGCAAGCGTATTGATGATCAAGCATTACAGAGTGCATCATTTGGAAATGAATCTAGTGATGGCAATAGTCCACATAATGTTTGCAGCAGAAGGAATTTTCCTACATCAAAAACTACTGGTTTAGAGAGCCGCAGAGATTGGCGAACAACAGGGCTGGGTTTAACGCACATACAACCGCAGATGGTGCAGCCAGAAATCCCGTCACTGTTAAATCAGAAAGTCTTTATAGGCACGAATCTGTGACAGGAGCTGGTCAGGACAGAGACTTTGATTCAGCCTATCAAAGATATAAGCGAAAGAAAGCACAAGAAAACCAGGTGTCTGTGGAGACTGGCCTTGCTCAACCATCAAGCATGGCATATGGTGATGACGGTCATGATTTTTGTGACACAAGTTCATTATCGAAGAGACTTAGACAGCTTGTAAAGCAGTCTGAGAATGTCCAGAAACTGATTGTAAATGCTAGTGGTAAAAATACTGAAATTTCTTCAAATGGGGTAGATGGTGGAATTGGACATGATTATGGAACAGATATGTCAAATGTAAAGGATGGAATAAGTATTGGGGAACTGATTCATGCACCATGCATGGAAGAAAGTGGGATACTGAAAGACAGTCTAGTTTTGAATATGATTCACCTAATCGACTTGCTGCTTCTCCAGAGAGACGCAACATGAGGTTAACAAATGCACGATGTGATGTTGACGAGAATGGGATCCAAGAGGCCTCTGCAGCAGAAGTCAGGGAGATTCTTCAGAACCTCGAAAAACTTGACAAAGCAGAAAGAGCTTCTCCGAGTAAATGTGTCGTGAGACATGGAACTACACAATATAATCTTACAGATCATGATCAGGTCCGCAAAGAACTTCTGCGTTGTCTTGACAAGATATTTGCTATGGAGAAAAGTTGTGGTGCTGCGGAGGAGGAGATCAAAAGATTGAAAGTTGACCTGAAGCATGCTATTCGAGAAAAGGAAATGGTAGAGCGAATCTTGAAAACAGAGGTTGGAGAACTGAAAGAGAGGCTACGTATAAGGACGCAAGATGTGGAAGGTTTGACAAGGGAGTTGAACAATGTGAAGAGAGAGCTGCTGGAAGTTAACAGGGAGAAAATTGTGAATGAAAGATCTGTAGAAAATATTGAAGTTAACATGGCTGAAAAAGACTTGACGCTGTTGAAGGAGCAGAATGAAGGAATGAAACAGAGAGTCGAGTTAAAAAGCAAAGAAGTTGACGAACTCAAGAAAGAGCTAGAAAACGCAATAGCAGAGATGGAGAAATTGAGACAGCATAAATGTGGTGATGGGCCTAGCGACAAAATTGAACAGTACAAATCTGAAATCATCATTTTGAAAGAAGAGAACGAGAAGCTGCGAGCCACAAATGAGGAAAGTATTGCTGAAGAATTAGCTGCACTGCAAACAGCCATAACAGATGCGGAGGAGAAGCAGAATCGCTTGGCTGCTGATAACAATAAATTGCTGAAAGAGAATGAAGATTGGAGAAGAGTTCTGGAAGAATATTCAAAAGGGATGTCAATGAAAGGAGTGACATCGGAAGCTGAAGAGCGGGAGATCATTGAAGAGAAGATAAGATCCAGTACAGCAAAGTTACAAGAGAAAATTGAAGAATTAGAATTAGCAATGGTTGCAAAAGACGCTGAAATTGAAAGTTTGGCTGAGAACAAAGTAAGAAGACTTGAAGAGTATCAAATGAATGAATTTATGAACAGAGAAGAGCAGTATCAATTAGAGTTAAATGCAAAGGAAAAACAATGCCAAAAGTTGAAAGAGCGGTTGATAAATTATGAAGGTCTTCTTGCAAATGAAGGCGATGAGATCGGTAGAAGACTGGACGATATGTATGAGAATTTTGTTAAATCAATCGGAGAGTCAAATCGAGAAAAAGAAGAACTGGAAGAGCAACTGATAAATTTAAAAGAAGAACATGAAACTCTCCTAGAAGAATACATAAACAAGCTTAATGAATCTGAAGATCAAAGGAAACCGATCTGGGAATATTCCACAGTTCAAAGACCGCCGTAAACAGGAGATTTTTGAAGCTTTCCTAAAAAGCAACAAAAGTAGCAAGGAACTAGCAGAGCTTTTGAATGGTGATTTTGTTGATGCTACGCCTATAGTAGAGACTGGAAGAAATGAGAAAGAGATTGTAAAAGAGAATGAAGAACTTTATACAAAGCTTGTTGAACTTGATAACGAGGTCCTTAGGCGACATAAGGAAGTGGAAAAATTGAAGAAGCAGAATAAAGGCTTAAGGGACGAGTTGGAATATGTTAAGTCAGAACAATATATAAAGAACAAAGTGAATCAGGATATTGTTAATGAGAAGACCAAAGCATATGAGTCGCTGCTTAAAGCAAAAGAAATTGAATTTGATTCATTGAAGGAAGAATTGAAGAGACTTCAAAAAGAATCCAAAGAGAGGGAAAGCTTGAGTAAGAGAATCGACCAAATTTATGATAAGTTCATGGTGTCTGATGAAGAAGAAGGTGGAAGAAAGTTAGCTGAAAGACAGAGAAAATATGAGGAATTGCAAGAAGAACTGAGCAAACGAAATCGAGAAATCAACATTTTGAGGCAAAGTAACAAACGTCTAAAAGATATGCTTCTAAGTGAGGGTAATGTTGAAGATGAACATTTGAAGAAGTTGTTGTTCTGGGAAGATCCTAGTGTTGTAGAGGCGGAAGACTATACAAATCGTGATAGTGACGAAGATCTCAAATTGGAACAAGAAAATTTGGAGTTGTTGCGGAGGATAAAAGATTTGAATGAGAAGCTTCTTAGACTCACTGGGGTGGAAGATGATTATAAAACACAAAATAAGAAATTGAGGGACAAAGATAAGCGTTGTCAGACATTGGAAGACGAGAATCTGACTTTGAGGGAAAGATTGAGATCTTTGCAAAATGAAATCAGAGAGTTGAGCTCTGTTACGAGGACGAGGAAGTCTGGAAGAAGCACAAGTGATGATCTTATAAAGGATAATGAACAATTACAAGAGCGTGTTTTGCTGATGGGATTGGACAATGAACGCTTATCTGATGATATCAATGAACTGAAAGCCCGGCCTCATAAAAGTGAATATGAGGCTACTGATTTAGAGGAGCAGTTGAAGACTGTGAACAGCTCAGGGGAGAAAATGCGTAAAATTCAAGAAGAGAATCTTGAAATGGAAGAGAAACTAATGGAGTTGAGAAAGAAAGTTGCGATGGTTGAAAAGGAGAGGAAGAATTTGAATGAGGAATATGTTAAGCAGAAGATTAAAAATGAAGAAGATGCCAAGATGTTCTCAAATGAAATTCAAAAGCTGAAAGGCGAGGTGGTTTCTCTTCTTGGCAGTAGAAAGCAACCCCTGCAAGATCTCGATACCAGTCATGATTCATTACCTGATGAATTAGACGGGGGGATGCACAAATTTGATCGGAATAAACTGATAAAGAAACTTCAAATGGAGAATCATCAGTTAGCTGCTCGAATTATAAGCCTTGAATCTGAAACAACAGCAACAACAAAAATAGTTGCTGATATGGAAAGAGGACATGGTCACCTGACCGGAATACTGCGTAGTCACTTGATATTGCAAAAAGAAACTACTGCTAAATTATTGGACAACTCTTTGAAACAATACTCTGAAGAATTCGAGAAAGTACAGACGAAATTCAAGGGTATTGAAGACAAGTATGACAAAGAAAAAATATTCCTCGCGGCGTAATTTCGCTTGGGAATTATTTGCGAATGCGATGGCTACCATCACTAATATCAATGCAATTTTAGAGGAAGGTCTTATCAAAGTCGACGACGATCTAGAACGTGACTTTTCATCTGATGAAGATTTTGAAGCCAAAGATTACAAATCGAGACTTTGGATATTGAGAAGGAGGCTCAGTGATGTCGAAAAGCGACACCGAGAGCTATTGTTACGTTCAGAAGAACTTAGCATTCGATTGGATGCTAAAACAACAGAGTATGACGTCACACAGGATGAGTTGGAGGATACTATCCGGGCTTTGGAGACAAAGGAGATGGCGCTGGGAAAACTAAGGCAGGAGTTAAGTGATTGTTTAGAAGAAAATGCCAGGTTGAAAGGTATCCTTGCACAGCTAAAGGAAAATCAAGAGCAGACGATTGGGGCTGTTATTGCGGAGAATGAAATGCTGAAAAAAGATATCGAAACTTCTCTTAAAGAAAGATCTGTTCAAAGCGAACAAGAAGTTGAAGAAATAAGAAAGATGCTGGCAGTAGCAGAGAAGAGCCGAAAGGATGAGGTGAATGAATTAAGAGAAAAGCTGCTGAATTCTGAGAAGAAAAGGGAAGAGGAAGTAATGGAAAGGAAGAAGAAGATAGAGGAAGAGCATGCCAAAAGCGAGGAAGAATTGAAGAAACTGAGGTCAAAGCTAGCAGAAGCAGAGAAAGACTTTGATATTTCTAAAAGACGAATCGCTGAATTGGAAGATTTGCTTAAGAAGATGGAAGCTAGTAATGCGATTCTTGAGAAATACTTACAAAAGGCTCGATCAGGATGTAAGAGTGATGGTATTGATCATCATGGAACAATTCACATGCTGAGGGATGATTTGAAGAAGCTTTTCAAAGAAAATGAAGAGTTGAAAAAGGAATTAGACAACCGTCAAAAGAAGATCACGTCATTGGCCGGTGATCTGAGAAAGGCTAAGATTGCTGTCAAGGAGCAAATTGGAACAGAACGTTCCCTGGATGAACAGATTCTTGACAGGGCTACCAAGGACCAAATTATGGCACTGAAACGTCGGATCAAAGTTTTGGAGATGGAGAAAGAGAGACTTGTTAGAGGTGCAAACATTAGAGAGGCTTATCAGAAAGCAAGTGATGAACAAACGAGTGGAAAACGCGAATCTAAGAGTAAAGCAGGTTCTAAGAAAAAAGAATCGCTGTCAACAAGCAAATCTGATGCTAAGAGTTCAAGTGAAAAGGTTGATGGGCAAGCCGGAGCAGACGATACAGAAGAGGATATTGACGCAAATATTCTGTCGGAAGATATTAGCAGTGGTGGTAATGAAGACATTGAACTTAGAGACAAGCTAATACAAGAGTTAGAGCTAAGAGTACGAGAATTAAAACTTGAGTTGTCAATGAAAGGGCAAAAGCGTGCGGATCTACCCGTGTCTGATAATGACGAGAATAAACCAGCCGCTGCTGCTGATTTGCAAAATTTACGAGATGAAAACGACCGTCTGAAGGCTCAGCTGAAAAACTTGGAAGAAAGTCTATCATCTGATGATGCAGCAAAGAGATCTGCGGTTTTTAATGCCACAGGGTATGCAGGTAAGCCCGAACGGAAAAAGTTAGACTTCGAAGGACATTTGAGTCGTGAGTCTAAAATTCCAAAAAGGGCAAGTTTCAAGAGAGAGGAAGCATTTGAAACTCAGATATCCGCCACATCTGTGAGTAACACTGAGGCTGGTGTAGGTTTTCCAAATCTTGATGAGCCAACAACACCTGGTAGTGCCAACGAGAACCTTGGAGGTAGAACACCCCAGTTCATCAACTTTGATATTGAAATAAAGGAAGAGAGTGTTAGCTCCTCAAGTGGTGATGCTCAACAAGGACGCGGACTTTCCAGGATACCAATATCTCCGAGACGGAAACATACGTCTAAGACTGATGCGGAAACTGATGGCAAATCGTTACAAGAAGACCTTAGAAAGAAAATCAGAGAACAGGAGAAAGACATCGAGACTCTGCTGCAATCTGTGGAGTATTTTGAAAAGGAGAACGAGAATTTGAAGGAGAAAGCTGACAAGTCTGATAAGCTGCAAGAAAAGCTGCAGAAGTCTGAAAAGGAGATTAAGACCCTGAATACGAGAAGTAGTAAGCTGCGTGACCAGCTAAAGGACTCAAAATTGCATGATGAAAAATTGAAAGATTTGGAAGATAAAATGAAGAAGTTGATAACCGAGAATAAGAATCTCGAACAGCAGATAAAGAAGACTAAAGCTCAGCATGTGGAAGAAGGAAAAAAGATTGCGAAAGAAAGAGAGCTGGCTAAAGGAAAAACAAAGGAGATGCAAGAACGTTTGGAAAGATTAAAAGAAGAAATGAAAGAAAGAGAGAATGTGATGGACCTACTCAAAGCTGAGCTGAATATTGACGAGTTCCCTGCTGATGAAATAGCTTTGAGAAATGTATTGGTAAGCTCGATTGATAAGAAAGTGGCTGAAAAGCAGGAAACAACAGATTTAAAGGGTCTCATAGAAGAGAGCAGTAATTTGAGACAGAAATTAGCTCAAGAAGAATCTGACAATATGATATTGATTGAAGAAATTGAAGAACTTAGGAAGGAGCTGGAAGTTGCTTTGGCTAATGGGAGAGATGATAAGGAACGCTTTGAAAAATCTGAAGTTAAATTGAATGTTCTTGAAGATGAAATTAAAAAGCTTAGGTCTCGAAATGCTGTTCTGGAAGTCACGCACGACGTCCTACGTAGTCTTGGCTCTCATCTGCAAGATGAGGAATTGAAAAATCAACTTGAGATGTTAGATACTGAAATGGATGCAGTCAAGGCACGTAATGTGGTCTTAGAAGTGATACATGAAGCTATTGGTAATGTTGGTGACAGGCTGCACGAGAAAAGGGCTGATGAAGATTTTAAGACCCTTGAGGCTGAGATAGAAGGGCTGCAAGCTCGCAACTTCGTGCTAGAATTGACGCATGAGGTTATCAGTGACCTAAATGCTAGGTTACGAGATGAGGCATTGTCAAGTGGTGCCAAATCGCATGATAATTTGAATGAACAACTGCAGAATGTAGGAAGTGCATGGGGTCGTTTGAAAAAGACGTTGATCAATCTAGAACTTGTGGACAAAGTAGGAAGTCCTATTGGTAATATAAAGCTAGAAAAGGATGAAAATTTCGTTGATTTGAGTACCGTTGTTGATGACATGCAAGGTGCTTGTGACCAGCTCATGTTGCAATCTCAGGACAGGGAAGGCAATGTTAAGAAGCTTACCTCTCTGGAAAGAGAATTAGAGAACCAGAGAACTGTGAATCTAGAGCTAGAGAGAAAGATCAACGATTTCAAAGACGTCATTCAAGAAACGAATGCCAAAGTCAAAGACCTCGAAGAAGAGAAAGAAAATGGCGACGAGATCGGGCATCAGTTAGTCCGTGATCAAATCAGCGGTTTAAGAGACAAGATTGGCAAGCAAGATGCTGAGAAAGTGTTTCTGGAAGAATTGGTCGACAAGCACGAGAGAAATATTGACAGACTGTCAGAGCAAGTGAGAATACTAGAAAAACAATTAAGCGAAAGAGAGTTGGAGATATCTCAGCTAACTCAACGAGCTCTAGAAAGCGAAGAGGATCTTGAGATTGTTAAAAGCCGGAATGAGGAGCTTGAGGATGATTATCAAAAGCTCTTGCAATATGGAATGCAGCCTGATGCGAGGTTGATGAAGAATAATGATGATGATGAAAATGAGCAGCTTTTAATCAAAATGGATGAAACAATACAGAAACTTGAGCAGGAAAAAGCTGAACTGCAAAGCAAGATCGAAGATGCCTCGTTTACAAGTTTAATTCAGGAGAGTCCAAGAATGACTGATTATATGTCACCTACAAAAGCATCCCAAGATTTTGAGAAGCAAATTGAACGAAGTGATGAGTTTGAGAAAATGCAGGACACTGTTAAGAGGCTTGAGTTAGAGAATGAAGAGCTGCAGGAACGAATTCAAGAGATTGAGGCAACTGGTGGAAAGGATAGTAGGGATCAGGAAAGGAGTGAGCAGATAAGACAGAAAGATGAGCAGTTAGAGAAAATGGAGGAGATGATATACAAACTTGAACTAGATAAGGAGGAGCTCGAAAACAGAGTACAGGGACTTTTGCAAGCTGACAGTGGGATCAGGAATGACGACAGAGAAGCAGAGCACGAGAAGAATGAGGAAATTGCAAGGATGGAAAAGACCATTTACAAGCTTGAGCTAGATAAAGCAGATCTTGAAAATAGAGTACAAGAGCTTTTGGAAGCTGAAGATAAGATAGGAGACCCATTTGGACAAACCAAAGAGGATGCTGATAAAAGCGAAGAAATCTCAAGGATGGAAGAGACCATTTACAGGCTGCAGCTAGACAATTCTGAGCTTGAGCAAAAGGTCAAAGACCTGATATCAGATGACAGAGATGCAACACAGATGTTGAGAGAGAATCTCTTGACAAGCGAGGAGAAAATCGACCAGCTAGAAAACGAGCTCAGACAGCTATCTATTCAACATAGAAACCTCCAAGAGAGTATCGATGATGTTTTAGCGAGCCCTAGAAGTGCTTCAAGTGACGAGGAAATATTAGCAGATGATGATAATGAAATTTTCAAAGGAGGTCCAAGAAGCTGGAAGCGACGTTTGGTTGTTTCATATAGAGAACTGAGAGAAAAGTCTATAGAGATAGCAACTCTTAGGATGATCCTTGCAGCTAAGAACATGGAGGATACTGCTAAGAGTGGAGGTAGTTCGTCAAAGGGAAACATTGATGATGATCGTACTAAGGACAGTGTGTATCTGTTGCAAGAAGAAGTTAGAATGAAGACAATAGAAATAGCTGAATTACGTGAGGAAATATCCACACTTCAGAATAGTCTACAAATGAAGAGTGATGTTGACTCTGGAGGGATATCTGTCAAGATAAATGGAGTAGAGGGTAACAAGATTGAGAATGAAGAATTGAGAAAAGAAGTCGAGGAATTAAAGATATCTTTGAGGGAGAAAGAAGAGAATTATGAGACGCTGTGTGATCAGCTTTTCGGTGCTGAAAATGTTGCGAATAGTGTGGCGATGGAGGGGATGAAACAGGAAATTGCTGAGCTGAAGCAAGACGTTAGTGAAAAGCAATTGAAGTGCGAGGAGCTGGAAAGCAATAATGAGCTATTGTATAACGAGTTGATTAAAGCAAAGGCCAGCAGTGACTCCCATGTCTTTAATGAAGCAAGTGGTAGTACAGAGGCAGTGCAGAGACTTGAGCAAACAGTCAAAGAGCAAGGAGAACGGTATAAAGTACTGACTCAGGATTATGAGGAACTTGAAGACAAGTACCGAAAAGAAATGAACTATGCATCGACTCGTATTGGCGAATTAATGGTACAAGTTGGCCAGCTAGAGACTCAGCTCAGCACTGTAAAACATGAAATGCTCGAATCAAAGGAGCACTCGGGTGCAGATGTTTTCAGGAATGAATCTGATGAAATGCTGGCGAGAAAGTTGGAACGCACCGAAGATGAGCTGCAGCGAAAGAATGGTCTGATTGCAAATCTAAAGGAAACCCTGGCTTCGTTTTATGACAGTTCAGAGTCAGTTTCAGGTAATTTGATTTGTTTCTTTGGTATGTTTGTAAAGCCGCAGCTACACGTGTATCTTTTTGTTTGAAATGGCGACAGGACATGATAAAAAAAAATTGTTGCTGCGACCTTGCGACGTGTGGCCTCGGATAGATTTTCCAACAAACAATTTTGCGACCTTAAACCTGTAGCCGGTTTTTCGCATCGGCGAGGCAACAAATCGCAGTTTTTGAGAGAGATTTTCTAGGGCCCGTTCTTTTTATCGCGCAAGCTGATTGTCGCCGAACTTCAGTCAGACGCAGCACTTTATCGCAGCGTGTAGCCACCTCAGAATTTCTCAAAATAGAGCATTTTTTGGAGTGTCGCGTTTTTTTATACAATGTAAAAGTTTACAATACTTGTGTCGTGAGGGTCGCGTCGCCAGAACAGATGAAAAATTGCTGGTGTATTCGCGGCTTGAATCTTAAATTGCTACCGTTTTCCTTAATACCTGTTTTTCTTCTTTAGATTCCCTTGGGAAGGAGCTAAAGCGTCTTGCAAATGAAAACAAAAACTTACAAGAACAACTGGATCTGCAGAAACAGAAATACGAGCTGGAACTAGACAGTATGAAAACATTAATGTCAGCTGTGAAAGGAGAGCATGTTCATTCTCTTAAAGATGATTTTGAAAGAGTTTGTAAAGATAAGATACAGTTACAAGTTAAGTTATCTGAAATAGAGGAGAAATGTGCAAAGCAAAGTGCAGAGATAAACGAGTTGATGGCGAAGAATAATGAACTCACTAATAAGATGAAAGAAAACAACGAGAATTTTATGCTGGGAGATACAGAAGGTGTTGTTAATTTAGCAGATATATCGCTATGAGCTGAGAGGATATCGTCTTTCTAGTCTTGTATTGAACAATGGCTTGTTTACCTTAGCAATGAAAGCAAAGAATAATGAACTCACTAATAAGATGAAAGAAAATAACGATGATTTTATGCTGGGAGATGCAGAAGATGTTGTTAATCTGGCAGATATATCGCTATGAGATGATAAGATGTCGTCTCTCTGGAAGAACGTTTCTTGAAATGTACAAGGAGTTCTTAAATGTAGAATTGAAAGCAAGCAACTGCGAAATTTAAAGTGAGATGCAAGAATATAATGAGAAGATAAACTTTGCTGGAAGACACATAATGTGTGGTTAATAGAGATATAAAAGATATAATCTTTAAATAAGAACTATTATTATGAGGCACAAAGGCCAAATGCCCCGAAAATTATTTTCCGAAAGAATATCTTACAAAATGCAAGAAATAATGAGAAATATGTGCTATCATGCGCCCGTGTTGCTAATTCGGCAGATATATCGCTCACTGAGGGGAAGAAAAATACTTTGTATAAACTCTGTTTTAACCTAAACCTCCGTTCGTTTTTGTTGGTGGTTGAAACGGAGTCTGAATATCATAAATGAGGCCACTGTGATGATTGAAAGGAGTCTGGCTTGCTTAAACGAGGCTACTGCGTTGATTTAATTACTTTGAAATTCTTACGAAGCTATTGTATTTATAAACTTTTTGTACTTAATTGATTAAGCTTAATGCAGTTCAACAGGAACACGGTAAGTCACTTTATATATAACTCTGGAATTAGTCAGACTTAAAAAATAAATTAGATAAAATTAACATATACAGCTAGCCAACTGTTTGACTAAAGCATTGCTATCAGTAATATCTATGAGTCTGTGTTGAAAACGTACTAACTTAAAGGTGCTCTGTTCTGCCTTCAGGGCATGACCTTTCTGACTTTTTCGTGCGCAGTTAAATCATACATACTAAAAATGCATCATGTGTACCATCAGAGGCGCGCTACCAGGGGTGTAAGGGGGGGGGGGTGTCGGTATTACACCCCTGTAATGTTTTACAAGACCGTCGGAAGTAATCTCAGTCCAAACTACCACAATGCAGTGCAGGCGTGAGCAGAAGTGACGTAATAATGAAAAGGTCTATTAATTGATTGGTTCATTGTTTGATTGGTTGATTGATTGATTGATTGATTGATTGATTGATTGATTTATTGATTGATTGATTTATACAGCTACGAATTTTCAGAACAACCTTTGTCCAACCAGCTGTACGACCTCCTATCTCAATATAATTGAAAAATCACTTCAGTTTTCCTAAACCAGCTTAGAATATCACAAATTTTAAAACCATAACATTATGATATCTTATCGTGTTTCCTTCAGTTTCCCATTAATCATTCATAGTCCAAAACGAAGTTGAGTTGCAACCCATCCTAACTATTTCTTCTTCAACCTTACTTCTTTGTAAACCCTTAAGAAAAATAAACCTCTCGCTGTAAATACAAAATTTGGTTTCTTTAGATCTGAAATTTCGTGGTCAAGTTCACCTGTTTCAATCATAATTTAAATGTTGTTTTTGATTAAAGTAAAGCCCTTCGCTGTTCAAACATAATCATATGTCTGCAACAAAAGGGTTTTGTAAAGATCTGTTTTGATTTGCTTTTCACAGAAGACACGAAAACAAAGATTCTTGTCGTGTTAATGAGAATACTAAATGAAGAAGTAGAAACTCGGAATCTCTTCGTAAAAAGCAGTTTTTAGGCTCTAAAATTTCGGAGAAACCATTTTGAACCTTTTGGCATGTTTCTGCAGTTGTTAACGGTAAGAAATTGTAATTTTTTGGCATGTTCAATAGTACTTCATTTCCTCGCTTTGAAGTGTTTGTCTTCAATCTAAGTTTCCGTACCATACATTTATCTAAGATATCTTCGATTCCCCTTCAATTGCATTGATCACGTGTATATGTTGGACATATTCAGAAACTTGCTTGTCTATGCGATGAAGAAGTGGCTTGAAGAAGAAGAAGAAGAAGAAGAAAATTTATCATTTATCCTAGATTTTCATAGATTTCTCAGAACACTCCGAGAAGATTGTTTAGAAGTGTCTTAGAAATGCATAGAAGTTTCTTAGAAGTTGCCTGGGAATTTCTTGGAATTCATGTTTCGTAGAAGCTTCTTTTGATGTTTCAAGTTACGTAGAAGTTTCGCTTCGAAGGAGTTTTATGCATTGAAGAGTTTTTAAAGTCGCTTAGGAGTTGTCTGGAAGTGTCTTACTAGTTGCTTGGGAGTTCCTTAGATTTTTATTTTTTATCCTTCTTAGAAGCTTCTTAGAAGTGTCTCAGACTTTTCCTCCACATTGCATAGAAATGCTTTGAAAGCTGCTTAGAAGTTGCTTAAACGTTGCGAAGTTGTCTGGAATTGTCTTGGAAGATTCTTCAGAAGTTTCTTAGAATTTGCTTTGGAGTTCGGAATAACGTTTTCACCTTTGCAAGGAGCTTCTTTGTAGTGTCTTAAACGTTCCTTAGACATTTTCATGGAAATGTTTTGAAAACTCTTTAGAAGTTGCTTAGAAGTTGTTTGGAAGTTTCTTAGAGTTATATTTTTACCTTTGGCTTAAAAGTTGCACAGATGTTGCTTAGAAATATCTTATAAGATTCCTCGGAAGTTTCTAAGAGGTTGTTTGGAAATTTTAGAGTTATATTTCACCTTTCTTAGAAGCTTCCAAGAACGGTGTTAAACTTCCTTGCATATTTCCTAGAAGTGTTTTTAAAAGTGGCTTAAAAGTTGCTTAAAAGTTGCTTAAACCTTGCTTCAGAATTAACTTAGAAGTTGCTTGGAGTTTCTTAGAAATATGTTTTCGCGTTTTCTAAAGAAAGCTTTTTAGAAGCTTCTTGCTCCTGTCTTAAACATGCTTAGGCATTTCATAGAAGAGTTGTAAAAGTATAGAAGATTCTTCAAAAGTTTCTTAGAAGTTGCTTGGCAGTTTCTTAGAATTATGCTTTCAGCTTTTGTTGGAAGCTTCGTAGTGTCTTAGACATTTCTTAGACGTTACATAGAAGTATTTTGAATGTTGCTTGGATGTTGCTTAGAAATACCTTAGAAGATCCTTCAAAAGTTTCTAAGAAGTTGCTTGGAAGTTTATTAGAATTGTGCTTTTGCATTTGTTAGAAGCTTGTTAGTATTGTCTTAGTAATTTCTTTGGCATTTCATTGAAGTGTTTTAAAAGTTGCTTAGAAGTTTCTTTCAATTTGCTATAGATAAAGTTCCTTATAGATTGCTAGGAAATTTTCGAGGCTAAAATTCTCGTCTGAGAGTTGCAATTGTGGTCTGTTGTACTTTGTAGCCAAATGCAAGAATAGACCTTTTCAAAGAGATCTGGGTCGGCGCGACATTTTTCTAGAAGATGGCAGATAAACGAAGGAATCCTCTCTGCGTGGAAAGACCTGCAATCCTTCACAAAAATTATGAGACTTGTCATCAGAAAATGAGAAAATGGCTCCCCTCCCCCCTACAGAGCAATGTTGTTGGTAATCAAGTTGAAATTTTGCGGCACAATGCTTCTCCTAACAACAACATTGCTTGGAGGGGGGTGGGGAGACACGAAATAGGAAAAACTGCCAAAAAATTGTACAGTTCGCAAAAATTGACTTGAGTCTCAGTATATTTTATGAAGGATTGTGGATTACAGTTGCATCAAGAGAGACAGTGCAGCAAATTTTGCTTCAAATTCACGAATAATTGGAGCTGAAGTGAAGAAAGAAATACGTCTATCACGTACTTTCCTTTTTGTTTGTAACTTGCATCTTGTTTCCTGAGTTTCCATATATTTTCGCAGATATTCAACATTTCTTTTCGTTGATTCCTTTTCTCTCTTTTTGTTCAATTGCTTGTGAATTTGAAGCAAAAGTTGCTGCACTCACTCTCTTTTTTACATGCCCACAATCCCGGTCTGGGTATATACTCCGCGTTAGTCAATTATTTTGATCTGTTTTGGTGTTTATACTCTGAGGAGTATCGGCTAGACTTATTACATGAGTCTCATGTTCCGCTCATAAAATCCAGACCAACGACCACAGCAATTCGCTACACTGAGATCGCTACAGTTTGAGCAGCTTTCTGACAATAAAAGCAACTTAAGATGGTAGCTGCGATAACTGGGAATCGTGTAATAAGTCTAAGTTTCGGACGAAAAAAGCTTTTGAGCATGACCAAAGATTTCCCGCTTATTTTCGCTCTCTTGAAGTTTTGTACAGCCCCGCGAAAATCGATAATTTACTTCAATTTAAGTATTAAGCATATTTTTCATAACAGGATATTCTTCCCCAGCTTTTGGTCAAAACGCGCGAAGTTTCTTTACGTGAAAGCGTCTTACCTTTTTGTGCTTTCTACCATACGAACAGTCGCGTACTGAAGTATTTATCATTGGGTTAGGTTGAACATTTCGCTCAATAATAGTACAAATAACGCAGCTGGGGACCGTTACAAACACAAAATTTTCCTTCTCTGGAAAGCGGTTGAATGACTAAAGCTTCCTTGTAGAAATTTATTCAGAGCGAACCCACAATATTAGACAAGTTATCTTATAGTTTTAACGACATTGCTTCCCAGGACATACCCAATGCTTTGATCTAACTTTGTATGGACGCACATTATTATTAATGCCTATAAATTAGAAGACAGTCCTATCCTACAGTGGCTACCATTGAATCCCCATGTATCATCAATTATTTAATATTATTATGATTCTCATTCTCTCAAGTTTAAAAACAAATGACCAAGTTTTTGATACGATTAGTAGATTCACTGGTAGCTGCGACGCGTAGCACCGCCGTAAATTCCCTTTCTATACTATAATATTTACGCATGGAAACAGCCGTTATTTGTCATACATTTGTTTCTTTTATATAAAATTATGACAATTACGAGGACACGACAAATGTCAGTTACATTCAGAAACCGTGATCTGGACGTAGCAATGTTATCGCTGTAGGCTCATTAAATTTCACTCCCACTGTTGTAACTGCAACAACAGCCTCTGACAACCACAACAACTTTGCCGCTGTTTCATGAGAGTAGTTAGTTGGGGCAGGATGCTATGAAATTAGACTCACTACATAAGTCCCACTACTTTGCTTGATGTTGTTGTTGTTGTTTTCTAGAATCGCTCAGTGTGAAGTGACAAATCAAAATTAAGGAACTAAAGAGTAAAGTAAAAGACTCGTAGCGTGAGTCTAGTGCTACACAGTGGAAAGGAAATTCAACGAATGTAATAAGTCTATCGCTGAAGCACAGCTTTTGTGCTCGAAACGAGGCAGCGAGCCTCAGAATTAATTGTTCAGTCAGATAGTCCTATTTTTATATTAACTTACCTCGTTTCCAACCTGAACATTCTCGAACCTTGCGGGCAATTTCCACGTGTTTGATGCTTACCAAAATCTTGCTTCAGGGACACAATTGGCAATTTTTTCAGCAGTGAAATTCTGTGAATATAAAGGAAGGATGATGCTTTTCTTTCTGTTTTTGGGTGTCATTCTAGAGATTGTGACGGAGTTGTAGAGATTTCTACATTAAAGAGATATGATAATCCAAACTGAATTTACCAAAACTATGCCCTCCAAAGTAATGAAGTATGGGAAACATTGCTGATAATTCAGGGACACGAAAACTTTTGACTACTTATTCTCCGAGTTTTTTTTCACGCGGGTAAACTTTTTGTATTTTGTATTATACAGACGCAATTGAATTCGTTGATGCGAACTGTTGTTAATAATCAACATCATCACAATCATTATCATCATCAGGTTCATCATCATCATTACTATAATCATCACGATCATCATGTTTACTAGAATTATCATCATCACAATCTATAATCACTATAATCACTATAGTTATCATGACCATCATAATCATTGTTAGCAGCAGATGGATAGAATGAATCAAATTAACGACCGATAAGAAACACTTTCGGAGACGTTTATTCATTTACTTTCAAATTAGCAATTGAGACTATCTTTTTAAGCACACATTTAAAATCAGAATAAATTTTTAGACCCATTGCTGATTTATTTAGAACGGGGGTTCAGTTTGATTCATTCACTGAAAATCTCGTGTGTTATCAAGAAATTCTACTCATTCATAGAACATGGCTGCAAAATCTTGAACAATCCTTTTGTTTTTAAAAAACACACTATGTATGCATCTTCTAAGACCAAAATGCCGAAATCTTTTTATGGTCCCTGATCTGTGGTTATTGCTTGTTGTTGCCGTTGCCTCGTTTACACCATGTTGTAGTTGACTCGTAAAAACTTCATGGCTTTTTAGACTTATTACCTTAGTCGTAATTATCGCTATTGAGTCTATGCTGGACGCTCAAACTCACCACTCTGAGTAAACAGCTGTTTGGTTGTTGTTGTTGTTGTTGCTGTTTTCGAAGATTTGGACTCATGTAATAAGTCTAGCTTAAACTACATTTGAGCGACCTCATTTCAATGTTAGCCTCAGTTTCATGAGCGATAACCGGGACCCAAGTTAAAAGTCTATTGGTTTTTGAAATCCTGCTAATTGATGGTGTTAAATTGCGTTTATTATGAAATGTAACTATTTCAGTTAGCAATTTTATTGCTTTTAATGTAACCCAGGATGTAGCCAGATGTTTACATGAATAATGTTTAATAAACAGGTGGTGTTAATGCTCTAACATTTCATTATAGACCTAGAACGACTTATAATCAATCAATTCCAGACAGCGAAAGCTTAATAGCGATAATGAAACCCTTGGAAGTGCTTGAGATACTACATGCCTTCTTCTTGCCTTTACAGCCCTGTGCAGGTTTATGCATTTGAAAAACTACCTGAGCAAGGGCTTGCAATTACTACCATTTCTCTCAACATTTGATTTGCCCAAATTAATCTTTGTTCCTATTGGTCTTTTTTCATTCTCCTAACTCCCTAACAGGGGCGTCGCCAAAGGGGGGGTACAGGGGGGCGCTGTACCCCCCAATGTAACAAACGTCGGCAAAAGAAGGTTTTGTCGGCAAATGATGATATCGGTCTGGATATTTGGGATTTCTCTTGTTCGGCATTTTTCAATAAATTGCGTAGAAGCTCGGTTAAAATAATAGATATTGCATTAAATTAGAGCATAATTAGAGTACTAAAACGAGAAATAATATCATTGAATATCTGCGTTGGTTTCAGTTTCTATCTTCGAAGCTTATACAGTACATACAGTATAAGGCTAAGTTCTGAATGAGTTTGCTTGTTCAAATGACATGTAAAATCTTTGGGAAAAGATCGATGAAATGAATATATCAACAAAATGGAAACAAAAAAGAAAAAAGTTAGATTCTTTTTTCCTTTTTTCTTGAATTCATGTTAGTTATCGGAAAAAAAGTATAATGAAAAATGGGTGTGGCTGCAAAAGCCACACCCTTCTGTTCTCAAATTTTAACTCTGTGCCCCCCTAAAAAATTTTTGTTGCTCCGCCCCTGCTCCCTAATTCTAGAGACTCTAGCCCTATGTCCTAAAGCTTTGGCTAAACTAGGAGACTTGTCGCACGCGACACTGTATTCGGCGTGTCTCCCAGGGTGGCTAAATATGCGAGTGAAAAGCTAGCAACATGCTCCCCGAGTCATTTGCATGTCGCGGAGACAAGAAATGTTTCTGTTGACTCCTAGAAACATTTGCGTGTCTCTTGCTAAATTTTGTCGTTCGCTACAAAGTTTTCGAGGTGGCTAAATTGGGAGACACCGAGGGGACATCAATGTCGTGCGTGACATGTCTCTAATTTACCCAGCCCTTAATGCCTATGTCCCAAATGTTTGAGATTCCAGCCAAATGGGCAAGTCTTACGACGATTGAGACATACCCTAGCAGACGACTCCTTAATAAATGCTTAAGAATCAGACCATATGGTAGAGTCTTGGCAAGTGTAGTTTGAATAATTAACAGACCCACTCAAATCTGTTCCCGAGTAAATGGGGTCTAACACGTGACCCACTACAAAATTGATAAATTCGCTCCTATGATCCGGATCAAGATGCCATGAAGCAGAGGCTGGATGAAAATGGGGCTGATCAGCCGAGTAGATCAACCAGATACCATTCCCCTTTGTCTTATATTTATTCCATGAGTCGTAGTTTTCGCTCCTTAGGCCAATCTGATATCGTTAGGTCGCTCAGAACTATTGTAGATAGACCCCTCTGTGCATTAGGCCATCCAATTAAATTTCTTAAAGTGAATAGTTGTTACTGTTGCTTAAGGCTGCCGTTGGTGTTTGTGAAGAGTGGGACTTATGTAATGAGTCTACCTTTGCCTGGAATACCTATTTATGTTTCCTGACGGGAAACACAACACAACTGTAGTTGCTGAATTCTTAAGATCGTGTTTAAGCATGATTAATATTAAATATATAGCAAATACCTCGATTAAAAATGAAGTGACAAAATAAATGTTCTTTGATATCAACCGATAGACAATGTCATATTCAGGTGACTGATTGGTAAAATTCTACAACCATGAATAGAAAACAACTAATAGATGTCAAGATTAAATGTTTTCGTGAGAAGTTAGCGAATTCTGTATTCAAATAACAGTCTTATCCATAATGTTGAGTGTTTTTTAACATACGATTTATGTTTGGTACTAAAAGCGTCCAGGATAAATTGTAAATGATCATTACATAGACCTAGAGCACCACTTCAAGGGTGAACTGACGTACTGACGTACCTTGTTTTGAAGGATGTATGCAGAGCCTGTCCGTTTGCAACTATTTGGATTCTTGAAAACTTCAAAAATGTAGTTTCAGCTCGATAACTTGAATTCTTAAGAAAAACAGATGTGTTCGGAGTAGCGAGGGTTCGAGCTGGGAAGATGCGTACAAGCTAGAGGGCTTTCCCCCATAAAAGAGGTCAGGTAGGGTGCAGACAACTTTTCGAATTACGCAGGGGTTCTATTTAAATCCTGTTCTAGTGGAAAAGGGTAGTCATAGTTCTTTTATGAAGTGAAAATGAATGAACATTTAGGCTTTTAGCTGTAGAGAATGTAAACTTAGACCTGGAATCCACAGATAGTAGATCATGCGAAATCTGTCTGGTAAACCCATAACCAAGAATTTTCATAAAGCATAACCCATGACTAGGACATAAAGAACCTGCAAAAAAGCCATAGAGATTGAACAAAAACTTTGCACGTATTTTTTATAAGGGAAAGTTTTGGAAAGAGTTAATAAGGAGTTTCTAGTGCTGAGACTGCTAAGGAGTTAAAAAGGTCCTCATGTGCATTAACAGAGCTGGCAACACTTATCATCAATGGTTTCGATAAGTACTCATTTCTACTTCTTTTCTGACAACTTTTTATGCCCCTATATTCTCTTTTCCATCATGTTCCTATGTTCATTTTGGAGAAACTCATAGTAAAAAGTTAAAGAATTGCTCAGGAATATTTGCACTGAAATTTGGTTTCAGGTTAAAGAATTTTCAGTACTAAGCTTAAACCGAACTTCCTTATAAAAAAGCGTGTAGTCCCCCTATATAAATAACCCCCTCGATCGTCCCCCATCAAAAAGATCTTAAGTTTAACTACCATTTGACTTGAAAACCATCAAAGAACAGGTACCCTAATGGGTTACCCGTTTTTGATTGACTAGTAAATCTGAAAGGTCTTCAAGTCATTGTAAAAGGAATGATGAGTCCGTTTATCATATTAATCAGTCAATGCACCCTCTCAATGAACTAGCAATGAAATATTAAGAAGCATAATTGATACTTGAATTCCGCCCTACCCCAACATACAGGTGGCGCAGCCCTATAAACCATCAACCAGCCTTTTCCTGTAGCCAATCAAATGGCGAATACAACAAAGGATGCTCCTTATATGGGGGTTATTATTCCTTATATGGTGTATGCTAATGACATGGGATGGTGTTTGATTAATTCTGATGGGAACAACGCTAGGTTGTATATTAATGAGATACATCGCTTGTGCCTCGCATATCAGCATTTGAGAGCGCTAGGTAACATCTGTGAATTGGAGAACGAACGTTAACTTGAGTCAAGGTAGAACTTCGTCAATCGATCGATACTATCAATTGTGAACTAGAACTTGTTTGATCAAGGGCATTTCTGCGAGTGGTATTCATAGCAGAGAATTGTAGGCATTGAAAGCCTACAGAAAGACCGGTAGCAGCAGTTTCATATGAGATAGGCTGTTACTAAAGTTAAAGGTTGAGTTAGTTGCTTTGAAGCATTGAAAGGCATACGTTGCAAGTATGGAAGCGAAAGCCGAGCCGAAAACAGCAGTCAGGCTGGAGATTGAGAATCTCGAACTTCTAGCGACTGTCGAAAGCCAAGAAGATATGATAAAATCGATGAAGGAGGATATGAAGAGAAATGGGGCTATGTTGATCGGAGGCATGAGATCAAAGCATTGAGTCAAGAGCAAAAGTTAATGGATGCAGACCAAGCCCTGAAAAGCAAGGACTTGACGATTCAGCAGCTTAAGGATGAGCTTACAGGCTCGCAACGTGCTGTCGAAGATGTCTACCGCAAGTACGAACAGGTTCGTAAGAAAGGCGATTCACGCGAAACGATGATTCGCAAAATGCAAAGAGATATGCAGAACTTGCAAGAGTCTCTCGAAAAGGCGCAAAACGAAAAGCTTGATATCGCTGATAAAATGCGACAAGTTCAGAACGACAAAGCTGCATTGAAACTGGATTTCGACTGGATGCGAGAAAAGGTTCAATCTTACGAGGGTCAAGGCGAAGATAAACCTGGAATCGACGAGCAGGATTCGGGATATCTCAGCAAATCCGGCAGTTTTCGCTCGACGAAATCGAAAACTGTTCGCAAATACGAGAGCTCAAACGATGGTGACCGACAGTATGCGACATCGAGTACTGAGTATTACAGCTCCTCTTCTGACGACAAGCAAATGAAACCAATCGTAACGCATTTTCGGGAAATCGAAGGGAATTTTCGCCGTGCTGTATCATCGTCAACACAAGATTTGAATCGAGAGAAGGAAGAATTGATGCGAGAGTTCAAGAAGCTGCAAACACAGCTCAACGATCTGCAGCGAGAGCACGAAAATTACGCGCAGAAAGTTTCAGAGAAAGACGAGCTGATTGAGCGGTTGAAATCGGCGAAACGAATGCTCGAATCGGATCTCGATACAATGATTGTCGAAATGGAAGAGCTGAAAGCCAATAATCAGAAGTTGCAATCAGAGAACAGTGATCTACAAAGCAGTTTAATCAACAGTCGCAATCAAGTTACGAAGCTCGAAGTTGAGTACGAGAATGAAGTCAAGCAGAAGAACTATTTGAAAGAACAGTTGGAGAATATCAGTGCCGCAAGTTTACGAGGAAAGGAAGATCATAGTCGCATCGAACAGCAGTTACGAGATTTCCAGCGTAAAGTTGATGGAATGAGTAGAGATCTGATGAGTAAAGATACTGTCAATCAGCAACTGAAAATGAAAGTTATAAGTTTGGAAGGTAAGTCCCATGTACGATTGTCTTCTAAACATTATAAGCCTCTACAATTGTAATGGGTTTATCGCTATGTACTACTCAATCTTTACCTGCTCCCACCCAAAGGTTTCTGCTTCAATTCATAGTGTATTTGTGATCTCGTTGTATCGTGTACAAGTTGCATATAAGGCTTTTTCAATACCTTAGTGTCATTTTATTCGGGTTCTCAGTCTTATTCAGTTAATACCGATATTTTACCGATATAAATACAACCACCTTTAAAAAAATAAAGTAGTCATCATGTAGTCACAGCAGCTTTCAGTTTTTATAACTTTTAAGTAGTTTCATAAGGATTTTTTAAAGATTCTCTGGCATCCATATTTTCGTACGTTTTGGCTTTTTGCTTCAAACTGACTAGGATTGTACAAAACTTAGAAGCTGCGGAAAGAAGTAGATAAGCATTAGCATGTTGCATTTTTACGCAAACCTAGTATACCACTCCTCCAGACATTCACTTAAAAATATTACTGCCTAAGTAACCAAAGAATAAATAACAGATTAAGAACGTTTCAGGCACAAAAATTGCAAAAACTGAACAGCCAGGTTCTTTTAAAAACAGATTATAAATCCCCTTAAAGATCATTTTGCGTAAATTATCGAACTTAACTGAAATAAAGCTATACAGCTTTCTCCTATGTTTTTTGTTGACAAATCTTGCGTCTTGTCTTCTTAGAATCGCATGAATCAAAACGGTTTACTTTCCTTAATTATTAATTGTTTTTCGGCTTGTTTTCGATAGTATCTATTCAGATTTAGACCTGATGTTTGAAAAATATCTGAAAACTTTAGGCTTAGTAAATGAGTACTTCAAAATTTAACTGTCTATTACGTATATGAGACAGGTGTTTGATAGGCAATGGCTGGAGCTTAATGATGGGTGTGGGGGTAGCGGTGCTGTAATTAGAAATCAAGTGTTTTAATTACTTTTTTTAAACACATTGCCTTATTATGTTTACAGTTATTTACTTTCATTATAATCCCAAAACTGTCCGTACTATCACGCATACCTATCCCGCATCTCGCATGTCTTTAAGCAGGGTTTTTCAAAGGTCTTTGCCTTGGTGGGCTATTGCTGTTTTACGGTAAAGGACAAAAGGCTATTCCTCGAAAACATGGCTGCGACGAGGACTGGGGAAAGCTTTTCTTGGCACCTTTCTTTAATATGTGTTCAAAATTTTTGAACAATATGAAGGCATCTCTTCCATTTGCTGTCAGGTTTTATAAATTGCCAAGCAAAATGTTTTACTGTTTGACCATGTTCCAAAACATTGCTCGTCAAACTTGTTTTGGAAAAGTTAGAAAACATCGCCCGAAGAATTCTGCTTATCTGTGATTGTTGAGAAATGTTTTGTGACGTGGCTGAGCGTGGAAACATTTTTGTCAAAAATCTGAAATTTGCCTGTTAAGCGAAATGTTTTAGGTTTTGACCACGTCGCAAAACATTGCTCCTCAAACATTTTTTGCTTGTGAGACACAGAAATTGCTAAGCAATTTTGCTTGTCAAGCAATGTTTCGCAACGTAGCCAAACAATCAAACGAGTCTCAAACGTTTGACCAACAAGGCCTAAACCTCTGGTAGAATATGCAGAAATTCTCTGGGCTAATAGGTATGTAAACACATTTTATGCTAAAACATACCCCTCAAGGGAGAGCAAAACATTTGATCATTAGAGAACAAAGATGGTGAATAGTAATTCATGTTTTAAGATAAAAACTGCAGGTCGTACAACGATAATTTCACTGAACCCTTCAGCACAGTGCGAATGTCTACAGCTCCCTGTCCATGCGGTCCAGGTTCAAGTCCCATCACTTAAAGTACCAAAAAATGCATTTGGGCTACACTTTTCGTTTCTTGGAGAACCCTAAATTTCACCATTGGGTTTCTTAAGGGTTGTTTTTGTAGAGATAAATGTATGTGAACGTAAAACAACGCATACTAATTCATTCTTATCAGTTTGGCATGTTTGATTTTCTTTTCCATGTAGTAGGTCTGTGGAGCTCCTGCGTAGTACCAGTTATTGTAGCGATGTTATGGTTTTGGTGTAGAATAGTGAATAATCAAAGGACGCGTTAACATAAAAAAGCTTAGATTATTAATTCACATTTTAATGTATGTCACTCTGCTGGATCTACTTAAGTTTGAACAGGTACAATTGATATGATGTTGTGATCGACCTGTTGGTGTTCCCACAAACGCTCAAATGTTTACGCTGCTGAAAAGTTTGCAAATCGTTTGAAGAATCGTAGTTTGAAACATTGTTTATAAATTATAACAATGCTAGCTTATAATAAGCTTACCAGTTTGTCCGCTATGTACAGTTTGTACAGTTACCTGAAATTCTCGAATTGCAAAAACAATTTTTTGATGGGGGCTTATTTGAGGGGAAGGTTATTGTTAGAATATTCTTCTAGATTTTCCTGCGAGTTTTCTCGGGTACCTGTGCGTACTTCAAAACTTTTGTATGCATTGTAGACGCTTCACGCGTTCTAACCGTATTCAGAGGATGATACTGATGAAATGTTAGAATAGAAATGCTAGAAATGTTTGCAAATAGAGTTTTAAAAGCTTAGCATCTCAGCCAATTGTAAAAGAGGATGACATTACCAACACTTTGAAAGTCACTACTGTATAGGTCGGGATTCCGGGCGCAAACCGTACCAACGTGTTGGCTAATATCGCCACCATCATGTTGGCACGGTTTGCTATAGATGTCGTCCAAACAAGCTAGATCTTGTTAACGAAAAAATTGGCCAACAGTTTTGAACTTGTTTTAAAATGTTGGCCAACATTTTCGTCGATTCGAGAAAATTGATGTGTCGGTACGGTTTGCTATGTCTCGCCATTATGCTGGCACAACATTTTCAATTTCGGACATTATTTCTGAGTCCTTGAAATGAGGCATAGATTTAAGCTGTCGATTTGAGTTGGACCACGAGTTTTTCTTCTTCGTCGTCATCAAAAGAGCCAACCGTAACAACGTGTTGGCCTATTTTCAGCCAACATGTTGGCCAACAATGTTGGCACAGTTTACGCCTGCCTTTACTACCTATACAAGAGTGACTTTTCGACTTTACTAAGCCCTTTCAAAATATAATGTAAACCTAAAAATGTGCCTGCATTAAAACCGAAAGCTGTGTTAAAGCGAAACATTAAGAATAAAAACTTATAACGGTTTTGAATCATAACTGAATAAGGATGCATTTTTTGGTTATCAAAATCTTCTGAATTCTGAAATGGGCAGAAATGATAAAACTGGAAAAGTGAAGCCAAAAGAATGAAAAGTTTGGAAACGGGAAGCATTCTAGTTAGAAGGCGCTTAGAAGCCTCTAAATAAAAAAAATTACAGTTTTTGCCAGACTTGAGAAGTCTGTGGCGTCTGCGAAAAACAGAAGAGTTTACACTGCTTCTACCATTTTTGCTGTTTATAAGTCAGAGCTGACGACAAATTTATCTGCTTGATATTTATGTTCATTTTAATTATTTTCAGGCCATCTCGAAACAATCCGAAAGGAATACAATGAATGCCAGATAGGCCGTGACACGTTGCAACAGCAAAAGCAGGAGTTGCAGAATGAAGTGCGACGCCAGCATAACAGAATGATTGAAATTGAGTCCGCATTTGATGATATGCAACAGAAGAAGGCATCCTTGCACCAGGAATTCGCAGAACTGAAGAAGAACTTCACACGTCTTGCTTCAGACGAGGAGAACTGCGTACAAGAAAAGAGCAAGCTTCAATCTGACGCTCTGTCTGCTCAGAAACAGATCTCCCGCTTAGAGGCTGCCCTCGATGTCACTCAGCAAGAGAAGATGGAGCTGCAGCAAGAGCTAGGCCCAGCCTCTCAGCGGCTTGTTATGCTACGAGCTGCATACGAGGCTGCACAGCAGAAGAAAGATCAGCTGCAGCATGACTATCTGTCGTCACAGAAACGCACGGCAGAACTGGAAGCGGTGAATGAGAGGCTAAGACAGGAACGAGGTGAACTGTTGCAAGAGGTTCAAGCTGCGAAACGCAAAATTGCGCAGAATGACACTGAGATTCAGCAGGTCTACAAGGAGAGGAATTCATTTAAAGCCAGCGTCGACGAAGCTAACCGCCAGTTGTCACATGCGCAGGATGAAATCCAAACACGGCAAAGACATGTGGAGGAGCTGCAGTATAAGTTCGACTCGTTGACGCGAGATTTCTCTCAACGTGATAGCCATATAGAGAGAATCAAACTGGAGAGGAGGTCAGTAGAGGAAGAGCTGAAGCAGTGTGGCAATGATCTTGAACGTCTGACAAACGAGCTCAAAGCAACCATGAGAGACAATGAAAAGCTAAAGCATGATCTTGCAAATGCGAAGCAGCGACTGGTTGAGACGGATACCGTGATGCGAAAAACAAGAGCTGAACGTGATCAGATTCAACGTGATTTTGCAGCTTTGGAGCGATCTGTCGTTGAGCTCAGAGATCTAAGCCACAAGCTTCAAAACGAGAAGGAAGATGCAGTGCGAGAACTCTATAGCATCAGTAAGAGGCTGTCAACAACTGAAGAAGAAAACGAGGGTTTGGCACGTGAGAATCAAGAACTGAATCGTGAACTGCAGACGAACCGCAACAAAGTGTCCCAGCTTGAGATTCAGTTGCAGGATCTTCGCAGAAGAGAAGGGCAGATGAAGTCACAGATTGACGATGCTTTGAAGAACAGGGAAGAGCTAGTGCGCATGCGGAATGTGGTAACTGATTATCAACGAAGGCTCGAAACAACAACAAGAGATTTGGAACAAAAGAACAACGCATTTACGCAAGTAAAGACGGACAGGGATTCGATGAAGCGAGATCTTGAGCGTGTGATACGCGAACTTGAAAACGCGAAATCGAACTTCGATTCGGCAGTGAAAGACAAAGAACGATACAGTAAAGAGTCTGTTATTGCGAACCGTCGAATCAGCGACATGGAGATGGTCATCCAAAGAGTACAAGAAGAAAACGTGGTATTCAAAAGAGAGCTAGCGGCATCTCAAAACAAGTGCACCAATTTACAGAAAGCACTTGACAGAAGCAATTCTAACCATAACAAGCTCGTAAACGAAACAAACATCTACAAAGACACAGCTTCGAAACTGGAAAGCGAAGTTCTCATCTGCAAAGAGGAAGCCCAGCAGTATCAATCGCAAGTTGATTTGTTCGAGAATGAAAGTACGACGCTGAAACAAGATTTCGACAAAGCGCAACGTCGAATCTTCGACCTGGAAGCGACTTACGAGATCGTTGTAAAAGAGAATGAAAAGATCAAAGAAGATTTGCAGAAAAAACCAGGATTTTGGAAGATGAGATCCGTGGGATCAACAATGAGAACAAAACTTGCGAATTCAGGTCGACGAGTACAAAGTTCGCGCAAAGAAGCTTCAAGAGGGCCTATTATAGGTTTGCGGCTCCCGGCTTCAACCCCTATTTTGAGTGCGGCTTACGGATTTTGCAATGCTTTTTCTACGGTTTGCGGCTTCAGAAAAAGTTGCGCCTTGCGTGAATTGACATCGATTTGCAGAATTTTGCATGCGACTGCGGCTTTTAAGTAGAAAAAAGGCTACATACAGTCTGAATTTCACAAGGAATATGCGTGAAGACGGCCCTGTGGCGCTAGAAAACGAAGTAGGAAAAGTAACCAAGCGATCAAGCAAACAAGCAACCGGATAAATGTCGCTTGACAAGCTATTGAAGCCGTCAGTATTATGTCCACGAGTGATGTTAATTGGTAGCAGCTTTGTCATTTATTTAACGACGGACTGCGGCTTCAAGCTGATTTATTTTGCGTTTTTGCGGCTTCTGGACCCCCTATAATAGGCCCCCTTATTTGCAAAAATGAATTCTTAGCTTATTCGAGGTGGGGGTTTATTCTAGGATTTAAAATGTCGTCGTCCTTAAAGTTCAAAAGGGAAAGGGGGTTGTTCAAACCATGTTGGGCTTGAAGTTCGGTGAAAAATGTCTGCGGCCTTTGACCACCCTGTGATTTCATACCATATATTTTTTCGCCATGAAAGTAAAACATCAGTCTCCTCCACTCGCACAATATTTTTTGGTGAGGTTATGCGGTGGTCAGGTCAAAATTTAAGAAAAAATACAATGCATGTTACGACAGACTTCTTGTCTTCTTTATCTTTCTCACAGACTTTGATTTGGTCACTGGGGTAGAGCGGTAAGAGAAACAATACCTGTCAATCATCTCAATTCTCTTTCTCAGTGACCAAAACAGTCTGCGCACAGGCTATAAGCGACATTGTCAGAAATTCCTCTAGGTTTTCCTGCGAGTTTCCCCGAGTACCTCATATTTTAAACTAAATTATATTTTCAACTCATTTTTTTTCTTTTTAGTTAATTAATCACCTTTTTCTTGATATTTATGTTAATTTTTATTATTTTCAGGCCATCTCGAAACGATCCGAAAGGAATACAATGAATGCCAAATAGGCCGTGACACGTTGCAACAGCAAAAGCAGGAGTTGCAGAATGAAGTGCGACGCCAGCATAACAGAATGATTGAAATTGAGTCCGCGTTTGATGATATGCAACAGAAGAAGGCATCCTTGCACCAGGAATTCGCAGAACTGAAGAAGAACTTCACACGTCTTGCTTCAGACGAGGAGAACTGCGTGCAAGAAAAGAGCAAGCTTCAATCTGACGCTCTGTCTGCTCAGAAACAGATCTCCCGCTTAGAGGCTGCCCTCGATGTCAGTCAGCAAGAGAAGATGGAGCTGCAGCAAGAGCTAGGCCCAGCCTCTCAGCGGCTTGTTATGCTACGAGCTGCATACGAGGCTGCACAGCAGAAGAAAGATCAGTTGCAGCATGACTATCTATCGTCACAGAAACGCACGGCAGAACTGGAAGCGGTGAATGAGAGGCTAAGACAGGAACGAGGTGAACTGTTGCAAGAAGTTCAGGCTGCAAAACGTAAAATTGCGCAGAATGACACTGAGATTCAGCAGGTCTACAAGGAGAGGAATTCATTGAAAGCCAGCGTCGACGAAGCTAACCGTCAGTTGTCTCATGCGCAGGATGAAATCCAAACACGACAAAGACATGTGGAGGAGCTGCAGTATAAGTTCGATTCGTTGACGCGTGATTTCTCTCAACGTGATAGCCATATTGAGAGAATTAAACTGGAGAGAAGATCAGTAGAGGAAGAGCTGAAGCAGTGTGGCAATGATCTTGAACGTCTGACAAACGAGCTCAAAGCAACTATGAGAGACAATGAAAAGCTAAAGCATGACCTGGCAAGTGCGAAGCAGCGACTGGCTGAGACGGATACCGTGATGCGAAAAACAAAAGCTGAACGTGATCAGATTCAACGTGATTTTGCAGCTTTAGAGCGTTCTGTCGTTGAGCTCAGAGATTTGAGCCACAAGCTTCAAAATGAGAAGGAAGACGCAGTGCGAGAACTCTATAGCATCAGTAAGAGGCTGTCAACCACTGAAGAGGAAAACGAAGGTTTGGCACGTGAGAATCAAGAACTGAATCGTGAACTGCAGACGAACCGCAACAAAGTTTCCCAGCTTGAGATTCAGTTGCAGGATCTTCGCAGAAGAGAAGGGCAAATGAAGTCACAGATTGACGATGCGTTGAAGAACAGAGAAGAGCTAGTGCGCATGCGGAATGTGGTGACTGATTATCAACGAAGGCTCGAAACAACAACAAGAGATTTGGAACAAAAGAACAACGCATTTACGCAAGTAAAGACGGACAGGGATTCGATGAAGCGAGATCTTGAGCGTGTGATACGCGAACTTGAAAACACGAAATCGAACTTCGATTCGGCAGTGAAAGACAAAGAACGATACAGTAAAGAGTCTGTGATTGCGAATCGTCGAATCAGCGACATTGAGATGGTTGTCCAAAGAGTGCAAGAAGAAAACGTGGTGTTTAAAAGAGAGCTAGCAGCATCTCAAAACAAGTGCAGTAATTTACAGAAAGCACTTGACAGAAGCAATTCTAACCAAAACAAGCTCGTAAACGAAACAAACATCTACAAAGACACAGCTTCGAAACTGGAAAGCGAAGTTCTCATCTGCAAAGAGGAAGCCCAGCAGTATCAATCGCAAGTTGATTTGTTCGAGAATGAAAGTACGACGCTGAAACAAGATTTCGACAAAGCGCAACGTCGAATCTTCGACCTGGAAGCGACTTACGAGATCGTTGTAAAAGAGAATGAAAAGATCAAAGAAGATTTGCAGAAAAAAACCAGGATTTTGGAAGATGAGATCCGTGGGATCAACAATGAGAACAAAAACTTGCGAATTCAGGTCGACGAGTACAAGGTTCGCGCAAAGAAACTTCAAGAAGAGAACGCGAATCTATCACGTGACGGTAGCGATTTCCAGGAACGATACGAGACATTGATTCGTGAGATTTCCGGGAAAGACAGGCAACTAGAGCAGGTGAAACAGGAAATTTCCGGGTTACAGCGAGAATATGATGTGATGCGAAAGGAGTTCGATAATCAGAGAATGGTGATTGATAAACTGACGGAAGAGAAACAAGACCTTGGCAATGATTTCGAATCAGCAAAACAGAGGATCTATCAGCTTGAGAGTCTCCTGAAAGACAGTGAAAATGAGAAGGACACGTTGCAGAAGGAGCTCAGTGACACTCATCGCCGATTGATGGAGGTATGTAATTTTCGAAAACTTTTGATGTACTGTTAGGTGCCTAATTGCTTGGGGTCGAAATAGCATTTAGGATCGAATTAACGGGGTTCAAAATAAACTGGGATCGGAATTGGTTTGACAAACTTTGCAAGGAAACTGCTGTGATGCAGTACTTACGGACCCTATAGTACTTTACTTTGAAAGACATAGTTCTAGCAAACGTATAGAATGTATTAGTGAAATTTCATACCAAGGAAGTCTCAGTGAAAAAAGTAAAGAATATCGACCTCAATAATACTGCCAAATTTAATAAGGGGGTCTTAATAAGAGCGGGGGGTTCAAATTTTTTCAAAACTTACCTGGGAGACGGCAATTAGGCACCTGAGAGCATGTTTCTTATTTCATCATGTAGCTTATTTCTCAAGTAAATGGGGTGGGCTGCCTGTAAGGTATTGTGCATATTAGCCATTGCCACGTGAATTAACCATGGCTTTTATACAATGTTTTCCCTTTACCGGTCAACCTTTTTGAGTATACGTTTCATCCTGTTTCTTATTTCTCAAGTAATTGGAGAAGAATATCTCTTAGATATTGTTCATATTGTCAATTGGTACTTTAATTACTCATGGTCTACAGAATGTTTACCCTTAACAGGTCAACTGCTACTGTTTCATGATACCCTACAACTCAATAAGATAGCAAGTATGCTATGGATCGACTAGAATGTTTGAACGTTCGATCATAGGTTATGATTCTGACTTTGAATCTGTTAATTGGAACAAATACATTTACGCACACAGCTACATATTTGCGCACTTTTATTTTTGGATATTTTCTCATTGTCCTTGGTTATTTCGTTTAGATTGATGCTGATTACGAGAATATTCAAAGAGATTCGGAGAAAGATGCTCGCAACTACAAGCAGAGAATAAGCAAGCTAGAATCACATATTGAAATAACACTGAAAGACCGAGACTATATGGCGGAACAGCTTGAGAATGAGCGAATCAACACAGCCAAGTATAAAGAAGACTACGAGAGAGTGCAACGAGAATATTTAGAACATCAGAAGATATGCGAACGATATGCCGACCAGTTGATTGAAAAGGATCGGGTGATTGAGACATTGAAGAATGAGATCTATCGTCTGGAGGCTGAGTTGGACAGTCTGAGAGAGCAACTGAGAAAAGCGCAGATGCAGGCTGATATTTCTGAGAAGCAGCGGGAAAGAGCCGAGGAGAAGCTGGATGAAGCTGAGAAGAGGGTTGACGACTTGGAAAATGAAAATGATTATCTGAAGAAGAAACTAAGTGATGTCGAGCGTGATAATGACATCCTGAGCAACCGACTGAGTGATCTTGATTCTGAAGTCAAAAACCTGAGAAATAGGGTCAAAGAGCTAGAAGATGAGCTTAGAAATGCAAGAGGTACAATAAGCAGTCTTGAAGCTGATCTGGCAACAGCTCGCAATGCAATACAAGAAAAGGACTCACTGATTGATAATTTGAGAAGTTCGCTCACGAATATCACTGAACAGTATCAGACCATCCAGAGACAACTCGGACAGTTAGAGACTGCTTATGAATTCTCCGAGCAGGAAAAAGATGATCTGAAAGCTCAACTTGCTGCTGCAGAAAGGCAAATTGGAGATCTGAGGTAATTCGTCATATAGTTTGATCTTTTCCTCAAATCGCAAAACCAGTTGAATTATCTTTTAACAAAAACGTTCCAAAGGCACACTTGAAATCATAGTTAAGGTTCAGGCGAATGACATTAGTTTCATTGAGACTTTATACTAAAGATGACTGGCACAATTTAAGTGTTCTTCTAAACCAATTCTTTTTTCGGTAGCCTTCTTTTTCGGATGCGTGTTTTTCGAAGCCATTCTTCTGAAAACGGAAGGTTTTGGAGCTCTCCAAAATCTTGTTTCATCAAAAGCAGAAGGTTTCCGATACTTTCAAGAGATTATCGGTTTCAATTTCAAAGAGACTGAAATTTAACTAGTTGTCAGGAGACACTCGACGAATGGATCTGGGGACGAGGCATGTGAGAATTTCGGCGCGAAAATTGACTGACGTTTAGAGTAAACTTTGTAAAAGTCTCGGGTGTTCAAAATTTCAAACTCGTTCTGAATGAACAATAAAGAATGATCTGGAATTTGTTTTTTGAAAATAAGACACTCTCTCATAACTTAACAACCCCTAAGCTGAAATACAAAATTTTGGATTCTTGCTTTTTATTGTATGCGTGAGTTCTGATTTTGAGCGCAATTCTCACTTGAAGATATCCCTTACTTAGCAAACCTTCACCAACTCACTTACTTAGCTATCCCACAAATTGACAAAGTTTGTCTTTGGAAAGGTATATCAACATTTTCTCTACAGAAATCACTGTTATAAGGGGAGACGGGGACATAGGAACTCAAGGGATGGAGATTCAAAATGGATTTTAGTTTGCTCTTTGATACTGAAAACCTGATATAACGAAACTCTACTGCTCTAGCTGTCTTTGACAAGGACTGTAGCCCAATGCCGAATTTCACTTCATCCTGTTCCTGTATCTCATTTTAGGAACAACCTCGACAAGTGCTTGCAAGAAGCTGAATCTCTTGAACATGAGCTCAATGTTACAAGAAACCGACTGAGTAAAATCGAACCTCAGTTGAAGAATGTTACCAAGCAACGTGATGATTATAAAGAGCAATACGAGGCTATGAAGAGACGTCTGAATTCACTCAAAGACGAGGTTGGTGGAATAGATCTTACTGCTGGAAATACCTCCCACTTTTCCTTTTTTAGGAGATTTGGGAGATTGGGAGATAACACTGAGATAAACAGAGCAAGTAATTGCCAAAATGCAGCTGCAACACTCAGGGGCAATTCACTCCTTGGATTCTCGTACACCTTCAATCTCATTGTTTTTGTAGGAATCTTGCAAGAACCCTTCTGTATCCATAGGAATCTCGTACGCTTTTTTGAGGAGTGCAATTCCCCATTTGCTAACACATATATATATATCTGCTATTCAGCTATTGTGACGAAGATCGGTCTCATGGAATGATTGGGGAGAGCAAAATTTTAGCTAATGCGGCGAAAAAGCCTTTTCCACTACTGGGTTGATCACGAAATATGAGACTGGGTGGTTTGTTAAAACTTGGAGGCTTTGGCATATGAAAGAGTTGTATTAGCTGCAACTGCTATAGGCATTCATGATAAAGAATATCATATCTGGGATAATAACTGGAACATTAGTGTATTCATTTACTTACTTCCAAAGCACCTTGATAGCAGCTCCATTTCTTAAGAACTTATTTGTTATGCGTCTTATAGTCTTGTACCTCCAGATCCACAGCACCATTAATACTGCCTCAGAATGACGTTAGTATAAACTCATACAGACTGGTTGCTTGCTTTTTTCCTTCAACATCTGAACATCACCATGAGTGTGTAATCTAGATCTATAATAGAAAGGTCTTATATTTAGCTTAAACAAAACTCAAACAAGACTTAAACTAGGATTGGTTAAACTAGACTTAAACATGACTTAAGCAAGTTTTATTGATGAAATTATCGATTTCTTTTCTGCCAGATAAAGCTACATACGAAACAAATCCCCTCTCAAGCGTTTTTCGGTTTATGCACCGAAACAACTTTTCTGTGTTTACCATTGTTTTGGCATCCAGCAATTCAATTCAATAGCCCAATAACAAACGACTTATGTATCGAGTTTACCTTTTCGCTTCGCTTATAGGCTCGTCCAAATGACGCACCCCTCTTACCGCTTAATAGGTTTTAGTGGTATTAAATCTTGCTTATAAATCTGTTTCCATCATAGCTTGTCAAGACACAGAGACAGCTCACCGACGCCCAACGTGCCGCAGAAACATACAAGAAGGAATCCTTGAATCGCGAGAAACTTCTAGACGAAGCCAAAGCCCGCATCCTCGCCCTTGAGCGAACCATCGCCGGACTACGAGAAGAGCTCGCAAACAAGTATCAAGAGAACGAAAATCTTCAAAACGAAAAACGAGTCATCCAGGAAGAACTCTTACGAATCCAGCAGAAATTCGGTGATTTGGAATCGGCGAATCAGATCTTAGCGATGGAAAAGGACAGGTTGAACGAGGAGTTATTGACATTCAGTGGCAAATACACCGAGTTGCGAATCAAATTCGACAAAACCGAGCAAGAGAAACTAGAGCATCAACGACAAGCGATGGCCTACGAGCAACGATTGGCGAAGGTCGAGCCTAAGCTGCAAGAAGTTTTGAAACAAAACTCAGTTTTGCTGATTGAAATTGAGAACCTGAAGGAAGACTTGAGAGCCTTGGTGAACGATAACACGAATCTAAAGCGAATTGTCGAGAATTTGACGAAAGAGAGAGATGATCTATTGAAGGATGTAACCGAGAAGGATGGCATCATCGAGCAGCTGAAGGCTAAGCTGTTGTTCATAGAAGCTGATTTGAGGATGCTGAGACAAGAGAACGAGAAACTGAGATCCACAGTCGACGCACTTGATCAAGAAAAACGCACCTTGGCACAACGATTGAACACAGCAAATGACAAGATACGTGAGTTGGAAGAAGCGTTCGATGAAGCACGCACGAAACGAGATCAACTGCAAGCAGAACTTTTGATTCTGCATAAGAAATTCGTGACGATGGAGACTGCTTACAAGAAGATCATAGAAAAGAAAAGAGCTCCAGAGCATTGTTTACGAACTACGAAGTCGCGTGTCTTCTTTGGAAGATCAACTGGCTACAGAAAAGAAGAAGGTTTCAGACTTGGAGACGATAACAGACAGGCAGAAGCAGACGATCTTTGAGTATGAACGTGAATTGGAAGAAGTGAAGCGTGCTTTGGTTGCTGCTGAGCGCGAAAAGGACGCACTTGTTGTTGAGAATACGGAGCTTAGCCAGAAACTGGTGATCGTAGAGAGGAAGATCTCTGAATTGGAGGGCAAAGTGAAAGATCTGGAAGAAGAGAAGACTGCTTTGGAAGAAGAAAGAGTTAACTTGAGAGCTTACATCACCAAACTTGAATCTGAGATTGAAACCATCAACAAGCAGAAGACTAGTCTTCAAAACCAAGTTGCTGAACTCCGCGAAGAGATAATGCGTTATAAAGAGACGATCATAAAGCTGGAAGGACAAGTTCGTGAGCAGCAACGAACCATCGATTCTTTCCAGCAAAACATTTACAAGAAAGAGAGGATCATTGAGCAGTTGGAATCACGTGTCAAAACAATCGAGACTGAGATTGATGGATTGAGAACAGAGCATGTGAACAAAGATGTCGTCATTGAAGGTCTGCAAGAAGCAAAGCGTGATATCGAAGGACAGCTGAGAACGTATGAAAACAAAGTAATCGTACTCGAATCCAAGATTGAGAAGATTAACAATGAAAAGACTGAGATCGAACGAGATCACCAATCTGCAATCAGCAGGATAACAGGTTAGTAATGATAAGCTGACTTGATTTGTCGAGCCTTAGAATATCAAGATAGGAGGCTTTTACAGATAGAGCCAAATTATGTATATTTTGAACATTTCGCTTAAAGTAGGTAGCTGAAGGTTTGTTTTAGTCAATCTGAAAACAAGGGCAATTTTGACAATGATTACCCGTAAATCAAGATTGCTCGCAAAATAAAACATTTTCATAAAGATATAAATAGTAAGTCATTATGGTACTAGCCCTACCCGTCTCTGACCACCAGCTCCGCTCAAAATAATTTTTTCAATCTGATCGTTTCTGAGAAATGTTAGTCATGCCAATTCAGTCATGTTTCGAAGCCTTTGTACATTGCTCTGGTTGTCTGCTTAATTCCCTTTGAGGTCCTGGTCCTCTTCCCTAGCCACTGTCCAGGGTTATCTCCACTGGCCAGTGCCCTTGCCAACGATCCGGTACTATGGACCAAACTACTTGCCTCTACTACTCATAAACTGGCTCATCTAGAATCGTTTCGAAAAATTATGAAGTAAATTATAGACTAACACTAATCCAATGAATGCTGAACAGCGCTGGATGCAAAATACTTTTTGATGGTACACCCGAGTGTCACGAGTGTCACCTTCTCTCATGTAGCTTATATACATATACCCAATAAGTGGAAAGCCTCCTTGTTGTTTTAATATAAATAAACGATCGGTCGTATTAAATCTTGTTTTTCCTTAACAGGCTATGAATCGCAGAATGAGATCTTGCGCAAAGAGAAAGACAACGTGAAACGTGATTTCGAGACCAAGTTGGAAAGCCTGAAGAATGACAAAGAATCCTTATCAAATACTGTTATGGAGACACGTGACATAAAGAGGCAATACGACGTATTACAGAGAGAAGTGCAAGAAAAGAATACGGTTATTGAGCGACTGCAAGTGATCAAGAACACGCTTGAAAATGAGAGAAATACATTCAGAAGAGAGGTTAATAATCTCAGAACTCAGATCAATACTTTCAAGGATCAAGAGAGAGTTTCAAGGGATGAGCTTCAAGTGAGTTTTGTTACTTTGTCCCTTTATAGAGTCTTAAATCATAGCTTAACACTGGTACACTGATACCCCCCTGATACCCAAGATGATAAGCACTGATACGCTAGATAATTGGTACTGCCCATTGCATGCAGTATGAACTAACTCTATTCCCAGGGTAACAAGCTTGTTTATTGAATACCGAGATAGCAAGAAACTAGAAAGCAATACCCTCAAAATACAATATCCTCCGATCGTGACGTAGCTAGTCGTTCATGACGTATACTCGGATATAGGGTACTATTCAGTTAGTCCCTTGAGCAAGAGAACAAAAAATACCATGTTTTTAACGTAAATTGCCTACAAAGTACCAAATACTATGGTCTCTTCTTGTCCGTTATAGCCAGATTATACTGTAGCAGATATTTAAAGTGTCACATTTTTTTCAAGCCAGTTTTTTCTCTAGAAAAACAAGCAAAACTAGCAAAAATTATTTTCGCAGACATGTGCATTTTGGTGCTTTCCTAGTAAGAATTTTGAATTTCGTTTATTTTTTAATTTTAGGCTGCAACTACCAAGATAACCAATTTGGAGAAGACAGTGATGGTCTATCGCACTGAAAGAGACGAAACGACGAGACAGCTGGAAATCGTAACGAAGAAGCTTTCTGATGTCGAATTGCAATATCGACGAAGCGTCGAGCGCGAAACTCGTTTACGCGAAGAATTGGAGACGCTGAACTCGAAGCTGGAGACTGTGGAGAACAACTATCGCGATGTCGTAACTGAGAAGAATGATATCGAAAGAAATTACAAGACGCTGTTGGCTAACTTCAAGGATGTTGACAGAAAATACGAGAAACTTGTGGTGGTAAACCGCGAGACGAAAGACCAACTCATGGAAGCGAATAGCCTGATCGTCGAGCTTAAAGCGCAATTGAACCGGGAAACTATTGAGAATAAGGATCTTCGTGAAAATATCGAATCACTCGAGCAGAATTTGATCAGATTGAAGGAAGACTATCAACGAATCGACAAAGAACTGACCGAATACCGATACAAGTACGCCGACGCCCAGAAAGAAATCGCCGACAAGGACAGTGCACTCGCCGAGTTACGTAATCGTAATACGAACTTGGAACGACAAGTGACGAACCTGAAACAGACTGTGACGCAGTTACGAAACGATTACGACCGAAGCCAGCGAGAACTGAGTCGTGCCCAGGAGGAAATTCTGCAGCTGCAAGAGAAGACAACTGAACTGGAAGCGAGGCTGCAGAGAGTTTTGATGGAAAAGGAAAAGGTTGTCAAAGAGCTCCATGCTGCCATTGCGAAATTGCCAGAATTGGAATCAGAAATTGAAAGCCTTACTGGTCAACGAGATGACTTGCTAGAAGAAGTACAGAAATTAAGAATTGAAAACAGCAATTTGAAAGAAGATGTTGATAGCCTACAACAAGACGTTGCTGATCTGAGAAACATAATTGATGTTTTGAAAAGAGACATTGCAACTAAAGATGACACCATTTTGAATCTGAGAGAAACCAAGGCAACGCTAGAAGAGGAGAATGAAGATCTGAAAAGAGAGCTTGCTTCCAAGGATAATGAGATTGATCAGTTGTTTTCCAAAGTACGTGACTTGGAATCAAGACTGCAAACCGTCAATGCGAGACTTGCTGAGATCGAACCTTCTTATGAAGAGGCGGTGGAGAAGAACAGAAGATTTGAAATCGAGGTTAGTATTTCTCAAAACAATCCATTGATCATTTTTTTTCATTACAAGTGGTATGAATTTACATTCCAATGTAGAACATGTGCGGCAACATGAGTTTTCCAATTTGTCCCTCAACCAATCAGGTTAGGGAACAGACTGTCTTTAAATAGCGGCCAGGCAACGATCTTTAAACGGTCTACAATCTTCCACAAACAGACATTGCTTGGTAAGCAATTTTAAATGTTTGACAAACAAGGTTTGAACATTTGGCAAAGGCCTAACCATACCTAATGACTCCATAGCTAGCTTAGATACAAACATCTGGCAGTACGTTTTGATTATTATTAAAGTGGATGGACTAGTTGAACTCTAGAACTGCATTGCAACTACTACTCGCTATGTTGCATTCAGCATACACTTTCATCGCTCCGTAACATGGCTTCCATGCTTAAGATTTTTTAAGATAATTTTGCAACACTTAAAAGTGCCTGTTGCTTCTTTTTAACTCGACTGAGCCCTATTGTATTTTCCTAATGGTTCACACGTTTTTTAATCACCAGCTATCTAGATCTGCTTGACTTTTCCTTATTTCAGCTTGATTTCGTTATTTTAATACGGTGTGGTCCTATACCCTATAGCAACATAAACCTTTAGAGTAATAATGTTTATAGAAGTCCTCTATTTTCGATTAATGATTCAATTAATTTATCCATACAATTCTTTTCATAGATTGACAACTTGAGAGAAAGAGTCAATGAACTTGAAGCGGCTTTGAAGGACAGTCGTGACAACGAAAACGCGCTGCAGAGTAAGCTTACGATCACCGAGAACAAGCTCTCAAAGATAACAGCAGCTTACGAAGAATTACAGAAGACGAAAGCCGATCTTGAAGCGAACTACGAAAATGCGAAAGACGAGATTGAAAATCTTCGTGAAGCCTTGGACAAGAGCGAAAGACAACGAGAAATAACGGAACAGCAGTTGTATGATATTCGATCCGAAGTCATGCAGTTGAAGTCATCTGTTGACTATCTGACGAAGCAGAAATCGCAGCTTGAAAGCGCATTGAGGGATGCTCGTTCGGAGCTTGAAGATACTAAGCTCGAGAACCAGAAGATGGTGAAGGAAATCCAGGAGAAAACATTGATCATACAATCGCACGAGAGAGTCATATCTGAGAATGAAGCGATCATCGAGCGCCTCAAGACAGATGTGCAATCACTGGAATCTGAGAACAACACCTTGAATGATACTGTCAACAGCATACAAGCAACTCTTGAAGTCACACGAAGACAGAAAGAAGACACAGAGCGAGAGCTGTTTGAGATTCGCAAGAAACTGACTGAAACTGAACTGTCTCTTGGTGCTATCAAAGAAGAACGAGATGAGCTAGTGTCTGAGGTTAAGCTTCTGAAAGACAAGGTAACATTCCTTGAAAGTGAGCTCAGGAAAGTCCGCAGCAGTGAAGCAACGCTGAAAGGTGAGTTGGACGAAGCAAAGTCACGCAATCAACGAAACAAAGACGAAATCAACCGACTTCAACGACAAGTCACCGAGCTGAAATCGGTCGTCGATAATTTAACGAAAGAAAACAACGAAAAGTCGATTACTATCAGCGAGCTTGAAGCAAACAAACGAAGCCTGTTGTCTCAGATCACAACGCTGAAAAAGGAGCTTGCAAGAAGCAAAGATGATTATGATAAGTTGAGCAAAGATTACAGAGATGTTGAGCACGAGCTACAGACAATGCGAATGAAAGTGTTCCAGCTTTCGATTGCAAGCAACGCTCATAAAGAAGAAAAAGACCGCATTTACAATGATTACATCAAGCTCGAGAAAGAGTATAATGACTTGAAGGATAACTATTTGACTGCAATGCGTGAGATTGACAGGATAAAGGACGATTACCAGTATGCCGAGAAGAAGATCGAAGAAATCGAGGCTATCAATATGAATGTGAATAACGAGAACGAGGCTTTGAAGATGAAGATTAACGAACTAAAGAGAAAGATAAGCGAAATGGAAGGTCTGGTTGAATCACTGAGACGAGAGAATTTGAGCAAAACAGAAGAGGTTATGGTATCAGCTGTCGCTCCCACTTTTGAGGCTGCTGGACCAGGCTTTGGAATCTCAGAAGATGAATACGAAGATCTTAGAAGGGAGCTTGAGAATGCACAGTCTGCTCTTGAGGCATCAGAGAGAAAAGGAGAGAGTCAACAACGACTTGGTTGATCTGCATAAGAAGCTTGCAAGACTTGAAGTCGAGCTGACAAACACACAACAAAAGCGTGATGAATACAAGAGGAACGCCCAATCGCTTGAGAGTAAGATCAGAGATCTTGAAGTTGCAAATGAGAGACTGCAAGAACGAGAGAGGGAACTGACTGAAGAGTCACTGAAGAATCACAAGGCCCTTGCAGAAGCTAACCAACGTGTTTTTGTCATCAAGACAAAGCTAATGAAGACAGAAGCAGAGAAATCTACTTTGGAGGACAAGCTTGATACACTGACGAGAGAGTTGTATGATCTACACGAAAGATATAGCCAGATGCAGGCATCTGTGGAGGACAAGGACAACAGAATAGACTCACTGACAGAGGAGCTTGCTGAGGAGAAACGACGATTTACTGAGTTGCATTCAACATACCATACAATCAGAGATGAAAAGAACAGCTTTCAAGAGATCTTCGCAATGCAGAAGACAGGATTGAAGATCTCGAAGGAAAACTTCAAGACGCTGAGACAGTCAGGATGCAGATGGAAAGCCAGATTGAGGAGACCAATAACAGAAACAGAAAACTCAAAGACGAAATAACTGAGATCACGCGAAAGATGACTGATGCCCAGAAAGAAATCGATCGCTTGTCTAGGGAAGTATCAGAAAAGACGACGATGATTGAACGATTGATGAATGCAAAGACATTGATGGAGAGTGATTTGGAAAGCGCTAAGAAGGAATTGATGAATATCAAATCAACGTTGGAAAACACTCGATCAGAGCATCGCAGTTTGCAGCAGGATAATCACGATCTGAAAATGAAATTGTTGGAAAGTGATTCAGAAAGGACTATGATCATTGAAGCCAAGGAGAGGGTGAGTGGTCTTTAAAGGTCTTTTCATTTATCATATCTTTGCATTACCTCAGTGAATTTCATCTATAATCACATTAAAGAGATTCAGTCTGGGACTACGTGACCAGAGAGCCAATGAGGTTTCTACTGAGCTATAGAGTTCAATGAAGTTGCCGAGTAACTCTCAAAGTCATACAGTCCAAAGCTTTATCCTCCGCTTTGATTTGTTTGTGTTTCGGCCATGCTGAGCTTTCTTCAGTAATATACACATGTATCACATGTATATATATTTAGTTAATATAAAATTTAATTCTAGGTTGAGAAGGATCTGGATGACTTGCGAAATGAATATACGAAGATCAAGAACCTATACGATAGCTGCAACCAAGAGAAGAGCCGCTTGGAGTATGAGCTGAGATTGTTGACGAAGAGAACAGGAAACGTAGATTTTGAATCGATCAAACTTGAGCGTGAAAAGCTACAAAAAGAGCTGGTTATCGTCAATACAAATTACTCTCAGCTGAAGAGCAAATACGACGTTCTTGAAAGTGAAAAGCGAGAGCTGTTTGCTAAGCTGTCGGATTATGAAAGCAATGTTTCTGATAAAGATGTTATCATCCAGCAATTGCAGAGGGAGAAAGACAAGTTGGAGCACGATGTTTTCATCGAGAGATCAAAGGTTGAGAAGTATGAAGAGACAAACCTGACGTTGCAGAGTGAACGTGCTCAGCTGCAGGATGAAATGGAGCTTGTCCATCGTAAGCTAAGCAAATTGGAAGGTGACTATCAAATAGTAGTTTCTAAGAGAGATGATCTTCAGAAGGAGCTGAGCGCAACTAATGCGCGCTTGTCTAATGTCCAAGCAAACTACCAGAAGAGTCAACAACGTGAGAACAAACTTCAAGGCGAAGCAATGACTGCTCATAAGAAGGTCACCATCCTTGAAAGCGAGCTGCAGTCAACTCGAGATCGTGCAACCATGCTGGACCGTGCTTGCAAAATCATCGAGGAGAAGAGGGCCGAGTTAAAGGAAGAATATGTTGAAGTGAAGAAACGTGTCTCAGAGCTTGAAATTTCATTGGAATCTTCCAAAGAACGCTATGATGATCAGAACGCAGAGCTTGAGAATGCTAAGAAGAAGCTTGATGAGCTACGTGAAGCATTAAGAATGAGCGACAGAGGAAAGGAAGAGCTTGTATCTGAGATTCAAACCCTGAAAACAAGCATCGTCCGGCTTGAGACTTCACTGGAACAAGCTAGCAGGGAGAAATCAGTCTTAGAAGAGCAGCTAGAGGAGGCCCGCAACCGCACCGCACAAGATCGTGAAGAACTCATCAAGATGCAGAAGCAAATTCTTGAGATCCAACGAAAATGTGAAACGTATTCAAAGGAATTGATCTACAAGAGCACGTTGATAGAAGAGATTAAAAACAAGAAAACCATTCTAGAAAGCGAGGTTGAATCACTGAAACGAGATTTGCAGCACAAGGAGTATGAAGCACAGACATTCGAAGGAGAGAAGAGAGATATCCAACAAGAACTGGAGAATCTGAGAAAGAAATTCGTTGAAATGGAATCAACATTCATTGCCGTTCAAGAAGAGAAGGATGAGCTAAGACAGCAAATGTTGTCTTCACATGCTTCAGTTTGCCGTTTGAAGGAGAATTACGAAAGCAGCCAAGGAGACAAAGGAAAACTCCAGAAAGAAATCGCTGCATTCCATAAAAGGATCTTTGAGCTTTCACGTGACTACGACGCTGGTAAGGCTGATAATGAGAGGCTGAAGGCTGAGCTTGTAAGATTCAAAGATCAAGTCTCCGACTTACGTGCGAGTCTTGAATTGGCTCAGCAAGAAAACAACAAGCTTCGACAAGAATCTGACTCTTATTCTGACAAGAACAAGAAGCTTGAAAAGAACCTGACGGTTGTTGAAGATGAACTCGAGAAGACCAAAGCTGACTTCATGGAAAGACATCAAAAGGCGATGGATTTCGTTGTTGAATTCCAAACAGCAAAAGAAGAAAAAGAGTCACTACAGTATGCTGTTGATATGCTCCGAGATGAGAACGAGAAGTTGCGAGGAGATCTTGATACTGCTTCACGTAAGAACGAAGAACTGCACGAGGAAGCTCTGAATTCACATAAACAATACACAAAGATATTCTCAGATTACGAAAGAGCACAAGAGAAAGAAGATCGATTGGAATCCGATTTGGAAGATGCAAAAGAGAAGATCCGCAATATTGAGAATCAACTTAGAACTGCAAACAGCCAGGTTAGTGATCTTGAATCTGAAGTTGAACGTGCTCGTGAGAAGTTGATGAGGATTGAAGGATCGAGTGAATCTCAGATCGAAGAAGCTGTACGCCTTGCAGAGAAGTTGAAAGATGCTGAATCAAGATTAACTGTTTTGAAGATGGTTGATGATGAAAATCAAAGACTCAAAGATGAATTAGGTAAGTAGATTTTTCCACAAATGGCATACCTGAATAGATGGGATTCGAACCTGGACTGCATGACCATAGAGCCAACGACGTTTCCACTGAGCTATAGCGCTCAATGAAATCGCCGAATAACTCTCATATACCACGCCTCTCCTCCCGTTTGACTTTTTGTGTTTCAGCTTTGTCGAGTCTTCTTCAGCACCATACGTATTTGTATATTTTTGTCATGATTGGCGAAAACTAGGATTTTCCCAAGTGAGCATATCTTGCAAGGGACACATGTGTTATAATGAAGGGGCTACATCACACTTGTAACACAGCCTTCTCTGGGACTTCAAACTTGGACAAAATATATTGGAACCAAAAAGATTTTCTTGTCTCCCCGAAATGCTGCCCCCCTCTCCCTATACAATTTTGTTTCTGATGGTGAAAAATGTCCATCATACGACAACAACATTGTTCAGGGGGAAGAGGGTGAAAATAGCGAAGAATTCAAAAAAATGAAAGGGAAAATGATTGTCGTAGTTGAGTTTCAATATTTGTGTCCAGGATTGTAGATGTTACATGTTGGGACGATTCAGACCAAGTGTCCTTCCTTCTTTACTGCATCAACGCCTACAGGAGTTAATCTAGGATATACTACTCTTGTATTATGTGTACAAGAACTACAATTAATTTATCATTTGTTCTGTAGGAAACACAAAATCTCACATCCACAAGATAGAAGCTGAACTGAGAACAGCCGAAGATGAAAGAAGACTAACCGGTGAACAGTATAACCAAACGAAGGAACAGCTTGACAGAGTGAATGACGAACTGAGTGACATTCAGCGCAGATTGAGAAGCACGGGAACGGATAAGGAGAAACTATCAAACGAACTTTACAAAATCACGCAGGAAAAAGACAGTGAAATTGAAAAACTGAGATCCAACATCAGATTGCTTGAAAGGGAGGTTGAGACACTGAAACGAGAATCAGAACAGAATAAAGACCAGTATGATGAAATGCATCGTGAGAAGATCTCCGTTCAACAAGAATTGACTGTTATTTCGAAGAAACTGCTTAATTTGGAGTTGGCGTATATCTCTGTGAAGGATGAGAGGGATCAAAGAGAATGGGAAGGAAAAAGCGATATGGAAAGAACCATTGCTGATCTGAAGAGCATGATTGATCACACTGAAAGGGAGTTGCAAGAAAGAACACTGAAGTACAACGACCTTGAAAACAGGTAATGCATTCAAAGAAGTTTCCACACTAGATTTACTGAAGGTGATGGTGTATAGCGCTAGTTGCTTGATCTCAGAAGTAGATAAAATAACGAGACCTCGAGCCCTGGCCGTGATTTCTAGCCAATTTTTAGCCAAATTGCATGCAGGCATACAATTATTAGCCAGAGGATAGTTACACTTGTCTATGTTTAAACATGTTTTCGTTCAAGATATTTGACAGACCTCTTGCCACTGTTTTCAAAATAGCTTGGATTCTCCCTATAGTTTTTATGTCTGAAGGACATATTGAGAGGGTGTGAGGGAAGACATGTATATATTAATAGGTAAGGTGAATATAACAAAAGATAAACCACAACGAGGAAGTAACATTTGAAGTCACCATAAGTTTTCCCGCTAATGGGCATCATTAACAAAACGCAACCCCTTCCCAAAAACATCAATTAGCACTGTCTGTCAGTGTGGCGCAGTGTTGTTTCACACTGCATCGAACTCTTAAATTTTTTTCTTGCTTCCCAGATTACGTGATTCGCAGCGTGAAAAAGATGCATTCCAGAAGGAAGTTGAAGGTCTACAAAACAGTTTACAATCATTGAACTTCTACCACACTGCACAACAAGGCGAGAAGGCACAAGTAGAGGAACAACTGCAAACAGCCCAGAAGAGGATTAACGAACTCGAGTCTGACTATACCCGAGAAAGACAGCAACAACAACAATTCGAAAGCGAGATTTCCATGTACAAGACGAAAATCAGCGACTATGAATCGAGATATCATTCGGCGGAGACGAAGCAGCGCGAAGTTTCCCGAGACGTTACCGACCTGAAGATGAAAATCGATGCTCTTTCAAAAGAGAATCACCAGCTCAAAGACCAGTTGACCGAAGAACAAGCCCGAGTGAAGAACAACAAACGAGAATTTGCGAAGCAGCTTCGTGAACATCAGCGAGCAAGCGAAAATTATTTGAAAGGAACGAAAGATAAGGAGGCTGTGATCGAAGAACTGAAATCGAAGAGATCAGCATTGGAAACTGAAGTCGAGAAATTGAGACGTGAATGGGAAAAACTCAAGGCAGATTACAAGAAGGTACCAGATTTTGTGTACATAACTGTAGGCTTTACATCCCGGGGGGGGCACTTGATAAAATTTTATAAGGGACGTACAGCCCAAGCATAAAAATTATACCCGACCTAATACCAATTTTTCGAAAGTGTGTACCCGAATGTTTTTAATCTTTGAACATTTGCCAGTGTTTTTGAAAAGAATAGGAGGTGATACACAATGACAATCAGTCCAAAAATAAGCTAGCAAGCAAGCAATCTTTAACTTTGAACGCAAGCCAGGGCGTCTGGAAGCAAAAGAGCCCAAAAGAGCTGATGTGGACCCGGGGGGGGTACTTCATTGTTCAAATGACTAGACGTGCTGCCCAGTTTTTCCAAACCCACCCATGTCTACTCACAAATTTTGTCAGTCGTGGTACCCACGTATAGAAAAAACAACAAAGTTTTTTACCCATTTGTACCAATATCTCAAATGTTTCAACCCAATTTAACGCCTGAGGCAACTCTAAATGCGGCGAAAAGACATTTGTGTTGAAAACTAAAACGCACTTTTATCAGGCTTTTCAAAGCAGTGCATGTCTAAAATTTTTTATATATTTTACTACCCATGTGTAGAGATTCTTTACGAAAAATCAACCCATATGTAGGGAAATTGGGGCTGAGAAAGTTACGTCTTACGTTGGGCGGCACGTCTAGTATAACGAACAATGGAAGTACCCCCCCCCCCCGGGATGTGGACCTACCGCTTGTGCCCAGGACTAATATTCTTGAACGAATACCCTATGGATACTCATGTACCGATCTCGGAAGGATGGCAAGCTCAATTGACTGAAGGCTTGTAGTTCATGGTTCAGGCGATAGTGGGATTTGAACCCATACATGCAGAGCCCATGGGATTTGAAACCAAGTGACTTAACCTTTAAACTACGTACGCCACCACAATCATCCTTAATGTGAACGAAGAAAAAGTGATTAACACATTTGTGTACGTCAGAATTTATCGTAGTACCGGGTGGGAAATCATCGGGCATCAAAAAGGGTTAATTATTGATTTGATAGATATTGTGATTTTCTCTTAAAGGTTCAAAGAGAGAAGGAAAATATGAGAACTGACTTCCAATCTGCAAATACATTAATTGCCGAACTGAAAGAAACATGTGAAACATTCAAAAGAGAAAAGATTACGATCGAGAAAGAAATTAGAATCACCAAAGAGAAATACATCAAAGAAATTCGACAGAAGGATGCTCAGATCACTAAGGTGCGTTGTATAATGCTGCTAATAAAACATTTGACTATAAATTCGCATATACGAAGCCTCAATGAGCAATGAAAGCCCAGGAATGACATAGGGAACTTTTAACATTCAAATACTTGTGCTGGGAGTTCTGGGACCTTAATGCATTAATCTAACCCTGCTCGGACGATTACCAAAGGCTGTTACTTCTTCTCGCTTTTATTTATTGCTTTTTTGGCTAAATTACTCGCGATGTTTTGATCGTTTGGCTGGGTCATCCACAAATTTTCGACGCATGCATGCATGCCGCCCCATAAATTCAATGGATGGCGTATGTCCTTTGACAAAGCAACGTTTTGGAAGAAACGTTGACTATGCGATCACATATGTTATTAACGTCTTGTTAGAATGTCCCAAAACATGGAAGAAAAATGATCCTATTGTAGATGGATCTGACCATTGGAATTCTCAGATCTTGTTTTTCAATCTTAGGTTGAACAAGATCTGCAAACCACGATCAAATCGCATAATCTGGATCGCGATGACAGAATCGAACAAATCAAAGCTCAACTGCATGAAGAAAGAATGGAATCCAGACGTGAAATCCAAGAAAAGATTAACGAAATCGAAAACCTGATGACACAGATCAGCCGCCTCGAAACGGAAGTCGATCGCTTGAGATCTGAGTTAGCTAGCCTCCAGACGAAGTGTAACCAATATGAGACTGACCAAAGAGGCTACCAAGAGGAACTAAGGTTACTGCGACAAGGAGGAACTGTGGAGGAGGAAAGAGCTACCACTACTTTGGTTTTAGAAACACAAGCGAAACCAGATGAAAAACATGTTTCAACAAGTATGTATTATTTCAGATTTAGTCTTTTTGCAGAACGAATTTTTAAATTGCAAACAAATGATTCAAAATTGTGTGCAAAGCTTTTTCGTCTGACACTCCTCATGATACGAAAAGTCAGAAATGAAGTTGACTTACTCATTGAGTACGGCAGTATTCATCCAGATCTGGATTGAGATGTCTGATATGGATCTGCTGGATTATTCTGGATCTTTCTGAGTTCCTCGTAACCTTTCCTCTTCTTTCGTTCAACCAAAATAGCGACAGTTCCACGGCGAAAACCCAACCCTAAACGAGCCTTGCGACATTTCTAGCCGTTTAAAGAAATTTTGGTCCCTTTCAGCATCGTAACGTAAAGTGAGCTAAATTAAGATCGTGGAACTCACTTTGCATCGGAATCTCGTTCCACGTCTTCGTGCAGGAGTAGAAGAACTTGTTTTAGAGAACTCTAGATTGAGTCTTGGGATGTCTTAGATCCAGTTGATTTCAATGTTAGTTCTTTTATCAATCAATCTTGATAAAGACACCAAGAGGCCAAAAGAGAACAATGGATTGGGGAATTTGTTTCTTGGAATGCCTTCTGATACCAACTATTTTCTTGTATCTCAACTATTCTTCTTAAACCTTGTTTAGTTTTTTTGTAACTTTATCTGATCATCTTCTTGCAGGTGAATTTTTCGTGGCACCAAGAGAATCATCCACGCTTCTTGTTGGCGTAGGCCCAAAGGAAGAAGAAAAGAAGCGATATCAGTCAAGTTTCTACCGCAGCACAGCACAATTCCCAACCAGCCCCCGTGATCTTGGTGCAGTAGATGTTGTTGTCACTGGTGTTTCAGGTGTTACTGAGTCAGCAAGCCAGGGGGCACAACGATCTGAATGGACCAGCACAACCCGTTCTTCTAATGTCACCCAATCTGAGATTTCTGAAAGCCGTAACATTTACACTGGACACGGTGGCCAAATAGAAGTTCAGCTTCAGGGTTCTGAGAGAAGGTAATTATTGATTGCATTTAAGCATTCGAAAATACGTTGAGGCTGAAATAATGTGGTATAATATAAAGTTTCAAAACATCTTGATGTGCGCAATTTTTCACGTGACTTTGGCGTTTGTCTGACCTTCCATAGTCTTCGGTTCGGGTGTCGTCCTGATCGCCTTCCACAGCCTTGTGCTAACAACTCAGATTGCCATCCCTCGAGGTCGGTAAATGAACACACAAGATTTCCGTTTAAGAATATAGATCTCGAACTCTGAGGGCACAAACTGCAGGTTCGCATCAAAAGGTGTTGTGACGTCATGGCCTATGCCAGCTGGCTGGTGGTGTCATAAGCTCGGCGAGGTCGGGGTTCGAGCCCCAGCATACAGTAGCGTCACAGACAGGGTCGAGGTATCGATTTCACCTCCACCTTCACCATCAAATTTCGAAATAACCCTGGCTCTACAGTCCCAGTGAAATATGAATATAAACCCAAGTCAAGTCAGTTGTTTAAATTATCTTTTTTGCATCGTAGATCGGAGTCCAAGGACGGCGCAGAGGCGACAGAAACAGCCAAGGGCTACTCGACTTCGCAGAAATTCGACGAAGGTGACGACGAACTGAAACGAATCATCGAGGAATCCCGAAGCCGAAGACGTCGAATGCAGGAAGAAATGTTCTCAAGTTCGTGAAACGTCAGAAAAACTTAGTAAATTTTCATTATTTGTTTTGTATTTGTAGTTAATAATTTCTTGTAGTATATAACTAAACTTATAAGCATTATAAGCATTATGCTTTTTCTATTATTTATTTGTATTTCAGTATTTAATGCATTTATTGCAGATATTCTTGGTAACGGCAGTAGAACAGTTGTGAGCTCAAATAAGTGTTTTACCACTGGTTCAAATACAGTCATGGTTAAAAAAAAGTTAGGGTATTTCTGGACACAGACAATGCCATTTTTCACCTTAGGACACTGGGAACTTCGCTTTCAATCAACCTATCTTTTGTCTTCCTTGCAGAGAAGGAAAAAGGTTTAATTTTACCCGAGTTACCTCTTTGTTTAAATAGCTAAGTTATCAAGTATGTGTGTACTGGTCAATAGGTCCTGCTATTTCGGTAACACAAAATCACAAATATGACCTACTAAAATATAGAAATGCCTTACTGTATTATGCGGTATGCACGGTGAATTTAACGGAGCTATATTCTCGAAAAGTACACCTTTACTGCCTCAGTCCGTTTTTTGCATATTCAGTGCAAACCAACAGAGACAAAAATCAATAGTTGCAGAGAAAGGCGAAAGAACTTAATGCTTTATATTCTACTGCTGTTGCCAAGAGCTAAGTTAACTTAATTAATCTTTCAAATTGTAGCTAGTAGGTTTTTATGCACACAAGCATAAAGAGTATTGCAAAGTACTACTATTTAATTACTGTTAGAACAAGCTGCATGCAGGTATTCAACATGAATTTAAGTTCTATTTGCCTACAACTGTATCAAGCTGTAATTCAGAAAACTTCACCACCCTTCGGAGATGCTGTGTAATGATGCAATCCATTGGACCAGAAAAGTTTCTCTGTTTTCAATGCATTCTCTTGGAATGCGTAACTGCTTGGTTATGTTTTGACTTAGCCAAATGATCATACCTCTCCCAAAAACAATCCGTTCTCTTTCGATTTATGAGGTTACTCAACACCCAGTCAGAGTCTAGTTTCTTTCGGCCGACAGGATGCATCATACATAGCGTATTTCTATAGACATTTGTTGAAAGATTATTTGAATTTTGTTAGATGTTTAAGCACTTTATGCATTTTCACTTTGTAACAGTTTTGAAAAACACGTTTTTGCTGATTAATTTCTGTTTACTGTTTATGTGTCTCCATTCTACTGCAACAAAGGTGCAGTGGCCTAATCCATCTGACTGGTGGTTCCAGAAGCTAAGCGAAGTACATCAGAGCCACGAGGTCTCGAGATAACCTACCATTGCTATCCTATAGCGACTGGCGCTAAGTACACCATTTCACCTTTGCTAGCTATGCCTGCTGGTAACTGTATAATTTTTTCCTCAATTAGCAGCGAAGTTGCAAAAATTACGCAAAAATGTTCAAAACGGCACGATTTTACTACCAGTGACGCATGATTCTGCCAGCGATGTTTGCATTCATTGTATTCATTAAATAATCTGCATGACGCTGCAGCTAGGTATATGTGCGACATGCATTACACAGGTAGCACACACCTTTTGCACAGGTATACTTAATGCAACTTTGCCACCCTAAGTAGTAAAGTTGAGAGAGGCAATGGTATGTTATACTGGTTCATACAGATTGTGACGAAGGTTTCTCGCACTGTATCTATATGTATACCATTTGCGTTTGCTAAACGTTGCGTCTTTAGTAATAGACACAAGGACCTATTGTCACAATCCCTGATTAAGATCCATGCTGAGTTTTTTGGGGGTTTTCTTCTCGGTTTCTGTGATGCGTCCTCGTATTTTAAAAGCAGGATTTATTTCTCTGAGAAATTTAGCTAGACTTCATGATAAGTATAAATTAACAGCAAAATATGCATAAATTTTCAACTATAATCTAAACAAATTACTCGACGCGCGGGAAAAACTATTGAAACGCGATGTCAACTAGAACAGCTGTCACTATTGATTGAATATGTTTACCAACATATGAATGGCCTTTGCTGAAACTAAGCAAACAAAAAACATCACGTAGATTCGCATTTTGCTTCAAAGCTTATTTTCCTTGGGTAAGTTTTCCATAACCAAACTTTTTCCTCAACAGGCCAAATACGCCCGCCTCTAATTCTTGCTGAATTTTAGCTAGAAGACCTCGCCTATCCTTGAGACCAAAGATTAAAAGCCGTATCCATAACAACTTGTTTTAGTATCACATATTTTCACATTGAGGCTTTAATTCGTCCACCCGCAAAGCATGAATTGTACACAGAGAATTTTTCCCGCCAAAGTCGCTGTTGAATAGCGCCACCTGTGTAGGCAAGCCACAGTTCATTCTGTATACTGAACACACGAAAGACGAAAATATGGCTGGCCTAGGAGCGTTTCTCTTCGGAAAGAAATAAAAGAAAAGATGGGTTAAGGTAAGGAATTATGCTTCGTTTTGTTTCTTAGGGGCTTGCCTCGAATAAAACAGTTTGCGGCAAAACGCCTTATTCGCTCCATGAATCTACTCTGTATATTTTCCTAATGGCTTTTAAACGCATTGAGACAAAATTTCGAGAACAAAGCAAATAACGCTTCAAGTCGAAACTGACGATGCAGTTTAACCATTAGAGCAAGTTTTTAGTTTTAGCAAGAGTACATTTTAATCTTTTAAAGTTATTGACTATTTGTGGTTGCTCAACATTAATATTACATAAGAAGCATTTGTATTCAGGACAATTCCTTTATATCGCTAAAAGTCGAAAGTATAATCAAAACAGCAAGTCGCATTGGAGCTATTGAACTTTTAGTTCATGATGTTATTGAGAATTGACATTAGTATTCAGCAAGTCCATTTGACGTCTTGCTCAAAGATGTGATTTAGAGAGAAGACAAGTCATTCTCTTGAAATCTCGTATAAGGGGCACTTGCGTACAGGATTCCTATAAAAACTAAAGAGCTTCCGTGAAAAGTATAGCATTAATAGCAAGGCTGTATACACAGTCTTCCAAAGAGTGAATTAGTCCTCTATCTCCTGTATGTACCTCTAATCAATGATCTATGAAATGAAATCTAATGATTTTGAAGTCTTAGCTCTAAAACTAACCGACAGATTATAGTAATCATTGACTATTAGGAACAGTCCGGGGGTGCACTATGTATAATTTGGGTACTGGAGACGTGCCGCCCTGAACGGTATCAATTTTCGCGATTTTGGTATAAGGACGGTTTCGGTTTTCATGATTTTGGAGTTTTGGTATAAGGAACGGTCCTCATTTTCACGATTTTTATGTTTGAAGAATGGAAAATTGGTATAACACGCTAGCGAATCTATACGCATTACTGTTGTGGATACGCACTACTGTGGTGGTGTTTTTTGCGTACTGTGGTGGATAAGCACTACTGTGGTGGGGTATTATGCTTGATGTGGTGGGGCATTATGCTTGTTGTGGTGGTGTTTTTTGCGTACAAAACGCCTCTTGAGTTATAAATTTTAATTTTAAAATTTAAAGAACAAAACGATAAAAACGTAAGTCCTATAGGAGAAAATCCATAGAAACACAAACACAAAAGAGCCGATTGGTAAAATAGAGGCTACACGTATCGGGTCATATGTAGAATAAGAATTATTCGTCAACCCACATAGCAATGGTTTGGTCAAATCACGCGAAGGCCTGGAACGCTCGCCCAGGATATAATGCACGGACCAGTTAAAGGAAATCGAGGTCGAGGACGACCCAAGAAAAAATGGATTGGGGAAAAGGACGGGGTGACGTGCAACAGGATGGCAGAGGATAGATAAGGATGGAAGAAAATTGTGAGATCATCGAAGTGCCACAACGGCCACGAGGCTTCGGGAGTGACCTGACCTGACCTGACCTGACATAGCAACATAGCTGCTAACTTCTGACTTAGCCAATACAGTACAGATTCTTATTCTGGTATAAAAAACAAGTCCCTAATAATACAATTTAACAGTACTAATACTACTAATAAATAAGTCCCACTCCTTAAGTCCCAGTACTTCGCTCTATGTTATTATAGTTGTTTTTGGCAATCGCTCAGCATAGACTTATTACACCTAGTACCAGCATTTGAAACATCTACAGCAACAACAACCCATGTGCTTATTTTGTTTCAGAATGTTTGCTCAGTTGCTGCTGCTTGAGTTGTTTGAGCGTCCATTCATTTAACTCAATAGCGAAAACTATGACTCGTGTAATAAGTTCAGAGGATTGATTTGGTTAAAGTTGATTAAATTGATTATTAGTAGACCATTATCACTTGCCGTACCAAGACATTTTACGCGACATCCTTGAGCTTAAATTCACGCATTTACTCATTCATTTAAAAAATTTCTCATTCCACTTAATCATGCATAAAAAATTGTCCATCAACGCATCACGTAGAGCCACTTTGGGGGGGGGGGCATTCTATCTAGATATGAATGACGAGAGGATGAAACTTTTCTCGATTGGACGCTTATACCGATTGAGCAGCAAAACGATTATCTGCGAATCTCAGATTGTTTTTAGATTTGGAAACCACATAACCGATAAGACTTTTTAAAGAAAAATATATCTATGGAGATGTATGGTTTGGTGGGCACCTGCAAAATCCCCCACCGAACCGATCATAATAAAAATCATGATAAGAATATTAATAACTATTATTTATTCAATAATCACCGAGTGAATTCATTCTGAAAGACTACATATTCTGATTCGGTTTTCATTCGCAACCTCGGGAAACGAACTTTGTCAGAGAACCTATTAAGTATTTTTGTCGGTTTCGACTATCGATGTATTGTGGCTAATATTTGAGGTCTTGCGCATCCATGCACCATTTCGAATTTCATAAATTAAGCACAAATTAAAAAGCCGAATAGGTGAACTCTGCACAACACCTGGGAAACATCGAAGGTTTATATGGCACTAAATCCCCCAATGCAGGAACCCAGTCAGGAAGTTGGGTGTTAGTGCATCAGCCACAATTGAGTAGCCTCCAAAGGGGCCCAATGAGTACATGCTAAACCCGCTACCTACAGGCCCCTTGGCCCTAAAGGGGATTAACCTAGTCCTATTGTCAGTGACTGGAACAGCGAAAGAATTTCCGGTCCATGCACTCAAATGGACACCCCCGGCCCTCAAGCTTCAGCAAACCCATGAACTGCCTGACTAAGACAATGAGTTTTAAGGTCGGTGACCAATGCACCTGTCCCCCCGCTGAAGGAAGAGGCGAGAAAAGTGAAGTAACAGAAGAAAAATAGAAAGAAGGAGAAAAACCAGAGGGAGGGTGGGCAGGGCGTTCAAGATTTTTAAAAGTTCAGAAATTCAAAAATTATGCCGTCAGTAAATTGCAAGTAAGCAAGCAAACCATCTTTGTTTGTACCGCAAGTCGGGTATTCTAGCAGTTGGAAAGTTCTGTTCTACTCCAACACCGAGCAGCTCTAGAACAAATACCCTGGAAAATCATTAGGCAACCTCGAAGAACGGATACCGAATTGACTGTAGGCCTGTGGAAAGTGGTAAAGATGAAATTCGGTTCGATGCTATAGCCCACCGATCGTCAGCCTAACGTCTTGACCACTCAGAAACGTCACATCTATAGACTCTACATTCTATGTTTGTAGCCCAAGCCCCTACAATACGTTTTGTAGCCTCATTATTGTAGCTTCCCCATAATATTGTCCTTCACTTATCTCAAATTCAACTTTACAGGCAATCATCTTTTACTTGTAGGAAATCATGACTTCAATAATCAAGAAAATGAGTTTTGGAGCGTTTAGCATGCTTTCGCAATGCAATCCAAAGGAAAGCAGATGTGACTGATAATGACTACTGAGTTTGGACCATCTAGTTTAGTAGAAAACGATATCAATAATTTACGAAGAGAGATAGAACTTTCAGATAAAGTTCTAAAGCAAGAAAATAAATCAAAAGTTAAGTTTGATTTGGGAAATAACAAAACAACAGAAAGCATGGACCACATGAGACCTTCAAAGAGTACAAGGCGTCATGTTAACGGTTACGATAATGATGTTTATGCTCAGGGATTCATGAACGGTATGGAGTCAGAAAGACATGATGGAAAATCAGAGCACAGGGAGTCCCTACAGGAAATTTTAGGACAACAGGTGAACCATATGGAGGAGAATTTCAAATCTGCATTGTTGCAGTATTTTGATGAAGTAGACAGGAAAAATCACAATTGATAAACGAGTTGCAACGTCTGCAGGATGGAGTATATGGAAGAGAGTATCGTTATGAGGAGAAAAGTAAAAGAGATGAAGATAGAAATACACTCATCAAACGCCTAACTTCAAATGGGAAACTTCTTGTGCAGGAAATCGAGAAGCTGAAGAGAGATGTTAAAAAATTTAAAGAGAAAGAAATGAATTTGATAAATAGGAATGAAAAGCTTTCTAAAGAATACAACCACCAGCAAGAGTCAATCGCACAGCTGGAACACGACTATAAAATTATACAAGAAGAAAATTCATATTTGAAGTTGCTTGCAGAAGATTCACGGAGGCTTAAAGATACCGAAGGAGAGATTGTCAATCTGGAGAATCAGGTTATATTCCAGCAAAAGATGTGTAAGGAGTATAGTTTGGAATTAGCTGAAAAGATAAGGAAATAGAGAAGCTGACGCATAGATGTGAGGAGCTTGAGAAAAGGCTGGGGAAGCTAATGCCTTTGCAGCGAGTGAAGCAAGATTTTGATGTTATTCAAGCTGAAAAATACGAATTAGAAAAGGAACTCAACATTGCCAAATCGTTTACTAACGAACTCGAGAATAGATTACAGAATATGTCACGTGATGATAGCAAGCTTCGTGAGCTATTGGAGTCAGGGAAAAGCAAAATAGCTGAGTTGAAAGATGAGCTGGGGCATTACAAGCAAAGGGAAGGGAAGTTCGAACGAAAGCAAGAAAGGTTTGTAGGTGAACTGAAATCTAGGGATGATGAAATTCGCATTTTGAGAGAGGATAATACAATATTACAACGACAGGTTCATGCCCTTGAAAAAGATTTGTCAGTTAATAAAATGACGATGGACACCATAAAATATGACGATGAACTTTTAAGGAATGATTTGAATGAATGTCAAGCTAAACTGAGAGATTTCGAGCGAATGAATGAAGATTTTCAGGTCAAGGAAAGAAACTTGGAAGAAGAGTTGCTAGTTGAAAGGACAAGATTGAAGCACTTCGAAGGCGAGAATGCAAATTTGACGAAAAAGATAAGCTTGTTAGAAGAGGAGGTATATTCTTATTCTGACCGAAATGTTCAGCTTCAAACTGAATGTGATTCCAAAGAGGTTCGAGATAACGAACTACAACAAGAGATTTTATCCTACGCGAAAACATGTAGCAAATACGAGCAGGATATCGTGCTTGCTAACAAAAGAGCCGAAAAAGCGAGCAAAGATTTCGACAGTTGCGAATCACAGAGGATTCAGCTGCAGCGAGCAACGATGGAGCTGCAGGATAATGTATCAGCACTGGAAGTAGCATTGCAAGCCAGTAGGGAGGAGGAAACAAGTCTACAACAACAAGTCGTGGCTACTCAGAAGAGGTATGCAAAATTAGAAAAGGAGATAGCCGAAGCAGGAAGGGATATTAGTGAGATGAAGAAGGACAATGACATGCTTTATCAAAAGTTTCATAATTCAGAAGCAAGCTGTGAACAGTATCAGAACGAGAACGCACGCTTGAGGGACAACCTTAGGGAGTCATCTAGTATCAATGATGATCTAGAGGAAAAGATGAGAAAGCTGTATCGTGATTTGAAAGATCTGGAAAATGAAAACGAATCCCTGCAGCGAAATTTGAGAAGCAAGAGCTCTGACTATGAACACACTAGAAATGATTTGGAGTATTTGGAGAAGGACAACAGTAAACTGAAGCAGTTACTGAAGAAGAATGAGGATGAGATTCGGGATAATGAGCGTTGTATTGCAGATGCGAAACGAGAGACAGGTAGCATGCTGCAAAAAGTAGAGATGATGTCGGCTGAGAATGCAGAGTTGAAGGAAAGTGTAAAAGAACTCAGTAATGAAAATGACAAGAGTAAAGGCGAGATGAGAAGCATGCGAAGTGATCTGGAATCGTTGCAGAGAAAGCACTTGAAACTCGAAGCGACATACAATGCATTGAAAGAACAGAACGAAGCTCTCGAAAACGAGGCTGCCAGCTCAAGACAGAAATTCCTTGAATTGAATTATAAGCGAAATGAAATTGACGAAAAGGAATACTCGTGGAGACGAGAGCTTGATGTGGCAAGGAATAATACTGCAACACTTGAACAGCGATGCGAAGAGCTTTTGCAGAGAAACAAGGATGCGGAGGCGCAAATTGCAAGTGTTTATGACGAGCAGAGGAATTTTGAAGCAGAAAAGGCAGAGTTTCACAGAAAGAAAGCTCAATGGAAAAGCAGAATTGATGTGGTCGAAGAAGAGTTAAAAGTTGTGAAGCAACGACTGGTTGAAAGTGAAGATGTTATATGGAGTTTGAATAAGGAGAAGAGAAATTTGGAAGAAGAGAGAAACAGAACTGCGGAGGAGGTGGGACGCCTCAAGCGCAAGCTAGAAGATTCTGAAAACGAGATTGTGAGACTGCAAGAAAAGGTGCACGAGCTACAAGATAAATATTGGCTGAATGAGAAAGAAAAAGATCGTCGTTAGAAGACAAAGAAAATTGCTTGAAAGAGAGTAGTTTTCATAAGAATAATTACGAAGAGATGAAGAAACAACTTATGATGCTTCAGGAAAGTTACGAGAGCAAGGTAGCAGAGAATGAAAAACTGCATGCAGAACTAGATGATTGTTTACACCAGGTCGCTAAGATAGATCGTCAGAAATCATATTTTGAGAATCAGAAGAATCTAGCTGATGATGAGTCTTTCACATTGCAGAATGAGATCAAGAGACTGACAGAAGCCTGTAAGAAGAAGGATGATGAAATAGCTAGTGCTATTGATGATATCAGGGCTGAAAAACAGCTAGTTTATAAACTAGAGAAAGAAGCTGATAGGGTTATATCAGAGAAGAATATTACTGAAAAAGAGCTTGAGAGATTGAGAAGAACGATCACAGATCTAGAAGCTCTTAGTTCAGATAAAATGAAAGAAAGCGGACATATGGCTGTAGAGCTGATGAACTGCGAGAAGAAGATATCATCGCTTGAAATGCAATGTGATCGATTGGAAAGAGAAAGGAATGAGTTTGAAGATGATAAGGTAAGGCTGGAAGAGATCGCGAATGAATTCAAAGATTCATGCAACCGTTTGAGTTCAGAGAATGAAGATTTGAGAGAAGCATTGGAAAACTGCGAAGAAAAGTTTGTGGTTTGCAGTGAAGAGTTAAAAGAAACAAAGAGTAGATTATCAGATACAACGTCAGAGCTCAAGGGAATCAAGGAAGATTCAAGATTAAAAGCAGACAAAGAATCGCAGGAGATTGAAGGCTTGAAGAGTGAAGTGAAAAAATTTCGTGAATATGCAGCAGACATGGTCTCCACTGTGGCAAGTCAGAAGGGCATTATTCATGAACTAGAGTTACAGCTGACTGTGAAAGAAGAAGAACTGCTATTAATGGATAATAAGCTACACGACGTGTCGAAATCACGTGCTATTGCAGACGGGAAGCTTTTGGAGGCACAACATGACAGAGATAAGCAAAGCGAGAAAATTGGAGAGCTGACTGAAAAGTTTGAAAAGGCTGTTGTCGAAAATGAGAGTTTTCTACAAGTAGGCAGCCGTCTTGAAATTGAGTATGATTCTTTGAAAGATGAAAAAATAAGGATAGAAGTCGAAAAGAAAGAAATTGAAAAGCAGTTGAGAGAATGTGAAGAGAAGCTAGAGGAGCAAGAGATTGCTAAAGAGAAGTTAGAGGAAGATTTGGAGAAGAAGAAAACCGATCTTTCTGTAGTCTCTGACGAGCTGAATGAAACAAAAGCTGCAAGACAGTTGTTGGAGGAAGAAATTGCCTGTCTGGAGAAACGATGCTTAGCATTGGATAAGAACTGTCAAAAGCTTACAGACGAAGTAGAGAAAGGACAAAAGCAGATAGGAATTGCAGAGGAAGAATATAATGAATTACAGGAAGAGTTAGCAAAGAAGGAAAAAGAGTGTGCAATGTTGAAAGAGCAAGAGCAAAGAACAAGATTGATGAAGGAAGAAACTGAAGCTTTATGGGGAAATGAGCAAAGTTTACGAATTGGAGAGAGAGAGCAGTTGGTGTCAGAGATTGAGGAATTGAAGAGAAAGGTACAAGAAACATGTAAAGAGAATGACAAAATCAATCAGGAAAATGAAGAAAATATTGACAAGATAAAACAGCTGTCGGAAGCTGAGGAAAGTTTTATGAAAATGCTGCATCAGAGTAATGAAGATCGAGAGAAAGACAGGCATCGGTACTTGGAAGAGGTGCAAAAATGGGAGGAAATGTATGAAGATCTAGAAAAATCTGGAAAGGCCAAAGTGGAAGAGATGCAACAGCAGTTA